>OZ012652.1:5902653-6254873 GCA_963942575.1 Priocnemis perturbator
TACCGATAGATCGGACGTCCTCGGCAACTGGCGCGCTTCAGAGCGCCGGAAGTCTAAGTAAGCTGGAAAGAAGCTTATTTCGCAATTGGACGATGAAAATGGCGGTCGCGGTAGCGGCTGTGTCGGGTTTTGAAAGATTATTCGCTCTAGACTAAAGAGGAGCAGCGTTTAGAAAGGAGAAGCGCTAACAAAAATGGGAACGAAATGGGAGAGTGCGGTACACGGATATTTTGTTTAAATATTGTGTTCTCCGTCGTTACTGTTTTCTTTATTCCCTTCCTGGAAGTTAGTTTGGTCAGTTGTCCGCGAGGCTGATGTTTTATTTATCGACGAAACGCGCTTATGTGGACTCAACGTGGATTTGTGCTGCGGCACAGTTTTCGCGACGATCGTACTCGTTCTGCCGTGCATAGTTGGCCGTACCTTAAGGAGACCTCAAACTGCCGGTTATAGCCAGTCCTCAAGTTCCTACTTAGGAACGTAGTTAATAATATAGCTCGCAGGAAAGTGGATCAGCATTTTATAAACATTCAACACCAGCAACCATAGCATCATCTTTGGATCGATACACTGACAGTGAACTTAGAAATGAATGATGAAATACGCGCCGTTGACATATACGGCACAATTTTGAGTAATCTCTCGATTAAACAAGTTTCATCTTAATAGAAGCCTACAAAATCATTTCATATTATGAACCCTGATTGTCACTTGTAAGTCATTACTACCGATAGCACTGCGACGCTAATACTCGTGTACGAAAATATGCAGGCATTTACTTTGACAGAAGATAAATACATCCGTACCCTCGGCGCGTCAGCCGGCTGCAGCGTATTTCTTTAAAAGTCTCGTCTGGAAACTCGCAGGATTTGGGTCCCGCGCGCCCATACCGCGCTTTAAGGTTACAACCTCCGTTGAATTTTTCATTGTCGGACGCGCGGTCCGGCGATCGATGCCGCGTCGGTCGACCGGCGATTTAATTTTTCATCGGTGCCAAGCGAACGCCGCGGGACTCCCCGTTCGAGGCTCGCGCGCGCAAATCTTTTCGTGGCGCGTGCCGCGCGTCCGCGGCTGAATATTTTACGCGGGATCGTGTAAAGAGCCGCTTAATTTCCAAACGGCCGCGGACACCTCCGTGACGGCGGCTTTTTTCGTACCGCTCGTAAATCTCATAACGAATTTCAGCCGCCTGGTGGTAGAAGCGTTACGATCTGTGCGCGAGGAACGAACCCAGAAAGTGTCCAAATTACAGATTCGTCTCTGTATCTCACAATAATTTCGTATCTCCCCGTTTTCTCGATTTTTCTCGATCTTCCTCTGCCGGTCCTCTATATGTCCGTTTCTTGCGTGGCGCCACCTCCCGAACGTCCCATCATTGAGAACGCATATGCGTGTACGTGTGCACAAATCTTACACGTATATCCGCATTATTAACGTTGACGCGTTCCTCGATACGGATAATCCAATAACTAAACATATTTAGAGCGCCACTGTAACAGCCGCCGCGGTTGAGACGTCCGAAGGGAAGGAAAAAATCGACGCGCCTCAGAGCCGCCCATTCAAATAACCCAGCGACGAAAAGCGGGCGAAAGAAGAAAAAAAAAAAAGAGGAAGAGAGCGCCGGGTGGTCGTAAGCTGAAAGCTGAAAGCTCAAGATGAGCGGGGGCTCGGTTCGGTGCCCGTCGTTGTACGTGGCTGACGGAAGTCGCAGAAGAAACAGCGGTGAACCGTGCACACGCATGCTGACAACGCTCGAGATCTGACGATAGCGCGAGAGGAGATGATTTATGACCGAGGGACACGCCACGTCGTTTGCTAGACTTCACGGGAGCGCGGAGAAACGGAGAGAGGGAGAGCGCGAGGGCGTGCACGCAGTGGGAGGAAAGTACGAGGCAGAGAGAAATATAGCGCCGAGCGAGAGAGACGAGCGCTGTAATGGAGGTAAGGAGAGTAAATGAGAATGGGAGAAAGAGTGGAAGGTTCGGCCAAGTCAAGCGATGCGTAGTATGTACACGATTGCGGATTTCGGGTTCGTGTAGATTCTTTGCTAGCTGAATAATTTACAATAATTGTATCTTTTCGCACGTATACTGCCAGAACACTTCTAATTGATCCACCATATTTTTGTCATCTGCGACTGTCGAAGAATTTTGCTGCATGCAGACTCCTGGTGTCGTGGACGCGTCAATATGCAAAGTTCGGAATATTTTGAATGCCGTGTCGTCTTCTAGCGCACAGCCAAGACCATCTTAACCGAGAATCGGATCATCCTTGAGCACTGACAAACATCCGCGCTAAGATAGAAGACGCTAACGCTGTAGTGCCAATGCTCTGGCGTTTTGATTGTGTCACGTTATTTACGTTCAGCCTTGCGCACGCATCGTGGGTGAGCGCGAGTCTAGCGAGCCGACGATCTCGCGAACGCGAGAACTACGGCTGAGAGAAACGGGAGGGACATAAAATCGGAGTGAACTATCTCGAGGAACACTCGTATCGATTAATTCTACTCTCGTTACACGGCAAACGAAATGAGTCTGACGATCGTAAACGATCGCGTATGAGTCACCGGACGGATCTTCTCGACTGGCTTCACATGAGAACAAATTGCGTGTCATGGACTCGGGGGGAAGAGCGAGGGGAGAGGGGGAGGACAATTTTAAACCGTCGAGATTTGGCCCGTTAACGAGGCGTTGAAATCGGCGGCAAGCGTCCAAATTCTGATCCCACGACCCAGTCTTCTGCCTCGCACTATTCACCGCAAACTTCTGTCACTCGTTACGTTCGCGTTCTACGCGACTGACAGTCGGTCTTCAATTTCGAGACTTTGCAGATAAACTTACAATCAACCGTGCGATAGCGTTCGCCATAATTTAGATGCATCTCTAATCGATCGGCAGACAGATTCTGCACCCGTAACTCACTTCGCGTTCAACCGTAAGTCGTATATTAAGTGTTTCGTCACCATGACTTTCTTGTATTCCTAATCCACCGACGATCAGAATCCGAGTCTTCAATCTGCGCGCTCGCGATTGAATGTACATTTGAATACACGTCTCCCCGATTATCGAAATAATCTCCGCGATTCGATCTCGCCGGCCAATTCCTTTCCCTCCTTATCATTTATCTTGTTCGACCGACGCATTTCGCGCGCGTGTAAACGCGAAACAGAAACGCGTAGGAATTTCACACGTACCCGAACTGTGCACGCAACACGCTCCGTACGAGTAAACACACGATTACCGGCGGCGCGCTGGGCAAAGAAATCGCAATGAAAGGAACGAGACCGAAGACCTCGCGGCAGGTTGTCCACCTGTTCTCCGCGGAAGATTAATGAACGCTGGGATCGCGCTCGCGAGTAGTTTATTAGGATGCATTAACCTCTCTCGTTATTCCGGCTTTAATAATGAATTGACCTGTCAGTTATCGATGAGCGCGGGCAAAAAAACTAGCGACCGTGGGCGCGCACACGTTTTTGCATTGCGCGTCGTATGCATGAAACTGGGAGGGAGAGCGTAAAAATGTATATGCACATAAGTTTTGCGTATAACATGTATACGCGGTTTTTACTTCCTCGTTCGCGTCCGTCTAATCGATGCGCCGCGTAATTATACGCGCAAAGTACGTGCCCGGCAGCAGTTAGCGAGCGCGTCCGAACGGTTCGATTCCAATTCGATTCTTCCAAGATCGATCCTTTTTTTATTTGAATCCTTTTTTAAGAGAATTTGCAGCATTCATTAATCCTGAGCTCGATTCTTTACCCCAAACGAATTGATTTCTGCCGGAGCGATTCTTTGGTCTCGATTTTTTTCAGACAATCGATTCTCATGATTCTTTCAGGAGAACCGAACGTCCCTGGTACGATGCGAACGCGAGCGTACGCTCGCCGATGACCGGAAGGGACGAAATTAAGAAATTTCGACGCGCATCAATCCTCGAAATTGCGTTCCGCTCGGCTTCGCGCCGGAAAAGCTGGAATTTACGCGACGAGCCCGCGAGTCAATAGCTTCGAGAAACGCGTCCGCGATTCCGGGTGAATATCCAGGCCATAAATATCGCATTCATTAAGTACACGCCAAGTGATCCCTGCTATCCGGAGCGGAACTGTTCTGCGGATCTTCTCTCGCGATTAATTCGACGCTCGGTCCGTGCATTTAGAGAGACCTGCAAAATGCAGCATGAGAACGCGATCCGGCGCAGTCGTTTTTCCAACTTCTCCGCGAATCGTGTGCGATCATACGAAGGCGCAGACGGCGTTTTCAATCGGCACGGCCACGAATTTGTCCTCCGCTCGCTCGACAATAGGATAAGATCCGCGAAAAATCCGCGCACGACCTCTTTCCAAAGTCCCAATTAATCCGGTCGACGTCTGAGACAGAACGCGGAGTCGTCGATTCTCAATAGCGGGACTCGACATGTGCGCGAACAATAATTCGTTCCCCGGGACCGATATCTTATCAGCATTATCGAGAATCTCTCGAGAAACCGTCGAGTTTATCTGGCCGCGTTTATATGGGCCAGATCGTTTCGTAATGCGCGCCGACGACGAGGAGAGGCACACTAGACTTCCGGACAGATTATTCCTCGATGCATCGGACGACGCGAAAGAAATGAAACGAGAGAATCCGTGAACTGGGGAATCATGTGGGAAATCGACGATATTCGTAGCCGCCTCGTACTGATATACATTTTTTGGGCAATTAAATTGGCGCGAAAAAGAAAGGTATTTTGTAGTCGGGATTTATTTTGACGCTGGTAAATGAACCCTTTGCCGTGGTCGTGGCACGTGTTACTGTTACGGGATAGCCCGTGCTCTCTGTGGCCGGAGGGAAAACGTTTGTGCGTCGGGATGATACAGATGGCAATCAATGCGTTAACGAGGATCAAAGCGCGAAGGCAAGCGAAAAAGAGAAATTAATTAAACGAAGGCGTGAGCCACTCACCTCAGTACGTTGCTGTAACCTCTTGTTGAGCTCGTAGAGCCTGTAGTCCGGCTGGCCGAAGTACGGAGTATGCCTCCTGGGGACAGGAAACGATCTGTCAGATCAGACCGATCGGTCATATTAGGTGTGCTGTGTTGTAACGTGTATGTCTCGTGCGCTTACTTTGGCGTCGAGCGTGCGTATCGTGCGTGCGTTCGTTACTTTTGCCGTTCGACATATAGATACGCGGACATGCGTCTCGTTCGATTCGTTTAACAGCTCTCCCTGATCTTTACACTCATTTCCGCCGTCAGACACGCCATTACGCGTACCTTTTGCTAAGAGTTCTTTTATTCTCGGGCGGTCTTGTGTACAAAGTGTCGACATTTTCACGGTACGTGTACAAGAAATGTTAGGTAAAGTGTATTATACATTAAACATTCGATATATTAACTCTCTGCACCACGCGTTGCATTAATCATGCTTTCTCGTAGAGACTTCTCGTTTTCATTACACCAACAATAACTGCATCCACCCAGAACGAACCAAAAGCACACTATACCTCGTGTACCCTGCGCGTTCTTTCGAATTTTCGATCCGCAAGATCTTACCCGCGCAGGCCGCCCTCGCGTATTCCGGAATCTCGCGCGAGTAGTTGCGGAAAAAGTTTTCCCATAAGTGAAAGAAGTCGGGAGGGGGTGGTGGCATCGCGCGCGCGGCATTGTTGCGCGTTCCGAGGAAAGAGAAAACCGAACGAATCGACCCAGTGAGTTTCGATATCGATCACGGCCAGCACGTACGTGGGCTTTATATTACGGCTTCTAGTTCGGAACTCGCCGGAACTCGGGGAAACTCGGCCCAGCGGTAAAGTATTTTTCGAAGTTCCGTTCGGCAGGGTCTCTCCCGGACCCCGCTGGCTAACTACAATAAAGTGTCTACAATGTCCATTGTAGCCGGTGATTAGACTCGTACTTCAGGAAACTAAGGTACTTACCGCACTTTAGCGGCACTTCGGAATAAACCTCGAGTCGCGGCTAGAAAATTACGATAGCTGGGCCAGAGTATTTCGCCGGGGGTAAGGTAAGAGTGCAGCGTTGTCGTTTGTTAACGAAATTTGCAGGACGCGACCTGTCAGCTTTCTCTTTCAGCGACGGACTCTGAACTACCAGCTGCTTTTTGAGAATCTGAAATGTTTCGATTCTTCACGAGTCTGTTATGTACATCGATGGAACGCGAAATAAGTAGGAGCTATTTGCTTTTTGTCCGTTTTTGACTTGGACTACCTTTGCGAATTACTGGCGCATATGTGTTCAAGGGTGTCTAGTCCGAACGATTCTGTAACCAACGAGAAATCGAAAAATCGAGGTGGAGAGACGAAGTGTTATCAGAGCGGCGTCGGCAAAAATCAATAGCAATCGTTGGCTGCGAACGGAACTGTAATTCTGTTGTCAGTCGACCGTACCCTAATGCGTCGATCGCGCTGTAAATCCAATTTCCAATTTCGTAATGGCAAATCCGTAAATATTACCGAGCGACGAGTCGGGCAGGGCACAGAAATAATCTCGCGGCACGAAATGTCAGAAATTTCATCCCAATCCATCTATACAATTTTCCTCGAAAACGAAATTACAACTTTCTATTCAACAAAACATTTGGCTTAGTCCCGTCATAAAAAAAAATAAATAAAAAAAAAATATCTAGTTGGATTGTTTGACGCATTATCGCGCGTCAAGCTGTACGCGGGGTATTGAATTTTCTGCTCCATTAGGGAAGGAAGTTCGGGCAAAAGATTCGCGCGAATGCCATTAAAGGATATAACCCCATTCAGACGTCCTGCAGCGAATTTATGCCCGCAAAAGGGTTAATGGCATCGGGAGGGGGGCCCCGATCCCATCATCCCGATCGGCGGTATTTACGATACGATTGGCAAATCGACGAGAATGACGAGCGCGCAATGGTTTGACCCCGCGCTAATCGTCGGTTAACCGACCGGTAATTAACGGCGAATTGGTGTTACTTAGCGCTCAAAATCGCCGGCCCACGCGCCGCGGCATAAATGCATAGAGATCGGTGTGATTGCGGGAGCAGATAAGAACGAAGGACGCCATGTTGGGAAAATTCATTCGGGTACTCTGAAGAGTCGATGTTTCGACCGACAACGGTGACATCTGTCAAAGTTCAACTGGCACTGTCGATATGATCTTTGGGGTGATGTAATTTAATTAATGATAAATTTGACAGTACGAAACTTTTTCGACATATTCAAACATTTCGTTTACGTTATTTACGCAGCAATTATGAAACGTACACCCCGTATTTCGTTTGGGAGAGGACGAACTTGTCCAAAGATCGATCGCGCAACGAAGGAACTTGGCCTTCCATGTCTCTAGAGAATCGACGTCGACCGTCAACGTCAGTTCTGTCTCTCTTCCTCTGCCACCCCCTGCCACCCCGTCCTCAGCTCCCTCAACTCATCCTCCTTTCTCCTTATTCCTTACCCTGCGTTAGTACCATGGTGTCTTTATTTCCGTTCTAATATCTTCTAAAATCTCACTCCTATGCTTCTTTTCTTTTCCTCTTACTTTACTACTTCAAATACATTTCTCTATCAGCTCCACTACTCGTTCCATCCCTTCCACTCTCGCATCCTCGCTCTCCCTTATCCCTTACTTTACACACAGACACACACACACACACCCACGTGTACATACGGCCTTATATGTGTATTTTCCCCCGTAAAGGCGCGCACGTGGGGTGGTTGAATTGACGGTGGGATCCCAGGGGTGAGTCGTCGGTTTAAGGGTTGCAAGGGTAACCCAGTGTCGTGCACGCCTCGTCGAGGGGACAAATTTTGCGTCCCGTTCACGTGAGCCTCGATCGCGAACGATCTACACGTCCTCGCCCTGGGTCTGGATCATTCGCCGTTTGCATCGGAAGAATCGGTGGGGTTGGTCTGTTATCGTGTCGACACTTCGTACGTGCGTGGCTTCCGAATCAAATGGAAAGGACAAAAATCTCCGATCGATGAGGGATAACGCGAGCATCGTTAAGATCTTCGAATATTGCAATGATTGAAATACTGGTTGATTTGCGTGATCTCTGGAAAGCATTATACTGCAGAGTGGAAGTCTTTTCGGTGTCAATTACAAATGACACTTTTCACCGCGTCCAATTTGGGAAAGATAGAAATTGGCGGCAATTTCAGTTTATTTTATTCGAACTGGATATTTTTCATGCGTGCGGGGCCTTGTCCTAGAAACGGAGAATTTAACGCGGCAGATGTTAGACGTTAGGTCGCCCCGTTGAAAGATCGTCGATTTCTAATTGCGGCATTTATTTGCTACGCTCGTCCGATGTGTGTAATTATCATCGGCCCGTAGTAACTTATATTTCCAGTACTCGTTCTCCCGGTCGATCCTGCTCGTACCTGTCCGCGCCAATGCCAACATAGTTGCACGGAAAAGCTCGAGCAAGAAAGAGAGACGGCTGAAGAGCAGTAGACATGTAGAACTCGTCTGTTAAATTGAAACATTTCAGGCAAAGCATCATCGCTAAACAGCGAGAAGGATTTCCACTCTTGCGATAATTCACCATTATGACGCGAAAGATCGCTCGACAATTGTAACACCGAATTTCCGACTTTGAAAACAAAAAAAGAAATCCGAAAACCTTACTTATCCTGGCATCATGATAAAATTCGTGCATAGAGATCCGTCAAATCCGTGACATTGTCAAGAAACTAATAATCCCCAATAATAAAAAAAAAAAACAAATCAAATGATGGACTAATGACATACAATATATGCGTATATACTTGGCAGGCCATAATTCTAGAACAAACGGACGCCGGTTTCAATAAGAATCAACCTCATTGCCGATTAATCAGACATCCGCATGCGAATGAAAGGGGGCAGCTCGGGGCTAAAAAACAAGGTGACAGTAATGGCTGGGGGGCAGAAGGCGGCAGGTAAAAAGATTCCGGCTCGCTGCCGTGCGACGAATTAATTAGTTGTAGCGTGCGGCGCGTCTTGAATGAGAACTGGTGCGCGCCTGCGGCTGAGGTTATTGCACGGGCATCGCGTACGTGCCTCACGTGAAATTGCGTCTCGCGTCCTGCGATTTTGCCGATCGGAAATGGCAGGACGATCTGTGGCCGGATTGTGCAATCGTCGCGAGCGAGGAGGCGAGGAACAATGGCAAATTGTTGCTCCTCTTTAAATGAGGCCGCTAACTATCTTTGTAAGAACATGTCGGGTCGTACGGAGAATGCGTGTGACATCGAGCGCATAATCGGCAGCGTATGAAAACGAATAATGCAGCCGCGAGCATCGGAGGCGCTTATGACTTTCCTTCGTTCCAACAAACGCCGGCGTGCTGAAACTTTTAACGCGTCGCGACTAAGAATGCAGACATTCGCGTATCGAAGGGTCGCAGAGGCTCTCTCCTCACGCCGCCGTACATTTCAGGCGCGCGCGCGTGTGCACACACGGCCGCGAACTCGTATATACAGAGAAATTCTTCCTTTCTTTCCGACTCTCGTCAGTCTACAAAGGACTTACGTACCTTTATGCGACTGAGTACATGTAGATGTTCGTGTATATATATACTGTATTTATTCCAACGTGCGATACACGCATTTTTACGTGCGCGGTAATGTATACACATGTGTGCTGGTGTGTGTGGGACTGTGTGGACGGTAAATGTACGTATGTACGAAGGTGTGTATGAACGTAGATGCGAGTACGTGTGGGGCTATGTACGAACGTATATGTACGCAGACACCCTCCGACTCACACGTGCGCACGGATACGTATATGCACACGTATGTATACGTAGTAGCAACCCTCGCAGACGAGGCAGTACGTATGCGCGCGTCTATATATAGATTTCCGAGGGGGGCTAGCATGACTCCCTGGCATTGATCGCGCTGCCACCCCATGAGCAACCCCTAATAACACCCTCCAATCCCCTTTTGCCCTTGTCTCTTTCCCTCTTTGACTACCGCCGTCCTTACCCCCGCTATGCCTCTCTCTGTCTCTCCTTCCCGTCTCTCTCCTCTTCACTCCACCATCCTATGCGTCACTATTCCTCTCTGCCGTCTTTGTTTTTTTTTCCCTTTAACATTGGCCTATTTGCTTGTTTGCACTTCCCTCTTCTTCCGTTCGCCTATACTCTTGATTTCTCTTCATTCACCAGATTTCCTTCCCCTCTCTATCTCTCTTCCATACTCGAACCCTGATTCATCGTAACATTTTTTTCTCCCCCCGAATCCCGATTTCAGCGTACTCTCCGCTTCTTCTTTTGTTTCCCCGAATTCTTTGCCTTCCTTCATCTCCCTGCTTCCTCCGCCTTCGAACACGCTCCCTCAACCCCTCTCGTTTCCTCCCTGCACTTCAGAACTCTCCCCCACCCCACCCAAACCTTTCCGCAACCCCTACCGGCCCTTACTTCCGCCCCTCGAACGCCACCCCTCTACGCGCCACTTCTGCTAACCCAATCTGAGAAGAGGCCCGCGGGCAGAGCTCCGGAGCGTCGCGACGCCGGCATCGTTCCGGCCAGCTGGCCGGTCAGCTGATTCCTGGCGGCGCGTCGGGACGCCCATTAGCCCCCGCGCTCAACTAAAGCCATTAACCCGGCTCGGCTTAATAACCGAGCGAGCGCCGGTCACCGCCGGCGACCTGTTTGCAAATCCCGCGGATTCCGACGTCTCGCACGATATCGGCCCGTGACCGGCGAGAAGGGCAGACGAGGGTGGCGAGGGTGGCGAGGGTGGCAGGCATGGAAGATGTGGATTCGCGCGAAAAGATGTCTCAGACGAGATCTAATGCGTCGGACGGCATTTTCAGCCGGAGATTTCTTATAATGATTCGACGTTTTTAAATTGTCGAATTTTCTGCGATTTTTCCGGACTCTTTTTGATTGATGTATAAGATTGTTTTAAAAGTGAGCATTTGGTATAGAGTGATGTTAAATGATTCGTTTTTACCCCTTGGTAGGTCTAGCGTTGATAGCCGAAAAATTGGAGTTTTATATATGTGGAAGCTTCAATTAGGTATTTGGCATACTAAAGACTCTAAAAGTCACTGGCAGCGGTGAGACACTGAAGCCTCCCGCGCGAATATTTACGAGCCAATGCCGAGGTGAGTGTTTCGCGGCGGTGTTTTACGTAAGACGATAAACGCTTTACGTTTTACGAAAAATGATACGCGCAGCCGTGAAAGCGACAGCGGCGAAGGGGGGTGAATGTGAGAAGAGAAGCGAGTAGGAAGAGGAAAGGCGGAAGAAGCTGCTGTAGGACGAGAGAAGGAAGGCGAGAAGGAAAAAAGGAAAGGAAAAAAAGGTTAACGGTGCAAAGTGACGCGGAGAAAACGTCAAGTCATTCGCCACTGCACGCGACTGAGGCTTCTTTTACAAATGCGACCGTCTACGTACAGTGTCTCCGGTTTGGATTTCGCCAGCAATTGTCGTTGAATGAGAAAGCGTACAAAATCGTGAATGAGACAAACATGAAACCTAACACTGTAAAGATGATACCATTCCGCTAGTAACCGATTACACTTAACATACGCGACAAAACTGTACTTCCGAACCTGAAACACGTTTAATCTCCTCGAAACAATTCTGAAAAATTACAGTTTATCAGATATGATCGCGCTGACGGTTGCCTGAAGCCGAAGAGCGTCTACATCGTATAAATTTCGTAATAAGCGTACTTCACAACCTTGTACATCGCCCATTTGCAATATTCATACGCATTGTAAGGCAATCTCTCGCGAGAGAGAGAGAGAGAGAGAGAGAAGGGAAGAAGAGGTGGGACGCCATCAAATCTGAACGTTGTACGTGAGCAGGTGCATCGTAGTGCATCGTGTATACAAACCAACACGCGTCTATCCGCAAGCGTGTCTCTATACGTATAAGAAAACATCCACGTACGTGTGCATAGATTCGTACACGTTCCGCGCGTGCACACACGCGGGCGCCCGTGTTGGGACGTGTGTTACGTGCCTCAAAGTACGCGATGCACCTAACCGCGCATAATGTGCAATCTGCATGCCGCAAACGACGTACGACGACGGCCGGGGACGATAGTAATCACGATAATCATAATACGCCCGATTAAGGAGAAGAACTGGCCGAAAAGGCTCGCGAATACGACCCCTTCCCTCGCGGCACACGAAATTCTTACCGTGAGCATTAGATTAGGGACGTCAGACGTCGTGTCCTGTAAATCTCGCGCGAAACTCGCGGTTTCTAAGGCTGCGCGCGAAGATAAAGAGGGAGGCGGCCGGTGAAATAGGGACGAAAAGTTGGGGAGTCGACGTCGGGTAGATAGAGGAGAGAGGGTGGAAAAAACAGCGAAACTCACGAAACACGGCTTGAGATAGGGCGAGGCTGCTGAGATAACTGGGAAGACGAGAAGGGGTGGATTAAGATTCGACGAATGTTTAATATCGGCGAGCAAAGGACGTCTTTCCGAGCGCCTTACCCTCGCAGACGGTCCAAAAATAAGTCTGAGAAAGTGCAATCGTACCGTTCGAGGTGCAATAATATTTGAGCTGCGATCGGGGGAACAGGTGGGATGGAATTTTGTTTCGTCTTGCTGCAAATATTTGCGGATCGTCCGATCGCTCGGTGACATAACGTATAAGGCGTCGATCGTGATCGATTTTCGAACGGTTCCACGACAAATCTCAAGGAAGAACGCGGAGTAGAATGAGACGGAACGTGTCCGCTATCTTATCGCTGGTTAAGAGATAATCTTCGTTTACGTAACAACTAAATTTAGATAAAGATTACGCCGACGCCGCACCTTTCGTTGCCTCGGCGATAGAGAGATTCTTCGGGAATTTCCGTCTTCGCCGACGGAATTCCGTCGATTGCGCTAATCTCGTCGTTTTTTTTGCGTCAATTTCCAACAAGTCGCCGGATCGCGAAAAATTCGCGCCACGCGAAACTGTCGGCGTCCTAATGTTTGTCCCGCTAATCTATCCGACCGTCCGCCGACCGTGACACACACTTCGCGACGCTGCAAAGCGGAAAGAAGGCCGTTTTCGCCAGGATACTCGACCAACTTCATGCGTGCCCATTACAGACTTCTGTTGTAACACGATTGCCATCGGGACACGAAAAGGGATCATTTCAAACGCTTCTTCGAGGGGCTGACATGAACATTGCACCGACTCTAACGAACAAACGTTACGTTCTGCGTTGCTCGTCCTGTGTAATAAAGATCGTATTTAACGGCGGGATTAATTAGGATAGCACATTAAACGCCGCGCGACCCCGAAAATCGGTCTAACAAGAGATGGAAACAGGCTGAAAGAAGGAGAGGAATTAGAGATAAAGGATGTGGGGAGGAGAGGAAGGACGAGGACGGAGATAGCGGGGGAAAGGGAGAAGGAGTCCTTTATACCACGTTCGCAAGGACTTCCGTCGCTGGCGCAGCAGTAATCGCGGCACCTTGCCTCGCCAGCAATTTATCGCTGCCCGTGACGGTACTTTATCGCCGATATCGTCCTTTTTCCTTCCTGCCTGGCCGGTGGTAATTCACCTGGAGCTTCGACGTCCAGGGGTTAGAGGGGGGAGGGCGAAGAAGGGC
Organism: Priocnemis perturbator; assembly: GCA_963942575.1. NCBI lineage: Eukaryota > Metazoa > Arthropoda > Insecta > Hymenoptera > Pompilidae > Priocnemis > Priocnemis perturbator. The sequence goes on from OZ012652.1 coordinate 5,916,172, forward strand.
AGTCGCGGACCGGCGCCCCTGTTTTTTTGGGGGGAGGCAAAAAGTCTGGCACGATCTTGCGTCCACGACGAAAGGCACTGGGTCGGAAGAGTGCGGACTTCATGAGGGCGGGGGAAACGAAAAAGAGTCAGAGTGAATATCGTCATTTTTACCCTGAACGTATCAGCTCGTGGTATTATGAAAATTCCATGAATTACAAACTCGATTATTCTTGTCGATCTGTGCAATGGCTAGTGTAAGTTAAAGGCGGCCATACGCGTATGTCGGTGGAATTATGTTTTTATTAGTTTTTTAAATGACTACCTGATCGAAGATGGGCTTTGAGTAAGAGACCCGTCGAAGTTCGGAGTCTTTATGGCTCGGCGCTAATTATCAATTTCGCGTGCCTTTTGGACTCGCAGTGAACAGGGGGGTCTGAGTCGCTAATTGATAGCTCCAATCGTCGTGAGGTCGGGGGCCAAGCGCGGCGAATCGGTAACCGGACGATCTGACGAACTCCGAAGGCCGTTCTCTTTTTGCCCCGTCTCTCGTTCTCTCTCTTTGTCACTCTAGACTCCTCTCATTTCAGCCTCACACTCCCGCCGTGACTTCGATCACGTACACGCGCTACCTTCTTTATTTTCGACCGGCCAAAGAAACGCCGTCCGATACGTGCGTCTAGACTACGTGGAATTCGCGGTATGATCTGTACTGATAAAGCGATTCCTTCATCAGAGCCAGTTGGATTTTCGAGTTTTCCCCCCGAAAACTTCCGCCTTTCACAAGCGTTAACAGAATTTCATTCTTATCGTATCGGTAGAACTGAATAGTAGCAATGGGACAATTAATGTTGTCCCGACACCGAATTGAAATGTTCACGGATTCATATAGGAACGTAGTAACATCGACCGAACAAGCGAACGCTCATTGCGAATGTGGACTACGCGAAAAAGTAGACGTAGCCACGCGCCGTTAAATCGTCTTCCGACATCGGATTAGAATTGATAGACTCATACAGAGACAGAGAGAGTGTTTGACCGGGGTTGAACTAGGCGTCCGTTCGTTCGCTCACCGAGGCAGACCTTTTGCGTTCCCTGTCCCTAATGCCCGTACACCTAGATCCGCGATTTCGACAGAGCGCCGGTGAGGCCTCACCGTTCACTTTTCCAGCAATGGCCACGCGCCTTGAGTTAAAACGCCGAGACCGGCGCGGTATGGCGAGGACGATTATTATTGGTCTTTTATGGCCGGCGAGCACAAAACGGCGAACGTAAACGTGCGGTTTTCTCCTGCCCGGTTCTACCTCTTTCTCCCTCTCGCTCTACCTCCCGTGAACCACTTTCTGGCCGTTCCCACGACGCGTCGATGTGTCTGTCCGTTTGTCCGCTCGTTCTCTCGTCCCGTCGAACTTCGATCCTGGTTTTAGTTAGCCGCGCGCAAGTACGGATTCGTTCGTTCGTTCGTCGATTTAGTATTATATGATATTGTCGTTCGATTTGGTACTGTAAATCTGTTCGTACTGGCTGACGAGGAAAGGACAAACGAGGAAGTCTGAGAAAGTTCGAATTTCAACGATCGCTCAACATCCAACGATAAATTCATTGAACTTGCTAGTCGTCGATTTAAAGCTTTCTTCTCTGGTCTTCGGGTGGAGGTGTGCAATTGTTCCAGAATCGATGCAAATCGGACAGGCTGCCCGTGACACAGAGACGCGGAATAGGAGTCCCGAGAGAGTGCGAAGATTAGCGGGGTGCCGTTCTATTATAAACACGTCATAATGACAGCGCCACGAAAACGGTGACGCATCTGTTTGGGCCAAATTGCCGTGGGATTACCGGACTCAGAGATGTTACACGAGCTCGGCAAACCGGTTTCGTCACACGGGGGACCGGGAAAAAACAAAGAAATCTCGCGGCTCCACCGTCTGGCCGCCTCTCTCTCGTCCTTTCTCCCTTCTGCTCTCCTTCTTTTTCCCTCCTTCTCGCGTCTTCTGCTACTCGTGACCAACTCCGACTGCCCCTGCCTCCTACAGCCTCACCCCCTATTATTCCGACAACTGTCTAGCCACGATTTTTGCCCAAGCACCTAAAATCATCCGTTAAAAACGACACCTAACAAAAGAGCGCGATATGCATCGGCAATAAATGAGGACCGATTAAAAATTCCGCGAAGAAAATGACCGTCAACCAGCCACTCTCAATATCCATACCCCCTGTACCTTGCTCACGGAGGTGAAAAAAAAAAGCAGAACCCAATGATCCTCATTCCCTTCTATTACTCGCCCGAAAATCCGATGAGAGCAACTCGTCGAAAAAGCCAACATCGCATTGAGCCGAGAGGGATCGCTCCGCGATTTGAATGCCGGCGCCGATTTATCACGCGCCGAATAGAAGAGAGCAGACGAAAGAGCGAGAGAGAGAGAGGAATCGGCGAGAAAAAAGGAGAAGGAGGGAAAATTGACGTCGACTAGGGACGTCTACTTCGTAGACGAGAGGCGCCATTATCGGCGGGGGCCCGTTAGCACTGTTTACACGGAAATGACGCCGCGATAAATCCGTAGTGTCACGGGCCATCGTTGTCCACGGCGCTGGAAAGCTTATACCGGTTTACGAGGCGAGGTCCGAAAACGGGGGGTGGGAGTAAGGGGTTGGTGGGGGTTGGGGGTAAGAGATGGATCGGGACGGATTGGAGGGGGTGAACTACCCCCGACCATTCGAAACTGGCCTCTCGTACCCCTAAACTATTCCCCGCTGGACGTCCACCCCCCCACCCCTTCGGCCACCCTCGTACGGCCTCCTCCAACGATTCCGCGTCCCTCGGTGATTTAGAGAGATCCAATCAGCCGGCCAGATTGATTCACGGACACCCGGGCCTGCGTGTAACGCACTTCCGCGCTTTGTGCTTCCTCTGCGATCGGCGGGAGAGAGAGAGAGAGAGAGAGAGAGAGAGAGAGAGAGGGAGAGAGAGGGAACGATGTGTGTGATTCGCCGGATTTGCGCAAACGCGCAAGTGGGCCATGTACGAATTTTTAATGATCAGACGGCGGAAGGATGAGATATCACTTTTACCCCGAATGAACTGACACTTCTAATTAGATTAGAAACGAGATTTGGGAATTAGAGTGCGATGTGATTGGTTAGAAGGATACTGCTGCGAGGAAATTGCTCATCGCGTTTAGCAGCGCGAGGTCTTCATACTACGAGATTATAATGTATCGTTCAGTAGGCCGCGTAATAATAATAGACTGTGAGAAAAAGGTGTCTCTCAACGTCGACGATATAAATATCGCCGCCGACAAATCGTCCTGCCGTCGGTGGAGTGGAATCGCGGCGAATTAACATCCTAAATCATTTTAAATTAGACATATAGGCGCGTGTAAATTTTCTCACGCGCGGGCCACAATCGAAGTCTTCCCCCGTCTCGAGGCTGCCCGACGCGTGAAATATTACGCACACTGCGCGCGCGCGGAGGATTCACGAGCCGTTGGACGCGAGCGTCGATCAAAACTGCCGGTCTATGGAACAATCATAGTTTTCTCGCCTACTTGCGCGAGATTTACGATCGGGATCATTATAAATCCGGCCCGCTTTATCATCGTTGCCGCGAGTGCCGAGGTGTGGAGACAGAGAGGGAGAGAGAGAGAGAGAGAGAGAGAGAGAGAGAGAGAGAGAGAGAGAGAGAAAGACAGCGGTAGGTGAGAGATTGCAACGAATTCTCCACTGCGAGTGAGAACGACAATTCTAGAGGGGGGAGAGAAAGTGAGACGGACAGACGACGATGGAATAAAGAGAGGCGTGGTCGGACTAAATATGTTAATGTCAAAGATCGTTCGCCCGAAGCGTCTCTTTCTGGCACGCAGGGACAATAAAAGGTACGTCGACCGCGCGAGAGGAGTGCGTCCAGGCACGAACCGTTCTGTCAGTCCAGCTACGAACGACCGTTTCCATCTGGCAGAGCGAGAGGAACCTCTCGAAGGCTTCTTGCCGGACTCGTTTGACCGCAGATAGAGACGTAAGTGCGTGCAGTTTGCGTCGCTATAATATATGACCGTATAGAATACGGAAATGTAGTGTCCACGTTAGCGCGGGGGTCAGTTTTGTACGTACGAGAGTCTGAGGTATAATACAGGATAGTGTTTCGTGCTCGAACGTAGCGGACGGAAGCAGTTTTGGTGCAGTTGTCGATGATGCAGCGACGCTTTTATATTGTATCACATTTATTTCGACGGCAGGTACGCACAGATAGAATACATACGTGCTAATAGTGCGGTTGTCTATTGCATATAAACGTCAATGTCTTGCCAACGACTATAAACCATCAGCCGATATAGAAAATGTTGCATACGCGATCTGTACAGGCATTAATACGTGATAGACGATAATAATAAATCATTCGACACAGAGACGGATCACGAGCAATTGCGCATAAAGATGCCATCCCCGAATTTATAAAACGTCCGACTCGTGAATCTCTTCTCGTCACGTGTCGTGCACCCGATCGACGCTCGTGCGGCGTCGGCCGAAAAGAAGAGCGGTGTCGAAAAACCTAATAATATATCCATGTGCAACTAATAAGAGTACATAATACATAAATGTGCCCACAAAATAAAAGAAGCGCAGCACAACGTGGCCAAGGCGCGAGGTTCTCCCTTAAAGGCGACCGCGCGAATTCCGCGACGAGCCTCCTCGAGGAACCGTAAAATCTATATATATATACCCAACATAATAATCGCACATTATCTCCGGCGCGCAAATTCCAGGAAGTAGTAGACGGTAAGAAAGAAAGAGAAAGAGAGAGAGAGAGAGACGACCGGTTCGCGCAGAAAGCGGCCAGCAAAGACGGTGATCCATCAAGAGTCTCGCACCGTCAAACGTTCAACTCGACGTTCTATCCCTCCCCCACCTCCCGCGACAGAGCCGTTCTTTCTTCGTTTAGGTCCGCTTACCTCCACGGTGAACCGTCGTCGGGCGAGTCGAGGAGTCGCGCGCGTACGTACGGAGCCGCGTGGGAGGCCGCTAATTTATTGCACATTAACGTCACTTGTCTCTGACCACGAGCGAGCGAGCAAAGAGGATCGGGCCTGTCCGCGCTCGCTCGGCCGCGGAGGCTGAATTTCGACGGGAGCACGGAATGTCACGTGAAATTTTCGCTCCGCGGAATATAGTGCCAAGGATGCGCACGGTTCGCAGAAAATTCCGCGCTCGACGCCTGATTCATTCGGCGTCGCGAGACTGACGCGGGAGGGGCGGGAGAGGCGGAAGAATTGAGGAATTGATTCAATGGACGAGTCGAGGTGACGGCCGGAGTGACGGGGCTCGGTTGAATGGTGTGTAGAAGAATATGAGCGAGGAGTAGTATCAATCGCAAGGCGGCAGAAGACGGAAGTAGTATGTACGCATAATATCGAGCAGTACGATTTCGGGTACTAAGAATGAGAACATCGGTAGAACCTGCGGAAGTAGGTATTTTAATTGAAAGGGTGCACGTTAACGCAAGTATTAAAGACCACGAATTTTCGAAACTGCAAGGCAGCAATTTGGACGAAGAAGCTCGCGTAAGACGGCTACACACGCGAGAACGCGGAAATGCTCGTAAAGAAAGCTTCGCGTATACGTCAACCTAACAGATATACACTTTTATTCGATTAAAATAGCACCCCACCTTTTGTCTAATTACAGGCGGGAAAAAACGGAGGAGCTCGCCGGAGTGGAAGCGCCGGAAAGAAAAGCAAACGGCGAGACGAATATACGCGCGAAAATGGAAGGAAGAGATCGCGCGAGAACGAAGTTATGGAAGCGCCCGAGGGGGTGGCCACCCTCGTGGGAAGCAGGGAGAGAGGAGGCATCGGCGGACGAGGAAGGGAAGTGCTCCCGTTCTCATAATGCATAAAACGAGGCTCGCGCCTTCGGCAACGTGCAACGCTTCCCGTCTCAAATCGGCCGCCTTCAGCCAACCCCGGGACGAGCCCTTGACCCTTTCTCGATCGTCGTCCGCGTATGTGGCCTCGCCGAGTGTGTGCACGTGACGTCAGGAGGGTGCTCTCTGCCGAGGGTTGACAGGCAAAATGGTCACTCCGTAGTCGGTACGGTGGAATTACGGTGAAAGAAAAAAAGTGACGCGCGGCACTATGAAGTACCGACGCATAAACGGATATCTGTTGCTCAGTTTGCAATTTTCTAACCGCTCGTACGAAAGGAACCCGTGACTTCGGACCGAAGACCTTATGTGCAAGGTCTATGCTTCGGACGCAGTGCATTCGGTGCATTCGGAAACGTTGCGCGCTAACTATGAAAAATAATGACTTTCTTTTGTCACTCCTAGTTTAGCACGGTCGGGTTAAAGCGGTACTCGGAGCGACATAAATCCAAATTACAGTATTGCCCGCGTCACCCCGCTGAATTTACACGCCGGTAATAGCGGCCATTATAATAAGAATAAATTTATCTTTCAGCATACATTGTCGAGCCCTATTCACCCGCGCGGTCCATACATTATAAATCGGAGCGGTTTGGCATAGCGTAAAACGCGATATCATGATAATTTCCCGGTCCCTGTCCGATAGCAGGCCGGCCGATCGTTTTACACGCCCGGCGGATCGATAAATCCCGATAAACACTTTTTCGCCGACGAAATCGCCGCGGGAGGCTGGGCCCACCCATACTCGAACGGCTTCGAGTATAGCAACCGGCTTTCTTCTTTCCTTTTAATCGACTGAGATAATCGCCATTTGAATTACTAACCGGCACGGCATATTAGGAATCGAGAACACTAAGTATAGGTGTCAATTTCGAGCAAGTCTTCCGTGTTGATGATTTAGAGTAATACGATGCAGATGGAACAGAATTAAAGCAGGAAAGAGACGTAAGTTGCTCGCTGGGGGGTCTAAGTGACTCTATCGACGTTTTTGCTATACGATGGCTTATGTTTAAATCATCTCATTACGTTATTTTCCAAAATTTGATCTATATAGTTAAAAAGGAATGAAATAAGACGTTTGTGCACAATGAGAATTGAGTGAAAAGAGATCGATTAGAAGGACACGTCGAATCAATTATACAGTTATACACTAAAGAATCGTGCTGAGCTACTGCGACGCGCTGAACTAGAAACGACGGAGCGTTCGTGACATTTGACACGTTTTCAAAGAGAAAACGCATCGAACGTGAGGCACGCGAAACGCGGAATCCCTCTTCTTCTCCTTCTCCTTCGTCCCTCCTCCGACTTCCTCGCTCGTCCTTAATTGGGTTCATGCCACCGCGTTAATAAATGCGGGCAGGCAAGTGCATTCTGCGCATTGCGAAGTCCGGCCACGCGTACCCCAGGCCCTTATAAAGGCTCAATCAGCCTGATCCCGATTGAGTCATTAATTGCCTTAAAGAGGGCAAGGCCTCCTCGGTGTGCCTAACGGCACTAAAATGCAAAGCCGCAATAACACCGGCTCGTTGGATAATGCGATTATAACGGAGCTGAGAGCACGAGTCATCGGTAAAACTAGTCTATCGATACTCCGTTTTTTACTCATGTCGCGAGGAGAGACATAGGACGGTTCGTAGTAATCGTAGTATCATCAATGAGTTCGAGGATCAATTTTTGATTTTCTTCTTTCTTGCCCGTCCTAGATAACTGCATCGGTCGAACGTTTCGTTCTTAGCCGACAATTTCACGGTGCACTAAATCATTTCATCGTCGCTAAAATTCGGTCGCCAAATTATCCAGATGACTACGGTAACTAGACTCTGTACTATGCAAAATCCATGACGCATAGACTCTCATTTGCATACATTATAAATGCATACATTCTACCGGCATGTCGTTTCTGCGCCGCGCGGATCCTCATAATGCATTTTCGAAGTTCGCGATATACATATTTCTGCCGCGAAGTTATCGATGTAATGCGTCAGGAGTTTACGAATTCGACTTCCATGCCAATACCGTGCCACCGATAACAGCGGGCGCGATTCGATATCGTTCGTTTGTAAAGCACTGTCTTTCGCCGACGCGCGCGCGACGCAATTTTTGCAAGGAAAATTCAGCGGCTTCCTTAAGCGTTAAATCCACCGACAAGCATAGGCTGCCCTCCCATATTTATATCACACAAAATTCAGCCACGCAGACAACGATGACGAAGGCATTAAACCATCTATCACCCTCACTTACTCTGATTATTTTTCTCACGCTCTCCACCTTCACTAGGCTACACACCTTTTCTCTACCTCCGCCCTTTCATATAATTCCTCTCCTTCCGCCTAACTCTCCGCTATCATTTCTTCCTCTCAGCCCCACCCCCGCTCCCTTTCCTTCCCCGTGACTCGCACACGGCTCGCTTCCTCTTCTTCCCATCCTTTCGCACCCCTTGACACCCTGTTCGTACACTCATCCGGACCCAATGGAAAATTAATGAGGTTCTCACCTCCGACAGGGAGCCGTGCTCCAGTAGAAGGAACACGAAACGGGATCCACGTAAGAGACACTCTTTTGATCGAAAGTGCGAACGGCGAGGTGGGACGGGGGACGGAGTAAAAGAAAGAGGGTGGCATTAACACTAGACTGCATATCAATTCGTCGAGAGACTCCACGAAGAACGGAGAGCCGAAAGTAGGAGGGCACGAGGAGACGGTAAAAGGGAGGGAAGAGGAGTGAGAGAGGACGGGAAGGAAGAGGGAAGCTGAAGAGGCGCTCGCTGACGAGTAGGCGAAGATTGGGAGGGAAGCGAAATTAAATCCGCAATTTTTCCGGCGCCAACATTCGCGCCTCTCGATATTACGTTTCCCGTGAGAAGTCGGAGCAGTGACGACGGGCCCTAGGTTCTATTCGCTTAACGATTTTAAGCTAGCGTGGGGATGGTGAATGCTGATAGTTAGGGGGTCGAAATTTTTTACCAGCAGATTCGCGCGCTGAGTCGGGGAGGCTAGCGAGAGTCTCGGCGGATTCTCGCTTGACAGCGGAACGATTTTGCGCCGGAGAAATCCTTGTGGCGGTACTCGAACGATTCGAACCGGACGAAGAAATGCGAGCGAGCCGTCAGAGTGTGTTTTCAACACTCTTCCGTCCCCGAGATGGCGGTAGAATAAGTAGAAGTAGACGGCTGAGTTGGTGGTAAAATGGAGAGCTTGGTCGGTGTCAGCTTCGGTCTTTATGTACCTCGAATTCTGCTGAATAGAACGGTAATGCTTGAACCCCGGGAAATACGCCCGTTATACATACTTCGCATTATATCAATTTTAATGAGCGCGCACCGCATTCGAATGCTATTCCCCTTGATTATTCGTTAAATCCATATAAAACGTCCGAATCTCGAAAATGCTCCGATGTAGCGCGAAGTCTTCCTACTCGGCGTTTCTACATGTCTTTTTTTTTTCAAAGCGCATCTCTCGGGTAATTAAAAACGTAAATAGAGAAAAATAGATGGATAATGGAGAACTAAATCGTGTCCAATCTGCATAGTACAACACCGGCTGTACATCCAATTTATATGCCACAGAGTATATATAAACCACCCGCACGGTTACTCATAGTGGACCCGACCACCGTCCAAGCCCACGATTGTGCCAATAAACCATTACCGACTGCAGTGGCACGAGTGCAACGGCGGTACTAATAGCAGCCGCATAAAAGTAGCAGACCGACGGGCGTCCGAATTTCGAGAGCCGCGGGTTGCGTAAGCATAGAAGCAGAAAGCCCCTGTTTCCCCTCGGAAAGCTCGTTGCACGCACGTGCGACGACCAAATTAACCAAAACCTGCCTCTCTCTCCCACACACAACACACACACACACTCTCTCACTCTGCTTCTCTTGTTGCCTTTTCTGCTCATCTGTCCCGCGCGCCTTCACTTCTCCCACTTGTATCCCTACAGTTTTCCGTCCTTCGCATCTCATTTCCTTTTTCGCGCTGACTTTTCAATTAGTGAACGTATTCATATCATATTCAATGTGGCTTTCTTATTACTATGTGTAAGTACTATTTTTACAGTCTTTTGTGCCCGTTCCTTGTGCTCAGTGTCGCAGTTTACCTCTGACTTCTTCTTCAATCTTTAACTGATGACGAACGTGATTATAATACATTTAGCGCGATCGTTTTGTGGTTTTGTCTACTCGAGCATTATATTCTTCGTTTTCATTCTCCACATCACACTCCCTCCCCCGCTCTCAATCCATTTCCTCGAGGCTTCCGGATTCTACCCCATCCCACTGGCCATGCCCGCCTACTTTCCCGCCACGAGCCTCAATGTGGTTCAACGCGTAAACACGAGCTGCGCCTGGGCCAAGTTTAGACGGCGGCGTTTTGTTCGACATTTGTGGGCCCAACGAGTCTATCAATCGCCTGCCGGAAATTCCGGGGGTAAAACGTGCGCCGAGGGGGGAAGGAAATGGGGAGAGCGTCTTGCGGGAGATAAATATATCCGTTCCAGGCATAGGATTTTTTTTCGTCACCACATGTCGAAGACGCGGGGCCGAGATCTTTAGTCCGCGGCATGAGATGTGCAACCACGTATACGGGCGCAAGAAATAATAACAAGCGTGACGTATTAATGGAGTAATGCGATCGGATGCGATGCTGCGAAATGATACGGTAATACGTGTAATTGATTATGCACATCGGTGGCGCGAGGGATCACTCTGTATGAATGTGGATTTTCGGAATTTTATATGAAAACAAGGGTGCGCGGATGATGAGCGGATTTTGTTTGAAGAGGAGTTACCGGGGTCGGTGCTTGAAATCGTCGAGAGTTCAAACCGGGGCGGGAGGGATGATGGCTGAGCGCATTATTTATGAATGTGGAAAAGTAGCGTTTGAGAGTTCAGCGAACTCGACAGCCAATTGCCTTAAACGCTTATGTCGTCCCTATCGACTCTCGATAGCGAAGCATTCTTCAGTAGCCAACCGCGCCGACAAAAACTATTATCCAGATTGTAGCAGTGTCAGGCCTACCCTCCCACCGCCCACAACCGGCGCCCGGCGTTTCGCTCGGCGCAAAAATAATTGGCAAGACCTCACAGAGCGCGGGCGAATGATGGAAAACGTCGTCGCTGGCTGATCCGGGCATACGGATTCTAATGGCGCTCGTTGGACGCTCTACGTCGGTGTAATTACGTGGCCGCGCGAGGAATGTACGTGTCGGGCGAATAACGAATATCGAGCGCCGGTAGTTGATCATACATCGAGCGCTGCACCCACGTACCTACTCTCGAACGAGCGCGCTGAAACGGGGCTAACGCCGGCGGTGACAGGAAAATTACCGTCGTCTCGGCGGGATTAATCGTACGCGAGCGCGAAATCGAGCCTACCGCATTGTCCGAATTATCGGTTGCCGCCGGTAGTAGTTTGAGACACCGTGTTGGCGGCGGTGACGTGGTCCGTAACCACCGCTTCGCGAACCGGTGCTTAGATTGCGGGATCGACATTTTTCCCACTCGAATGTCGCCTTTCGCCGCTTTCCAGGAACTCTGCAAGAAGGTCTCGACGTAGGCGACGAGAGGCGAAAAAGATCATATTGCGCGTTACTACGGCTGCCGAGCGGTGGGCGCGCAGAACTTGAAGCAAAAATCAAACGGATTAAATAATCTCCGAAAATTTCACACATTTTCGAACGTTTGAATTTTGAAGATCGACGTCCTTAATACGATGTTTAGAGAAGAAGTCTCGGCCACCGACTGTAGCCGAGCATCGGGCCCTATCTCCCGTACAGAATCCTTCGCCTGTCCCAACTGCAGCTTCCGACGGCGTTAACAGAAATTTATTCAAGGTCGGCAGGTGCTTAAGGATTAACTCGCTGCCGGTCGCGAGCTGTCCCAATATCCTCGAGCGGATCGAAAGGACCAGAGGCCCCTCCGGCCCAAGGATCGACGATGAAAGGAGGACGAGGAGGGAGGACCGGTACCTGGTTCGGCACCACGTGCCAGCCGACAAGCAGACGATGCCACGCGCCGCCCGATATTGTGACTCCTGTCTCGGCTTCCGTCTCGTCTCGTCTGGTGCACCTCTCTTCTCCTCTCGCCTCTCTTTAGAGCTCGTCTCACCTTAACGGATCGCGCTTCTTCACGCTTGTCACGCCGCGCCACGGACGATGCTCACCCCGCGGATAATGTAAAGTCGGCACGACGAAGGCAGGAACGTCGAGAAGGTGGAATGAAGTGACGCTTTTCAAGCCTTCTTTGCGGCGTCTTGTATCAGAGACGGGCTAAGCACTTGCCTCATGCGGAAAGTTGGATTTCTGAATAATGTGCGGCGCGAGGGGAGGGATGAAACGATCGCGCGTGTTTGTGTATTCGGGTAGACTTTTCGTACAGTGCGTCGTTGGAGTACCCGGATTACGCTCTTTAAAGGACGCATAGAATTCCAATTCCGTCAAACATTTTCGTCCGACCGCGAAATTCCGAACGGCATCGCGGGTGCGTGGATCAAAATCAGCATAATCACGGCTGACATTATTAACAGTAAACCGTTTGGCCTATTAAAATTCCATTTAGTATTACAATATTCGGAGAGGATCGTGATTAATACGTGCGTCGAATGAGGCTGTGGAATACGAAATCTGCGAGGCGTTGTTCGTGAAGCAGAACGCCATCGACGAATAAAGTCGAAAAGAAGCAAGTATTTTCAAAATTTCCAGCAAGACACTTTTTTCAGTTCTATTACATTGTTCTCGTTTCAAAGAATCACCGTGCTTGCCATTCTACCGGAATTTACGAAACACATCGGCGTTAACCGACTCCTCGCCGTTTTCTCGCGCAGATTCTAGCATCGATAAAGAGAAACCGGCCTGTATCTCGCACGCACCGGCACGTTCCGCTCTTTACGCTCGATTAACAATCGCCTCGCGCCTACTTCCTGACCCGGGCGGCGGGCGCCAGCGTTTTCAACACTTGCAATTCCAAACAGGAGGCGCTCGGACGAAGTAGCCTTGTCGCCGGCGACGCGGAGACAATAGGTCAACTTTTGCCAGCAATTGGAGCAAGGCGCCTGAACGTAAATTCCGCTAACCGAGCAATACGTTCCTATCAACGCGAAGCCAATCCCTGCTAACGACCGAAAGCGACACGAAGAATATCTGCTCATGCCGATCTACCGGAAGTTTTCAGCGGACAATTTTCGAGGCATCAAAACAGTGCTCAGCTAATCTCACATTATGCTCGTTCCTTCAACTCCATTTCTGCGTAAGTGGAGTCCTCGAATCGATTAAGTATAAAGTGTCGAGCGGGCTGTAAGTATATCGAGATCAATTTCCGATCGAATGTCGGGATTAATTTTCTAATTAATTCATGATAAACCCGAGATCCGTCGAGGATAAGGCAAGGCCGTGCCTTTGCTTGACACCGAGACGATGGAAGACGAGACGAGGACGAGAGAAGAGAGAGTAATGTCGCGCCAAGCCGGCACGTGCCTGCCACGAGGAGCACGTGTCCCCAGGCACTCTCTTATTATACAGCCCAACAGTCTCTGTTGAGGGCCTTCGAATCCTCCAGCTTACACAATCGACCGTCTCTCACCTTCGCGCATAGACAGTGCGCTACCATACTCCAAATCTAATCGTTACACTCTTCGGGTACAATACGAATACTTTCGGACACGCAAAAATTACCAAGAATAGTTCCGTGTGTGACTGGTACTAATTCGGAAACATGCAGGATTTATAATGCATTATACTGTAATACGTTATGTATGTACACGGTGCATACATAATTAAGTCCGGCACGAACGTATTGGGCATGGAAGAAATATCAGAATCTATAATATGCAAATTACGGATATTGCCAAAACGGGCTGGGTTAATAAACCAAAAAACAGAGGAGGAAAAATATTCGTAACGCGCGCGCAATAAGTAATGCAGCGCGGCACCTGAATATCATGCATAAATCGCTTAGTCGTGAATAAAGTATTGACATAACACCAGAGACAAATAGTAGCCACAAATCATCGGCAAACTCCGACAATCACGACGCGACGTGTCCTAACTTTCGAAGCCTTTTGTAAGTGCGATGATAGAGAGCGGGGGGGAAAGTGAGAGAGAGAGAGAGAGAGAGAGAGAGAGAGAGAGAGAGAGAGACCGTGGCAAGCACCTACGCCGAGATTAAATCGAGCAAACGATCCCGATGCTCGAGAATGTGAAAGCGCCGCTGCTTAGGCGATCGCCGATTGGCGAGTTACGTGTCGGTCAGTCATTTCGCCTCGCCAAATTCCGAAGCCGTTTGTCATGTACATCGAGCTGTATAAGTCAAAATTTAACGTTTTCAGCTGCTGGCAGCCCAACGCACGGCGGACTAAATCGGTCCATTGAATACAAATCGATGTATTATATGTGGATGGATACATTAATATAAGAGTGAAAACGTCAAAATTGGTATATGCGCGGTGCATCAACGGGGTGGCTCCCATTTTAGAGATCTTATCTTAACGTTATTCGTACGTAATGTATTAGAGGTAAAACTGCCAATTCTGACATTAAGCGTATATTATTAGAGTAATCTCCGAAACTGGTTTAGAATAGAAATTGCAGCGGAGGGTTGTCTATTTCGGCGTTTTCCATGCACGTGCGTTCGTTGAAGGATCGAGAATGCGAGCGGGATTTAACAGACGCTCGGGAAAGATCGCGTCCGATTATTTTTAGGCTTCCCGCAAGATCCGCCCGGCGATTATTCCCCTCTAAATCATAAACTTTCGCGAGAAGTTGGTCTCTTTCCCGCTTCCGTTGGCTTTACTCACGCCACGTTGCCTGCTAAACATTGGCAATTTTCCGCGCAATTTTTCGTAGTTTTTCTCCACAACTAATTCTGCGTCCCTCCGATAAAATCTTGCATTCTACAAACATATTAGGTACGCGTTTGTCCGCCACTGTCGATACTTCCCATGTTGGCCAGACTCTTTCTCAATGACCTTATCCTCTAGACTTGACACAGGACGCGTATGAATATTATCAATACGGAATATATAATGTCGAGTCTTTATGCGCATTCCGCATTGTACCGATAGAATCCAAAGTTCGCGCCATGGTGTTTTTTGCAATTCAGATTCAGTTTAAATACCTCGAATGCATATTTTTCAACGATTAAGGAGACGAAATTAGCACGAGGATTAGATGTTAATGTCGACCGTTGAATAAGCGCATTTTAAGTGTGCCTTCGATTTATTAATAAGTAATTAATGAATTAATGGAGACAAATACATTAAGCGTCGGAAAATTCATGACTATTAATAGTCCCATTTTGTAAGGAATATCAGAGAATATTCGGAAGAACGTTTGCTAAGAGTTCTTTAGATCATAATAATCAGTGTACGTGTCTGCGAATTGTGTACGTATAACTGGTGTATTCATAGCGTTGGCGTATGAGCACATACGTAATTAAATATACTCGCATGCACGTTAAGATATAAAAAGTATGTAACCAATGTACTCCACCACGTTCACACAGTTACGTATTCTCGTGAGAGCACACATATGCTATACATACCGTAGACACCGCTTCACATACGCATACGTGTTTACCTACGTCTATATATACATTATCACGGTTATATACAACGCCGAACGCGGATGTGCCGAAGCAGCTTTAGAAAATGGCGTTGGCGGGACGTCAGTCAATCGTTTACGCAATCCGTTCGAGCGCTTAGAAATCATGCGCGCGTTTAATGAACGCGCGAATCTAGTCTTGCAGCACTCTCAAAATTCTCTCCGCCATCGCCATCACGAGCGTCGAAAAACCGTTCTACTTTAATTCCATATTCGGCAGGCCTGAATGCGCGAAACTCAAAAATCATTATACAACACATACATCCTTTAAGATTGATATTCCACAGATGTTCGATCGTGCACCATGCCAACTGAATTTGAATCGGTCGACATCGATTCGAGAATAATAGACGCGCTCGTTAGAAGTGAGACATCGACCCAAGTCAGGCAGCTTATCCCGAAACGAGAAAAAGTCGTTATGCATCTCAATTATTCTGTCGTCCACGGTGGCGGAGATCAGTATCGCAGATTAAGGAGGTTCTAGCGACTGATAGGCGTCAGTCAGTGGGACGGACACGGGCGCCAGGCGAGTGAGCGAAGGCGAGTGACGACGAAATGTCGCGTAAAATAGCGGCACGTCAGTCAATCCTTTACGCAATCCGTGGCCGACGAGAAGTCGAGAACGGTCGCGTGCACGCCCGCACATATGCACACGACTGCATGGCCCACGTATGCGCAGGAGCGTGGAAGTAAAGCGGTATACGTCCAAGTGAGTAGAAAGAAGTGTGCGTTTGCATGCATGTACGACACAGTCCACGTGCATAATTTTAACACTGAACAATGTCATATGTAGTCTATATACACGCGTATGTTGGCAGTTGACAAGAGGGCACGTTAACGTGGAATACACGTAATGTGTTGATATAAAATTTGTATGGCGCGTATGAGAGAGAGAGAGAGAGAGAGAGAGAGAGAGAGAGAGAGAGAGAGAGAGAGAGAGAGTGTAACGTGGAAATTGGGAATGCGTTCCATGGAACTTGACGATACTAAGATCACAGTTCAGCGAAATTTCATCTATGCCAGCTTGAGTAGATGCCTGTGTAGTCGGGTGCATACACAGTCAAAGACTGCATTCGTATCAGCGAGCGCAAATACAATCGTACGATCGCATACCTC
This sequence comes from Priocnemis perturbator, assembly GCA_963942575.1. Classification (NCBI taxonomy): domain Eukaryota; kingdom Metazoa; phylum Arthropoda; class Insecta; order Hymenoptera; family Pompilidae; genus Priocnemis; species Priocnemis perturbator. The sequence goes on from OZ012652.1 coordinate 5,932,773, forward strand.
GTGTGAGCTTGTGAACTCCCACACGACTGTAGTTATGTCACCCAACTCATACTCTTTCCCGCGTTATCCAACGCGCGTCTACGCTACCCGAGGAATTGACACATTCTGGTAGAACATGTGTGGAATATATACCGTATATACGTTCACACACCCGTATTACGTGTTCATAGGATCGCATGCACGATACTTCGCATTGTCACACACGCGCACACACGTCGTTTCATACGTTCATTCCTTCACATATATACGGACACGTGTGACGTCGTTTCACGTGGTCACTCGTTCATATACACACTCGCGATGCTAGAGAAGCATGTATCGAGGTCTGATCGTGGTCGAAAGGCCTGCATATAGCAGGAGTCGTAACCTGCTAGAGCCTGGCCTCCCCCACTAGAGCCCGGCCAACGCCTAACCTTACCTCGTCTAATTACGCAACGGTCAACCTGCACTAGCCGCGGCGACAAATTCTTTTTTGCCTCCCGCTCACCCACCCACCGCAGCTTCCGTCACTCTATCCTTCTCGCACCTTCACTCACTTCGCCGTTATCTCTCGCTATCGTTCGCTATCTCGCGCTATCATGCGCGTTGCAGCCTACTCCGTCTTCTCGCGCACAATCCCAAAGAATCGTACGAACTTCGACTACTTCGCACGCGCTTATTCTACGATCTTCAGCTATATTCAGTCAAGATTGTACTTGAGGAAGAAAAATTCTGCCTTCACGGAAACGGACGGAAAGAACGGATTACTAATCGCGATACCACGGCTTGTCACGTGTGCGCGGATTGTGGATAATGATACCCCATGCTTGTACACTGCTTTCAATTACTGTGAGAATCGAATATAACGTGTCCGACTGCTGCGAGAACATCTGATGGTTCCTTGAAATTGACTGTTTCTGCGTGTTTGAAACTATGTATTTGAGCATCGACAATGAAAAGATCTACGTGCTCAAGCATCGATTCCTTTCAATCATCGACTCATCATCCCTCGATCAGCCTCCAATGAAGCCAGCTCGAAATGTCCGCAATCAGCATGCGCCGATCGACGGGCATATTAATTACCGCTCATTAAGGAGGATCAAGGGCGATCGATCGATAGGATATCTGAATCGTCAGTAGACGAATGCGATCCGTGAACGGGACTTTGGATCGTTCCGCGCACCGTTTCGCGAAAACGCTTCCGCTCGGTGGTTTGTCGTTATTATCGCGCTGTTGTTGCCGCTTTGCAGCCTTTGTCATCGTTATCATTGCGCAACCCAAGACCGGCCGAGGACGCGTGTGCAATCGCGACATTCGTACTACCTCGCGCACGCGTCCGATCTACGCGCTTCTGTACGAGCGAAGTCGGGAATTTGTGTTAAACTAATAATCAGACGACGTCTTAGGAAGTGAACGTTTGATTGCGTGATATGCGAAACTGTCGAACGACAGTAATGGAACGATTGTCAAAACGATAGATGGCTGAAGACTAGGAACGCGATTGCGGCTGTACGTAAAATACAGACATTACTGTGAATGTCTGAAATCCATACCCTAGCACGTTCTCTCGACGATGGTGGCGGAGAAAAAATTCGTTCCCACATAATCTCGGATCGTCGAAACAGCGTCATTAGAATGAACACGTCCGCCGGACAATGGGTCGCATTTATTCCCGCTCATATATCAATCCGAGTTATCAATTAAGATTCCAGGCAATCATCGATGTCGTCGAATCTGAGCGTCGTCGCGATCGAAGATATTAATGAGACACCCGTTTCGGTTCGGTCCGTCCGCCTTCTGGCTTTGGGATTGTTCGGTTTGAGTACTGACGCGCGCGTAGTTACGGGTCGACGTCACGGCGCTGTCAAAGTTGTTCTCGAAGTTGCTCGTGCCAGTCCGTTCGCATGTCGGTGCCGACGATAGTTGACGGGTCTCCTCCCGCGAAACTTTTTCTCACGGCCGATCGATCCGCGAGCAAAGATAGACGCGAGTCATAGACTGTAAACGATCGAAACGTTCGAAGGCATCGATTTCGGACGATTCTAGTGGTCTATGCTGTCATCCTTGCTCTTCTGCGTTTCATACGTAAAGTACAGCAAATCTGTGCATCGGTTACTAAACGATGGCAAATGACAGCATTTAATGAATTGTAAATAAAATTGCTGGCCTTCCGATGAATTTTCCGACATTCTCCTCGCTCGATCGAACTCGCGTGGCCAATCACGTTCGAATGATCGAATCATCGAATGCCGCGTAGGAGCCTAGAATCCGTGCGAAACGGAGGCTGCCGCCCGAAATAAGTTCGTAGACCGATCGTTGGCGGGAATTGGTGGGCTCTTACGGAATCCCCGTGTATAATTAGTAGCGGCACGCAAATGCGAGCGTGTGAGCCGTTCGACGCGTGCACAGACAGTGTGCCACGCGTGTGAGAGCGCGTCAGTGCGCGCACGCGAGTGACATAACCTTTTGTCAGCCGATTAACCCCAGCGGCTCGACACGGCAGTGGCTTGTCACGGACCAGGAAACACCTGGCCACCCATCTAACCACCCAATCCGCCCCTGGAAACTCCCATGGCACGTCTTACGAGCCGAACCGACCGTGGCCTTTGACCCCTCATGGATGGGAGCAGCAGAATCGGTTGATTTTGGGGGGAGCGCGGGTTCGGTGATGAATTTCATAACGGATCGGTCCAACTTTGGATCCGAGGAAATTTCAATTTTCACTGCCTCCGCCATACAAATGCAACAGGAATTTCTGTTGTTATTTATTATGTTGATCAATTTAATTCCTGACTGAATATAAGTATTGTTAATTTATGTGAGAACCTCCTGCCAGGAGCAAAGTCAATTATTATTCGCATAATTCGGTCGCGTATCAAATTCGTATTACAACCCCATACTCAGGCCGCGAGAGCTCTTTGCGGTCACGGGACACGCCAGCCTATGGCACCCCATGGCACTACTCCGCAACACCCGCAGCAGCAGATTACGACTACGGCTCGTTATCCGGCGGTCGCATCTTCAACCGCAAAAATCGACCGTCGACGAACAAAACGGCGAGCGGAGGGAATTATTGTTGGTCGGAAGATGTTGCGTCATCCCTTTGCCGCGCACGGTCGAGGAATGGGCAATGAATTTCTTGCGTGTCGCTGCTGTGCGTGGATATCTCTGCGAGGAATCATAAAGTCCACTGCAGTTGTCCGTCAGACAAATTATTTCGAGTCCACCGAACGTCGCGCCGAAGCGTTTCATATCGAAACAGATCGTTCCACGTGTGACACGTTAAAATCAACCACGGTTCAACGCTCTTCAGCACATCCAACACAGAGTCCGAAGTTACATTATTACTAAGAAACCGTCTGACGACAGAAAATACTCTCTGCTCAACCCCCGCTTCTCCAAATACATCATCGTCACCAGCCGACAAAGAAGCAAAATTCGAGAACCTACAGAGCACGATGCACATCTTCTTTCTTCCATCGCGCTCCGAGACAAGACCTCATAAAAGTACCTATACCGCGCGTTGCTATCCGCCGACAAACTGGCCGTAATTCCCGCGTCCTTATTCCTTCCTCCTCCGTCAGACGAGTCTGCGACTCTTTCCCGCCCCGCCTCCCGCATCTTCCTTCCCCTCACCTTTTCCCGGCAAACGACGGCAGCGCTGGTATGGCGTTCCGTATAGGAGGTTTACCTATATTTAGCCCGACAAAAATACCATCGCGCCTCCCGCATGACGGCCTCCTGGCCCGCCATTCCCGATTTAAACTTATACCGACTCCGAGTCGAGACTCGGCTTGGCGCAAGACGCTGCGTCGGCCGGTGGAGAGCCGTAAATCCACGAAACAAATCGGCCCGCGAGCCACGACGAAAGGGCCGACCTTCCCGATGCGAGATTTAGCACGCGTACGAAGCCCTAATCCAGACCGCGGACACGCCGCGTGGAATGTCGTCGACGGTTCACGGCGGTTTGCTCAAAGTTTCCCGAGTCTTGCGCGTCGAAATTACGCGAGGCGTGTGTAGGCGTGCGTGTGTGTGTGTGTGTGTATGTGTGCACGGTATAGAGGGTGCTTTTCGCCTCAGTTGTTGTCTCATCGACATTCCAGGTGGCAGGAAGGCTGACGCTAGAAAGTTGTGACAAGTGGCTTGTTTTTTATGGGTTAGCGATGTTTAGATGAGATCCGAGAATTTTTGTAGTTGGGATTTATGTGTGTGTGTTTGTTTCGCGATTTATGTATGGGTGGGTGACATGTGGAGTTTGGTTGAATGATAGATATCGGGAATGGGTGAGTGGTACTGACAATGAGTGTACGATCTTTTTTAATACGGTATACGGGGTCGCACTGAGAATTTCGATATGTAAGTCGACGCGAAACAGAATTTGTCCACTGTCGGACTATCTCCTTTGCGATTTAAATCGAGATAGGTAATGCCTGTATAAATTACATGACGCTCGACACGCCGACTGAGCATTTGAGTGACGTTGCAAAATGTAAATCGCGCGCGGCCGTGAAAGCCGTCGCGAACGTTTCTATTCGAGCATCCTCAGTCGTGGGAGCGTGAGAAAAATTGATATTCTAAGTTCGTCATTGCTGCACCATTGATTACGGCTATCGGCCAATACAATGAACGTTACATATTACCGACGAGTATCGGACAGTTATCGCTGTACCTGCTGACATGCGTTTGACGCGATTATTCCGAAGCGAGTGCTATTAAGCGCGTCAAGAACGTATGTTTCCTTGCCGATTGAAGGCAATGGAAGTGGGTGAAAAAAAGTTCGCGAAATAAGCTGATGAATGAATCGGAGCCGCGCAGCGCGGCCCGACGCTATTCCCTTGCGCATTGCTCGTTACGCCTGTAATATAACACCCGCTTGTGTAACACCGCGTTACAGACATATTACATTACGCCGCGATATTACGGATGCAGGCTTCGGCGAACTCGAGCCGCCTCTTTCTCCGTGTCCCTCTACCTAGTCTACCTCATTCTCGGTCTTTTCGACGGCTCCCCCCGAAGCACCTACTCCCTTCCTCATTCTGTCTCTCGCGTTATGTTTTTCCGCCACCCTCGTCGTCCGCACTGAAATCTGTGCCAAACGAAATCGGCGGGACACGGAGAACGGTGACAAGCGTGTAAATAATAATTTCTTGCTATGATACATCATTTTTCCTGAGCAAATCGTCCTGTACCGCTTGTTTTTTGTCGATGAGCATTGTAGCGAATGTATTTACATACCATAAATTGAAGTTTCAAAAATTTCTCTATCATGAAACATGCAAGATCAAATTTTTATTTTTGTATGTTTAGATTGTAATGGCCGCTGGTCATGTGTCTTTCGAATTTCTCTGGTTCTACACTCTCGGTCGCCTTTTACTTCCCTATCCTCCCACCGTCCCGATCGTTCTTCACGGCTCCATTCGTCCCCTTCAGAGCGTCCACTTTCTCAAGACGCAGCGTACGGTCCTGGCGGCGCGGCAAGTTGGCGCGAAACTCTCGGCGCAACTTTTGCCGGGAACTTCTCTCCGTACACAGAGAAGGCGAGTGTTGGATTAAGGGCGTAGACGCAACGGGGAAACTTTCACCGAAGGCTTCGTCAGGTCGCCGTCTGTACGTGCTCGGCCTGTACGAGTGCGTGCAACTTCCATTTCGATAACCCCGCGCGGGAAAAAGGAACGAGACGAAGTCGGGAGGGTACTTTTCCTTTTCACTCGACGATTAAAAATATCTGCTCGCTCGCCGACGCGGTGACGGAAAATATTAGAACAATCCTACGATCGAAATTTCGGAGAGCGTGTACTGGATGCAAGAGATGCATGGCGGAAGAATATGTGTGCTTGCTGACGATACGAGGAGTCCTAGCGAAAGTTTTTCAGCAGTCATAGAATTTGGTTTGGATTCAACTGGATTGTTCGTGAGAAAAGGAGTGATAGAACGGAAATTTCCGAAGACCAAGGCGTTCCGAGAAAAATCATGTTTTGCTCTGCGCTCGCTGCCGTTTGCGAGATGGCAGCTTGCGTCGTAACAGGCGACTGGCGTAATCACTGCACGCTATCAGAACTCGAATGGCGTGGTGGCGCGTCATCGAGTCTTCCGGTCGCGCTTTGCGGTCGAAGATAATAAATCGGCCGACGAAAAAGAGCCGACGCACGGAGGGGAACGCGGACTATTTCTCGATCGCGCGCGAACGTTCGACACACGCCACGAGCATTAATGCCAATGCGATTCCTCTGACGCGCGGCAGGCACGTATATATACAGGCGAGAAGTGTCCGTGGATAGGTAAGAACGCGAGAGCGACGAGAAAATCGCGAATAGAAGCGTGGTCGGCGTCGTGCGCGATGCCAAATACGGAACTGGGTTACATGCCCGTCTCGCCATCTTCGGTTTGGGGCCCCGAAGCCTATTTTTCAAACGAGGCAAATTCCTTTTTATTGTCCCCGCGTGTCGACCGAACGAACCAATGATTCACGGATGGATTCTTATTACGAATATACTTCCCTAAAAACCATTATGTTCGACTTGAAAGTAGTACAAGTAGCGACGAATAACATTACGTGCCGATTTTCTTATATTAACTTAGTAGATTCTTCACTTTTTTATCGCACCACGGCATCCGAGCTGATGCGAGAAATTTTCGCCGCAACTTTCGCGTCCCGTTCCTTCGGCCAGAATTGATCGCTCTCTTCTGTATTTGGAGCGTGCCGTTGCTTTGCCAGACGTCGGAGACATCGAAAATGGATGACACGGGGCATCCTCCAGCTGGACGTTTCAAAAGCGACCGGCTGCGGAAGAAATTATTCCCGCCGCGTGCGCGCTCGCCTCGTCGACGTCACCTGCGCGATATCTTAACGCGATATCGGCCCACGAAATTGGGAGAAATTCGCTGCTGCCGGCCCTCCGAGAGGAACAACGCGGCAGGAGATGGCGACAGAGAGAGCGAGAGGAAGAACGTGGAGAGGATGTGCGTGAGGCAACTGAAAGAACAGCCGAACCGATATCCGCGAGATAATAAACGGAAACGGGCAACAAGAGCATTTGCAATTCGTGCCGCCGCGATGCCCGACGTAATAAATAGGAGGTTAGTTTACCATTTCAAGGTAGACCGTAAAATGAGGCCTCTGCCTGAGCATGTGACTATTATGCGAGCGGCGGGAAAAAATTCCTTCGCCGTTCGCGCTTCAACATTTTCCGGAACGGAGAGCGATTAGATTCTAGTGCGCTCTAATAGAGCACACGTTTACGACTCTGATAATACGCAAAGCGTTTAACCATCGCAAACATTCAGAATACGATATGAAAAAATAAAAAAGAGAAAAAATCGTGTCGTGAAAAAATGAAAATCCTCACATCGAGCCACTGAACTGTGTTACAAAGTGACTTGTACAACTCTCACGCGGAAAACATTGCGGCAAGTGCGCGAGTCAACGTTCGCTCTCAAGCAAGTTCTCTCTCTCTCTCTCCTGACGACGCATTCCCTTTTCCATTCCTCCGCCATTCCTCTTTCCATCGAAGGAATCGGCGTAAAAACGCGGCCTTGCCCGGCACGCGAACTCGCCCATACAGGGAGGGTGGTGAATCACATGACGGCAGGCCGGAAGGGTGGGGGCGGAGTAGGAAAAGCGAGTGAAAGCCCCCGCGGACCGACGAGATAAAGAAGTTTTATCGGGACGCGCGAAGATCTAACGACGCGGCAACAATCTGGGCAACTCGGGGGAGAGGAGCCGGACGGTTAAGGGTAAGTGTCATGGCGCGACAAACGGCGTATCGGTCGCGATATTGAAATGTTTGAAGGGTGGATTATGGGTCCATCGGATGTGCTCGACGGCGACGGAGGGTGGTCGAGGCGAAATGCGACTTTCTTGCGCGCGCGACTCGAGCGAGCTTCGCCGAAGAAGACTGTATAATAGGCGCGGAGGGCGGAAATAGAAATTCCTATCGACGTGACGAGCATGACGTGAGGCTGACCCGGTGATCGACCTCGGCGAGATCTGAGGTTGGTTTCCGCCGGAGCGATCGGCAGGCTACGAAATTATTAGACTGTCCCGCGAAAATAGGCACCGCGGTGGGTTGGAAATGTGAAATTTTAACGAGTGCGTCTGCTATCTGGAACGAAAGTGGAGGAGCACGGGGATCGAGCGGGCATCAAAGTTTTTCGCTAAAATCGATTTTCATCCGGTCGGCACAGCGCGCGACCCGATGTTGCCCGTTTGGAAAATGCACTTTGGATAGACGAGTTTCATTCCGCGCTGGCGACGGCGATATTTTAACAAGATCTCTGGTACCAGAAAATAGATACGTCCCGCATAGAAAACGAGAGAATGAATGGAGTTTCGTTCCGCACGGTTGAGAGATGACATCGACGCGCGGACGTTATCGTAGATCATCGATCGAAATCGGTATGTCTGCATTCTGACGAGTGGGATTCGAGAGTTCAATTTCAAAAATTCGAAGCATCCGAAGCACGAAACTTTTATGATTGAAAATGTAATAATATCGCAGCTGGCAAGCCAAAGCTTCGTCAGTCGTGTGTAGACGCGGAAAAGGCGAAAGGTTCCCGAAGCATTGTCTAAAAATGACGAAAAGATCAACAATCCATTTTATCCTGCCCACAAACATGTAACGTTAGCCACTAAGGGAAACATTATAAATCAGCGGGCATTGAATATTCAATACCTCCGAACTGTACAGAGAGCATGCTTCGCACCGGCAAGAACAAGACGTCGAAGATCTTCAGGAGGTACGGATAATACCCCATTCCATCGCACGATCGAGCCTTCAACGACTCGACCTCGCGATCGACCTCGACGTGCTCCCACGTGTCTTCCGGGAGCTCATCACGCACGCACGATCAGAGAGGAGATCACACGAGATGAAGGAGGAGGCATGAAGAGTTGCGAGCGGCTACAAGTGAACGCAATGGAAGAGAAGAAGAACGAACGAACGAACAAGTGAGCAGGGGAAGGGTAGAATGGAGAAGAAGAAGAAGAAGAAGAAGAAGGAGGAATGAATGAAGAAAGGGAGAGGAGAGAATGAAAAGGGAAATATGAAGACGGAAGAAAGAAGGAGAGAGGACGAGAGGAGGGCGGGGAGGCGAGAAGGAAGGAGGAGGAAGAAGAACGCACAACAGAAAGGAAGACACAGAAGAAGCGCGCTGGCTGGCATCCGTCTTTACTCCAGGACGACGAACTCTCTGCATCAAGCGAGCGAGGAGACCCTCTATCGCCACTCTCTCGACTAAGAGTCGCGACTGCGCCGTTATAACTGCGGCTTGCGGTCGGAAACACGTGGGAACCTGCGGGAGAGGAGGCTCCACCTTTGGATTCTATACGGACGATTGTGTTGGTTGCTGCGTTCGCCTGTGTGGGATCTCGGGGTGTGTTACTTTGCAGTGTTGGTGCTGCATGTTGCAGAGTAGTGGTGCCGTGCGTTCGATGGTATTGGTGTACATGGCCTGCAGGACGTCGATGTTGCATATTCCGCGATACGGTGTGTGTGCGTGCGTGTGTTCTATAGTAGGTCGGTGTTGGTGTATATGACCCGCAGTACGTTGGTGTTGCATATTCCACCGAATACGAGTGTGTACGTGCTGCAGCCCGTCGGTGCCGCATATTCCACACTATCCGTGTGCATGTTCCTGCAGCATGTGGCATAGCATTTTCCAAGGTGCTAGTGTGTGTATCACTCGCGATGCGTCGGTGTGTGCTGTATGTTCGGCGAAACGTTAGTGTCGTACGAACCACGCTGTGTGAATGTGCACGTTCCACGAACGTGTCGGTGTGTATGTTCCGCAGTATGTTCCGTGTGTTCGTGTGCATGAGATGGTGTGCACAAGCGCGTTACGACTCCATGCGCCGTCCCGTGGGAATCCATACCGAGTTTGCGAGAGTGAGAGAGATGGATGGGAAGGGAAAGAGAGATGGGCGTACAGGGTGGCCTGGAAATCGGAGTGCAAATGGGAACAGGGCGACTGATTGAGAAATCCGCGTTAGAAACGTTCAACACATTTTTCCCCCACGAGGATTAGACTAACAAAATAAGTTGACAGCGCGAAATATTTTCTTTGTGCACAAAGTTTGATTTTGAAAAAGTTCACTTTCAAGACAAAATATTTTACACACCGCGTATCCTGTTCATTCGCGTGCCCTACACATTTAAATTATTCTATCAATCACAGCGCTGATTTCGTCTTTGTTCAAAGTCCAGTGTTCAATTTTTCATTCATCCCGTTTCGGAGACAACGTTCCCAGTTGCAGCGCAATTTCTGGGACACCCCGTACGTGGGGAGAGAGATCGACGCAGAGAGGGAGAAAGAGGAACTCGTGCACAAAGGCGATCCTCCTCCTGCAGAGGGCACCTATAAATCCCTTCCGCGTTTTTCCTCCTGCGGACGACGGGGACCCCGGTGATTTTATGAGAAATCGTGGAAAGCGCCGTCTGCCTCTGTTCTGCCGTAGGACGAGGCGACGAGTTGGCAGATGGGCGCGGATTCTTTCCTACCGCTGTTCCCGATAATCGTTCGGAACCCCTGCTGCCGGCCTTTTTTCGAGTATGAGGTCATTGATGGGGACGTGAATGCTCCACCCCAAAGTGCACCATGAAACTTTCGACGAGCACGGATATCGTTGTAGGTATCAGAATACGTTCAGTTTGATGTGCCGGCAATGTGTTCGATGATAAGCGTTTTCAATACTTGTTTCGCTTTAAATAAGAGAGCGCCCCGAGAATGAGTTTGAAGTTGAACATTTTCAACGTGTACATGCTGAATCATTTTCGTTGCGGAAGTGTAATGGTTACCGTTACCACGGCATATTAATGAAGCGAACGCGGAATAAAATAACGTGGTCCAGATGCCGATAGCACGCCGTTTCATTCGTGACCAATAAAACGCGCACAAAGGTGGATTATTGAAAATCGCAAGAACGAAGAGCAGGCCATGTACGCTTCATAATTGAAACGGGACGACTCTGGGAAAAGATGCATAATTGCATTCGCCAGACAGAGCAACGATCCGTCGCCCTCGTCCATGTCGGTCGTTGTCCGTCGTCTAAATTAAGGACAAAGCAGCCCGGGATATAATGAAAACTTATATTTCCCCGTAATAGCTGGACCTCACTGAGCACACGTAATTACGACTTTCATTAACCGTAGACCTTTTTCATCCTCACTCCCCTGATCCACTCGAATACATTCAACACAATATCTATTATGAATAAAAATTCTAGTTGCCTAATCTCCAAAAATATCCCCCGTCGACGCGTCAGCGCTCGAAGCAAAATGATTCTGGCCAACGACGAACTCCTCGCTCAGGACCCCACACCTTCCGCCTAAAGACAATCGTTGAAGTCTCGAGAAACGCCGGAGCGGCACGGCGAAAACTCGTCGGACAGGGAGATAAACCCGAAGGCGAAGCCTAACAAAGTGCGCTCCTCTTATTATTTCGCGGGCCACGCGTATTAGGGGGCGCAAAAAAAAAGAAACAGGGAGGAGAGAGAGGAACGAGTTGACCGGGGTCCCGAGAGGCAAATGAAGACGTAGGGCGAAGGGGCTCCGCGGGTTGCTCGCAGGCGTGACCCCGGCCACGCTGGAAGGATTAATTCCCGGTAGGTGATCTCAGCGAGGAGTAACAGCGAGTCGCGCACCGTTCGTCCGGATCACTCGGAACTGGTTTCCAAAATGGTCCGGCAGGCCCGGCGACGTCGACCCACACAAGCAGAGATCAACTGGCGAAACGCGTCCTGCGTGCCTCGCGTGGCAGTCGGAGTATTAATTCGAAGGATAGAGACTGGAAGGTGGATGCGGGCGGAAGGGGTCGGACTGTCGGACGATCGAATGGATTCGGATCGAAGAAAAGTCGGGGCAGGGGCGATCTGTGAAGAGGATGGCTGGCTGCAGGGATATTAGGGGAGCGAGAGAAGCATCGTGATCTTTGGAATTCATCAGTCGCGGAATTTAAGAGCTTATGAGTCTGTCAGTCAAATTCGTACCTGAGAAATATCGTACTTAATTATCCAGATACAGTTTACTTTTAAACTTACAATTGGTATCAGGAATTTTTTGGTTTCAGTACAAGTGGAATGTTGGGACTGTCGAAGCCAGGGGAGTCGGTAGCAGAAGTGGACGGGGTTTGATTTTATAAGGGTGGCGACGGATTTCGACGTGGTCAATGACGTGATCGAGTATCGATTATTTTGTCGCGTAAACGGAATTCAGACATCGTCCACTGTGCGGCCTGCTTTGCGTAACAGAGATAAAGACGAATTCGAACAGTTCAGCGAGGTCCTTTGCCCCGAAATCCGTACGCCGTGACTGGCCGAGTCTGGCCGGCATCTATCGTCGCAATAATTTCGCGGATAAAAAGGAGCCGAATAAATCCGGCTTAAGGCGCACAAACGAGGTTGGTTTAGGTGGCGTTACGACAGAGGGCCGGGCCCCTTCTTCTGGGTGGGACTGAATAATATAACGGGGCATATGCTCTCCTCTCCTCGTCGACTTAGAATCCTCCGCGTGCCGACCTCGATATCTCGATCTCGCCTACCGGAGGTCGAGTTCGGTGTAATCCTTAGCCGAACAACGGATCCCGGATAACCATCGGCGATGCGAAAAATAACTGACCTTCGACACGATCGGTCGGCGACGGCGCGGACTTTTCATTTTTCTCGTGTCCGCCCGAAGAATGCGACCGGCGGAGGGTGTTGGGCAGGAGCGGGTCTATGAAGTTCTCCCCTTACCACTAATCGAGCGCGTCACTAAGCATTCAATTCGACTCTCGATAAAAGACGTGATAGACTGCACGCTTGATACGCCGGGCACGGATTCGCAGGTTTTCTTTCCCGGCCAATGTTTTCTTCCTGCCAACGACTTGACGGGCTCTATGAAACGAGACGTTCACTGACGTGTGTCTGCGTTCATACTACTGACTATGCAAATGAGCCGGCCAATCATTCCTCTCTTTCCCACCCATAACCAGACCATCTCCGGATTCTGGATCGCCCCGCCAGCCTTCGTCCCGGCAGAAGCTTTCTCTTGCCCGGCGCGAGAGAGAAACTCGATTCTGCAAAGACTCGTACTTCGGTAGGCTCTTCATTTTTTGCACCTCGAAACATTAAAAATGCGTACGTGTCGACGCGCGCGCTACTACTTCGACTGGAGGGACGAGTGGGAAAGGCAGAGAGAGTAAGAGAGAGTGAGAGAGACGGATAGAAGAGAGACGGCATGAAGGAGTCTCAGCGAGGAAAAGAGAGAGCGGAATGAGAGGGAGCACCTCCGTTCTATACTCATCGACGTTTTTTTTCGAAAGACCAATCCCGCTCACCTTGAAAGGTACGTCGCGTGGCTCGTCGTTCGACTCGTCGTTGTGGATAAGCCCTTCGACTGGGAGGAAACCTCGAAAAATCTTTGATTCGTACCTTGCTCGCTTTCGAACAATCCCGCGACAAATTTCTTCTCAATAAACAATACTCATGCGTCCGTACGTCTCTGACATTATCCCTCCAATCTCATTACACCCTAACGTATAAACTTTAGACAAATCTAAAACCACCTTACATTCAATTTAAAAGTATACGTTTGTACACTGCAACTGCCCACTCCGCTATCATAGACGCATTTCAGACACAAAAAAGAAGCGGTCAAAACCCGTAGAGAGTGATTCGCAGGAAGGAGGAACGAAAAGCGCGACGAGGAAAACGTTGGTCACGCTGAATAGAGGAGAAGAAACGAAGAAGGAGAGAGGAATAGCTAAATAGAGGCGGGACCAGATCATGGGCAGACTCAGCGTCGCACGTACGGCACGAACTGGTCAAACGACATTTTCCGCGGCGCAAGGTGCATGCAATTTCGCCGAGGATGCATCTTGCCCCGATACTTCGGGACGGTAAGCACGAACTTCGATCGACTCCTGGGCGAGCGCGCGGGCTCGAAACTTCAACGAGGTGCGTCGTCGTGCTAACTTCGCGGAGAAACCGTACTCGGAAAAGGCGAGCGACCGACCGGGAAGACGTGGGAGATGGCTTGGACGGGGGCAGAAGAGAAAAAGCGGGCGCCGAGGAAATCTAGAGAACTGTGAAACAGAGGACCGGAACTGTAGAAAGAGAGAAGTCGGAAGGGACGTGTGGAAAATTGGGACGGGCGAAAAAAAAAATCGAATCATCGAAATCGACCCAACAAAGGGAAACGGTATAATCGATCTAACAAATTGAAATGCTAAAATCGATCCAACAAATGGAAATAGTCGGATCGAATAACATTGCACACCCGAAGCGAAGAGATAGAGAGAGAGAGAGAGAGAGAGAGAGAGAGAGAGAGAGAGGGAGGGAGGAGAAGACATGACGGAGGCGAGAGAAAGAGACGGAATCGAAGTACTAAAATGAAGAGAGAGTAAAACAGAGAGCGAGATGAAAAGAGCCAGATACAGAAGGAGGAAAGAGAGACGGAGGAATGAGCACACCACCTCAGGACGTAGGTTGAGGTGAGATGGCGGAGAAGGGGGCAGAGGAAAGTCTGAGGTGGAGGCAGAAGTGAAGGAGGAGACCAAGATGGAGGCCGGAGGGACGAGAGGATTCGAGGAGGCGGCCTTGAGAACGCGGAGAGACTCGAGGTTCGTAAGAGAGGGAGAGAGAACGAGACTACCAGAGAGACGGAGAGAGAGAGAGAGAGAGAGAGAGAGAGAGAGAGAGAGAAGAGGTTGTAGGAGAAGAAGCGAGAGGAGAGAACCGAGAGCCAACTCCAACGCGAACGAACTGCTTCACTGGCAAATCACTGACGGTTCTCATCTACGTTCGACAAACGAGAAATCTTCAGCGGAAGAAATTTCAGATTTTTACAGAAATGATCGAAACCTCTAAAGACTTCAATCGAATTCTTCCTACTGGATATTTTGTAGCAAATGTTTTAAAAACGTTCCCTAGAAATGGTTCGGTGTTACTCAGAATATGGTACATGTGCTGCAGTATATACTAAAATCGGTAGCACCCCGAAAACCGATTGACAGGAACAACTCGAACGTCCACTGGGACTAGGCTCGAGAAACGGTAGTAAGGGTTGTGGATCCTCGAGAAAAAGACGCCCGAAGGTGCGGTGCTCGTCGCCGACGGAATTTGAACGTTTTCAAGCGCAGCGTGTAATTGCGCCGACGAGCGCGACGCATTATGCAATCTGCACCGACGATGATGACGATGATGATGACGGTGACGTAAGTGCACTCGGAGCAGTAAAACGTCGCAATATGAATCGGGTTCGACATGCATCCTCCCCTGCGTCGCCAGCTCTACTGCATGGTAATTAAAAAAAAAAACAACAGCGCTCGCGTTTTTCAGGAAAATTTCCGTCGACATTTTTGTCGAACAGTTATCCCTTTTTCCGGTTGCACAGAAAATGACGGAACGCCCTGCGGGACGGAGGGCCGGAACGGAACGGGACCAGTGAGAACCACTGGCGCCACTGACAGAGTGTGCGCGCCGCAGGTAGGTCGGTTGAACCCACGACTCTCTACGGAATATACAGACACTTGGCGAGGTTCGCGAGGTCACGTGCCGCATTCGGACGGCCAGCGCTAATTTCATTATTTATAGCTTAATGTTTGATTTGCCGATCAGCCGCACGCGCACCGTCATCGAATTCCACGAGCTTCCGTGAGTCTTTCGGCCGGGATCCTCCCACAAGCCCGAACCTTCTTCAACACCGCGACGTCTGGATGTGGGATTGGGTCGAAATCGGACCGACTGTCCTCCTAATCCTAATCGGACGATTGACGATTGATATTCGGAAGGTTTCTTTATATTGCGCAACACGACGCCGATGGTGCAATAAGGAGAGGCAGCGTTTGCACGAGTCGGACGGGTTCGGAATCGACACCAGACGAAGCGCAGTTCCTGTTGGAAAGAAATTTTTCTTAATTACCCGCACGTGCCCCCTTTTGCGTAACAAGTAACGATTTTATCATCGCCGGCGAAGAAGTAGCGCGCGAGACGGCGAGCAAGGCGCTCGTTAAAAAACGTATTTTCCAATTGCGCAGACCGACAACAATATTGTCCTCGCAGATGCGAGGCAGGGAAGACAAGCGAGAGACTCTTATAGGATCTCGCGGATGAGAGTCCCTCTGGCGTCGGACGATCGAAAGTGCGGGGGAGTGAGCCCTGCGGCTTGACATTTGAGACGGTCATAGAGTAGATAAGGGATGTTTACACCGGGCTTCGTGGAATGCGGTTCAAGTATAAACAGAAGGAACCGTCGAGCATCCTCTCCACATCGTCAAAGGAAGCTGTATAGTTGATCCGTCGAGGCCGATGATTAATGCGTTAAATATTATTGCGAGCACAGTGGACGGGCGCTTCTACGAAGCGTTAGAAACATTGTGCACGGGGCCTGTCCATGAAAATGTCCACTATATCGCTCAGTGCCGTACACAACTCGATACTTTATATGACTCCATACGTCATCGATTAGATCCACTATTTTCTTAAGTGGATCGCCAAGGAGCTCGCGGTAGCAAAGTTCGAAATACCAGTTTCACGGGATGAATTTTTGTTCCCAGTCATTTTTTGCGTGCATTCAGACAGCAATGCATGAAGTGAAATCTCGAAGAATGAGCTTCTAGCACATACGAGCGCGCTTCTAATCAATGTGAAACGATGAACTGGGATAGAGAGAGAGAGAGAGAGAGAGAGATGCGTTATCGAGACCCCGAAATCGTTACCGCTAGACGCGTCGATTCACGCGTCGGCATCCTGCGACGTGCCGTCGAGTTCCTTGGGCCGATAACGCGGCCAGGGACACTCTGGCATGGGACAGAGCCCGAAGCTATCGACGTTTTCCACCAACGGATAATACCGCTCTTCCTATACGGGGTGTAGGATACGTGGCACCCACTTCAACGACCGATTCATTATTACAGTGAAAATCGTCTGTAACGAGCTTCACAGAACCGTCAAATTCTACGACTAAAATCGTGCAAAATATGTTGCAAGAAATCATTACAATCGGTCATGACGGTCGACATCTATCGTATACGGTAAAGGTCGGATAGAATGAGTTTTAAGGGACTGTCACATTTGCTCAGTTATTGGTATCTCGTTCTGACCGATCTCGAAGTGCTTATACTAGATTTTCGATATAATTCGTGGTTCTCAAAAAGTTCGGAAACACCGACTCCTTCGATCGCACCAAAGTGTCGCTTTAGTTAGTCATCGAGCATAGAGCAGGTGAGGCGGGGAACCCAATGAGCGTTGGCATTAGTCGGGGAACATTAGAGAGCGGGCAGAGGATAAGGGATGACGGTTTGTGGATAAGGGAAGGGGGTTGCCAAGGAGGCAAGAACGCGACAATGGGCGACAATGGGCGACAATAGATGACAACGAGCCGAAGAAAGAAGAAAGATGCTCAAGGGGGGGCCAGGCTCACGGACCTGAGTCACGGTTTACCTAGAAATGTCGATGCAGGTGTCTCCTGAGACAGGTGTAATTTGGCAAACGTCGGCCTGGATCGAACAACTTCGCTGCCAGCCACGATATCGACGACTGTGCTCGGCAAATTGAACGAGAATTAGTCGCTTCTTAAAATCCTTCCACGGTGGTGGCCGCAAACTTAGGAAGAATAGAATTCTATTTAATTGAAGGAATACGTAGAAACTTCATGAACCGCCATGTACACGCGACACGTAACGGTAACAACGTCGAGATCTAGGTACAACAAGAGCCGTCTGTGCAGACGCGCCCGATATATACCACGCTCAACCGAGACAGTTTGCATAATTCCACGCGTCCATACAATCGAAAGCCGCACAGCTCGTAAACTCGGCGCATCACGCACTTTTCCACATGAAAAAGTATATGACTCGGAAACCTGTACCGTCGAAAAGAGTCCTAACGATACCCTAGAAATTACGTACGTCTGCATACTTGCATCGTTTCAACAGCAGCAGCAGGGGCAGAATCAGAAGAAGAAGAAGAGGAGGAGGACGATGACGCTCATAAACGTTCTGGCGGGAACTCGTCGTTTCCGGCATCGCGCAGTTTTCGCGCGCGAATCGGACTCCCCGGCGCGGAGAATTTGCCGGCGAGCTGGCGAGCTGGCGCGCGAGTAATCCGCTCGCCTTGAACCTGCTCGGCGGAGTTTCACGTGAAACTGGAACCGAGTCGACGATACGGCCTGATACGCTCCCTGGGCACGGCTTTTATGCACAACGAGACTGGCATCTTTCTCTCTCCTCGCATGCCTCCTCGCCAGAACGAGCTTCTTTCCCTTCCCTCTTTCCTTTCCTCTCCCCTTCAATTCCACCTTTCTCCCCTGCCGGCGTCTCCCCTCGCCGAGTACTTCTTTCCTTCCTCCCGCCCGCCCCCGCTCTCCAAATCGTACTCCCGATTTCCTTCGACCGCGACGCTTCTTCCCTTCAAGAGAGAGAGAGAGGGGAGCTGAGCTCAAACTCTGTTTCCAAGTGAAATCGGACGCGCTGCGTTGCCAGGGGAAAATTTCGTAGCGAATGTGTGCGAGAATCGAAGAAACGACCCGTTTATAAGCTTTAATCACAGTGCGATGACAAGAAATTTGTCCGAACGGCGGAAGAACGAGATACCGAACGCGAACGCGGTCTTGTCGATAAGATAGACTAGGAATGTCGCCCGATGAAAGAATTTTTCCTCGAACCGCACTCGCTTGCTTGCTTGATTTCACGTATCGTACACTTTCTATCTCCTCGCCCGCTGAAACTAGCCCATAGCGAAGGGAATTTACAAACCGCGAGCGCGATATATGTATGAGCCTCCCTCCCGTCAGCAGTACTCCGCTTATAAATTACAAATCTCCTCATAAAGCCCATGCACACCGCGTCCGTAGGCGTGCGCAGTGTTCGCGTGAAATACACCTCGAAACGCCGCCCGACAGCGAATTTACCGCAACGTCGACTTTTCATCGTGCGCGATAATCCTCTCTCTTCGTGCCCCCTCGGTCAACAGAAATCGTAAGGAGGCATGCCGGTCCCCGGCGTTGACCATTGAAGAAAACTCGTTTCGCGGTTTATATACCGGGTACGTGCGAAGTGTGTGTGCCGGAGGAGGTTGAGACACGTGCGAGTTGACGGTTATCCGCGTTAATAGAGACAAATTATAGGCGAACTATTAGAAAGATAGCGGAACGGCCTTATCTCGCTGGCAAGACAGGCTGGGACAACAACGTTGCAAAGGTCGCGATTAGCACTTGACTGATTGCGCCGAGGGTCACGGGCGTCGTCTCGTTATTACATATTTATAATCAGGTGCACATGCCTGTGTCGTTGCGCCGCTGGCACGTGTCGGATGGCCGAACACCGGGTGTATACCGAGCTCGCTGGCTAGAATGTTTTCGGACGACTCGCGCGACGTATTCGGAACACGTTATTCTAACGCCATTAGTCGCCACGCCGTTCCTGCGTTTCATCCTAACGCCTCTGTCGTCTCAATTTTCGTCTGGGCAAAGAGTCATTAATGTGCCTGCCGCGAGAGGAAAGTAGAGACTTTCGTCTGTTTTTCTATAAGCGATCCCTGTGAGCGTGGAATCTTAATGTAGAACAAAAGGGCGGAGAATTGGCTTGCTTTCGTTATGTGGAAAATTCCACGGAAATTCGCCGTCTTCAACAGGTACGAACAACGCGCGTCGCCTATCGACTGCCACGGCCTGCTTTAACAATATCAGCACCCACACGCCGACACGTGCGTACGTATGTTGGTTAACACAGCGGAGCGTGCCGGTGTGGATACCACCACACCAGCACGGCCTTCTTTCTTGATCTCGTCGTAAAGACTGACGGAATGCCGATAGAAATAGCGAGCGAAATTTAGGTCTCACACTGTAAACCATCGACATATTTGCCGCGCGATGTGTGGTCCCGGTATAGTTCCAGCTTGTTACGCTCGTCGGTTTCTAACGAATGCACGCGCACTTTCGATACATTATTTTATTTACGCGGAACATTTGTCGAAAAATATATTACTTGCGCCTATCAAAGACTTCTTAAATGGTAGAAAAGATTTGGTGTTTAATGGTACTGACTTACGTTTTATCAGAGTACATGATACATAAATGAAGCAAATATGTCAATATAATAAAAGAGGTGCAGCACAATGTGCCTAGGGCGCGAGTTTTCCCGGGTTAAACGAAGGGAAATATTGAAATTATGCTTAGAGGCGCCCGCTGAAATAGTTCCCGCAAATATATATAAATGTAGAGAAAGGAAATGAGGTCATTCAGAAATACGAACAAGGAAGACGGCGATTATGCGAGCGCGAAGAAATATGGGTAGTGCAAGTATCATCGGTATCGTTTCACGCTCCAATCGTCTAAAAATAGCCGACCACCGGCCGGTGCCAAAATTTATTAACGATACTCACGAAACGATACTCGTACTCTATATTCGAGCGATATACCTAGTAATCTTCGATTTTTCCGACTCCTGACCTCGCGCACCCCGTTTTGTAACAGTTCCACGGGTAGATGGTATGCTCTAAGACAATTCTACGCAGATTCATACACTATGCGTGCGCAATTTAATCTGCCGCGAAGCCGTCATTCTCACGTTTTCCACGAACCTACCATCCCGAAAAACTGCCCCTGAAGGCACCGGGTGGCAAAGTATCCGGGCGAAGAAATTCGCCGGTTTCGAAGTGGCGGGACTTTCGAGTTGGAGAGGCGCCGTTTCGGTTTGTCGAGAAACGATCAAGGTCCTTCTTATCCTACCGTGCCGACGCGATAAGATAAGCTCGCTCCGCAAGTCGGTGTTCCTACTTCCGATCGCGCTTTAACTTTTCTCCTTCTCTCACCTGTCGACCTTGCATACGTCCATCTGTCACTCAGCTCAGCCACTCAGCGTACGTTTCGGAGCACACACCCAATGCATTTCGGGTGTATTTTGAACCCGACGGTTTTGGGAGGAAAAGAGACAACAGAAAGAAAAAATGCATAGTGTTTCCTTATCGTAGTAAGCGTAGCAATTTTGCATCGCAAATATTTCGAACGCACGATAATGAATTTTCAACAATTCTTTCGCCCCACCTCCTTCGGCACGTACGACCATTTACCAGCGAGGCCGATAAGACTCCCAGGAATTCCCGAACTCCGGCTAATCTCGGAACTTCGATCGATAAGACTCCGTTCTCGAGTCTGGAGGCGATCGAAGTCAGCCGTCTGGCGATGGGAAATATTAATCGATCCGCGTCTTCCCTTACGTTTCGACGAACGGCTACTACTGCGTTCTTCGTGGGAGGACTGTAACCTTCGATTACGCTTACCCTCGCCAAGAGAGACGTTAATCGATCGACGCTTTCCCTCTTGAGAACGACTTCTGCCGCTCTTCGCGAATAAACAGTTTTCCATCAAACATTCCCTGCGTCCGCGCACAATTTCAACGTCTACCGTCCTTCGCACATTACAAAACAATATCGTTCCATTACTGTGCCATAAATCACATCAATAATCATAGATTCCTAGATTATCGCCGCTGCACACGTATCCGCGCGTAAGAAGCCAACCGCACGCCTATATCTAGCGTGATCAATACGGCGAAAACACTAGCGACGAGCATAGAAAGTCCAGCAGAAGCAGACGTGGGCAACGCGTACCGAACTAGACCATAAAACCGAACGGAAAGAAACGAGCGTAGGTGTGCCGGTCGAAAACAGGCCGCTCTTCTCTCCATTCCTCCTTTTTCTCGCGAGCAAAGTAGCTCGGGTCATTCGTGCGAATGTAGCGGCGCGGAACGCTTATGCTAATGAGCTCGCGCGATTACCAGACAGGGCCGGCGAGCAAGGGAGATGATGTCGAGCCGATAAAAGACGTCCAGACCGGACACGGGGAAGGTCACGTGGTTGAGAAGTGCCGAATAATCGTCGGCGTATCGTCTGCCGGCACTCGATCGACAAACGAACGGCGTGCAACCCTCGACGGAGACAAGAGGGAGGAGGAGAGGGGGGAGGGCGGAAGAAAGACAGAGGGCGAGAAGGCGAAAAAGAGGAAGTTTTGCACACGCACACCTGCGTCGGGCGAGCCTCCCACCTGCAAATGTGAGACACCTGAAAACGCGAGCGCGAGAGGATATGCGCGCGTACGGTGTCTGGGTTGGATGGTGGTCGGCGGCTTAAGCCATCAACTGACGTGCCTCGTTAGCCGCCTCGTTATAGATCGGCGTGAGCCTGTGCTTTGATCTCGCCTGATAGCTTCGGTATAAATTTGGGAATATAAGTGTGAACGGGTGGAACGTGTCGCGGATTAACTCTTCTTGCCGACCGAGTTTCGGCTTGATATGCATCGAACATTTTTCGATCATAGAATCAAATGGTCATATAGCATGGAAGAAAAGTGTACAGGGCGACGCGTGTAATTAATATATCGAGCGCGATTCATGAAGTACGGACAGCTGATAATGTAATAAAGTAGCAGGTTTTTTGTACTCTTTGAATATGTTAGACGCCATCGAAGGTGGACATTGTACGAGGACAACTTTCGTGCGTGCACCTGACTCACCGACGCGGAGAACGTGTACTCCCGACCGTCGTTCTCGTGCATCGGAGAACAATTTATATAATCGCGCGCTCTCCCGAGAAACTTCTTCCTCCTTTTTCCGATGTTTCCGCGGCCTGGCCGAAAGATCGAAGCTGCGACCGAAAATTACTCGGCACCGGCGTAACGAGCGGATTCCTTATGCGCGGCGTGACACTCGTCGATGAAAGAAAATGCACCCCGTTTTTCTATCACGATGCTCGCGTGCCTGTCGATATCGGCGTGACGGCTCGTCGAAAGCTCGCTATCGAAAGCGCACGATATCATTTTCTAATTATGATAATTACTGAACAGCCGATGATACGTGACGGACAATATTGCGCTAATAAATGTATAGGGTTTCCCGGTGCGCACGGTAACATGTTGTGATCCGCGGTATCTATAAATTAATTGCCTTCGACTCGTTTTCGGCGCCGAATTTCCGCGCAAAGGTTCATCGACACTTTTTTTATCGCCCAGCGAACAATGATCGATCTTCGAATTCGGAAAATCCGATGAAATCAACGTGCGATCGCGAGCTTTTCGTCATTACAGATTATCGCCCGCAACTTTGCGAGTGAAAACGCTTGCGTTACGGGATCGGGAGGCGTCTGTCTCGAGTTTCAAAGAACGTCCGAGTGTCGGGTGAGTAAGAGGAGCCTCAAAAGGTGCCGAAGAAGGAAGGGCACGCCGGTTGGCGGACGTACGTTCGCGAGGATCATAGGTTAACGGGCATTCGGGTGTCCTTCGACGTTTAACGCTTAAGCGGCCGGTAGCATTTTACGTGTTTGGACGAAAAGGCACGAAGCCTTTCATTAACGGGGTATTAATACCCCGACCGACCGTCGAAGTGTAAGGAGGCGGGAAGAGGAGGATGAGCACGATGCGTGTTCGTGTCCTCACCGACACACGCGCCAGACCTCAAGACACGTTCGAGCGCACAACGGTCACCAGGAAGATCCTGGCCGAGCTATGATAACGGATTCGTGGGGTATACTGTTACTACGCCCGAGAGAACGGGCCACGGGCAGTCCGACGACTACCGAACGAAGTATCGGCCCGTGAAACAATCGGCGAGCAGAACGTTGAAATTATTCGGCCCAGGAAACGGACTCGCTTTAGTTGCTTTAGACTTTAGAGCAACGGTTAAGCTGTCATACTTTTTTTTTTCTTCATTCTAGTCAAGCTCTGACGTGCTTTTCTTTTTAAAGAAGCGTGTATTTAGCGTTGTCGAGCCCGACGCAATGTATTTCGTAGGAATTCAACGATGGGGCAAATTTTATAGAGAACAAAGTATCCGGTCTGATCGAAAGAAGCTAGTGCTCCAACCGGGAATCGCACCTTACGATCGATCCACTTGGGATTCAACTTGCATCAAGCTGGAATAAGGGATAGAGCCGCTGACAAAAGGACAGCTAACAGTGCGGCACCGGGATCGAGCGAAAGGGTAATTGCGGGAGAAATAAAGGCGGCGAACGCCGGGGAACAGGAGAGGGATACAGAGAGGACGACTAGTCGTACACGAAAACTTCTCCGGCCACGCGATACACTTTTTCGTGAAACATCGCGTGATCCTTTCTCCCGAGGCGGCAACGGAGAAAGGGGGCAAACGAAAGGTGGGAGGGTGGTGCGGGGGGGTAGAAAACGAGAAAGAGAAGAGCTGCAGTTTCAATCCGACTCGAAATGACGCATGTGCGAGAGAGCTTTCGTTCGCGTGACAGCGGATTGTTACAAGCGATGTAACGACAGATTAGTTATTTATATCGGCGGCCGGTTCGATAGTTAGTCGGTGTGGAAGCCGCGTTAAGGCTAAGATTGATTCTCTTCCGGTAAGAAAAATTATTCGCGAGCGCGGGCTGCGGAGAACGTTCTGTGTAAATGAAGATAAGCGCTGGCTTGAGAGGAGGGAGGGGAATGTGTGCAGTGTGACGTTGAACCGTCGTCACAGACCGTCCTCAGATTCACGTGTGATCAAACATGCAAATTCTTTCGGTAGTAAGTCCGACATTACGCCCGGCACACTCTCATTACGGCTCGCACGACAGGAAAACATTATGCCGTATCGATCTGCTATAATTTTCTCCCCCGAAGCGTGTCTCGTCAAGCCTCCTCACGAGCTTTCTCTCTCTCTCTCTCTTTCACGCGCTCTCTCAAATTCCCTCACATATTCTCTCCACAGAAAACAACCTGCGCAAGGCGGTTAGAAAGTCAAAGCTGTACCTATGATCATGAAAATCGGTGCGCGAAAACGTAAACATCGTTCGACTGTCATAATTGGCGCACGAGCAGTGCGAGTATCTCGAAGAGACAATATCTCCCATATCTCGTCCCTACGAGAAAGCTCCTAGAAGCTCCAAGTCGCACAACGCAGAGCGGCCGGATCATGAAGAAGAAGAAATGTCGATGAATTACCTGAAGTAGTGCGATCCAAAAGGCGAGCAGTAAAACGGGTCATTATGCATATGCGGCTGTCCCGGGACGCCGGGTCCCTGCGGATGAGCGTGGGGTCCCATGGGTCCGGCGGGTCCGGGCGCGCACATTCCCGGGCCTCCCTGCGGCTGCATCCCTCCGGCAGGGCCCATCATTGCGGCGCCCGGTCCCATCGGATGGGGCCCAGGATGGTGCGGCGAGCCGACCATGTGGGGTCCGGGATGATGGGGGTGCGGCGAGGGTCCGCCGCCTCCCATGTGCGGGTGGGGCGCGTGAGGCGAGCCGCTCATCATTCCGTGCGGCGGCATGGGGTGCGGGCTCGGCGACGCGCCGTTCAAGTGTGGCCCGCCTGTCACACCCCCGTGCGGCGTCGGCGGGCCGCCGTGGGTGTGGGTGGGGGTGGTCGCCGGCTGCGGGGGCGGCAGGTTCGGTGGGCCCGATGGCCCAGTGCCGGCCAGCGGCGGCAGCGGTCCGTTCGCCATGTTGTTGAGCTGCGTGAGCGAGGCCGCCGCCGACGCCATAGCCTGCAAAGGATTCGTGTTGGCGCCTTGGTTCGGCGCCGAGGATACACCGCCGAGCAGAGCTGCCCCGTTCACGGCGCTGTGCTGCTGGTGCGCGCTCACGTGGTGGTGGCCGTTGTTGCCGACGTTGTTGCTGACGCTGTTCGCGCTGCCGCCTATGCTGGCCAGTGACGGCGGCAGTGAGGGCGGCAGTGACGACGCCAGTGACGGCGGCAGCGGTGGCGAGCCGGCGGGGGGCGCGGCCGGGCCCCCGAGGCACCGGCCCGATGGACCGGGGGCGTTTACGCTGCTGCCAGCTACCGGCACGCCGGCGTGGAGTGCTATTCCACCTGGGGGGCGCTGCGCCACCCTCACCGGCATCACTCCCCCCTCCACGACGCCCGCAGCCCGCTTCTCCGACGGCTCCTCGCCTTGGGGATGAGCGACGCTGAGTGTTTCGCTCCTCTCGCTCTCTTTCGAGCGCGCCTTCCTCTTCGACGCTCGAGAAGTACGCTTATTCCTCTGTCAGACTGTCGATGTATTTTTGTCGCTCCGAATGAATGTTATCTAGAAGTCGGCTGCGTTAGCTGGACAACGTTTCGCCATCCTGTCCGGCATTGCTATCCTCGGCGTCAGTCGTTTCTCTTCTGTTGCAAACGTTTCGAGTACGTGCTTTACATTCACGACGTTTTTTACTTTCCGCGTAAATCCAAATGATGATCAGAGGATGTCTATGTGTTTAGGCCAGGTATGTCAACGGAGCCGACCACGTGCCGCAGCAGCAGATCGGACGGAAAATATCCACTTGCCCTCTTTGCGCGCACGTTGATCCCCTCCCACGATGAAGAATCTGTCGATCCTCGACGTGACCGTGGGCTACTTGAAATCCACGAAGCAGAAAGCACGCGAGGCCGGTCGCCTGCCACCTGTTCGCGTCTATCGTACGACCAACACTTTATATCTCTCTCTCCTAACGAACCTCACCCACCGATCAGTATAAATACACTCCAATAAAGTAAATCTTCCTCCACGCACAACAACAACCAACCAACTCACCTAAACGTACACTATTAATCTCGCGCGAGTCAGCGAATTTTCACTTCTGCACGTAGTCACCAGCACTGTTTCTGTATATCACCTAGTATATTACACGCGCCGCCTAGCGCGCCTATCGCACTGAGAAACGGTATACTCGCGTATCGTCCAGCCTGCAACACCGTCGAATTCGCGTCTGGTATGCAGTGGTGAGGCTGAGAATCGCGCAGCCCTGTCGCAGCCTTCCGTGTGTCCGTCCCGCGTCAATGCCGCGGTTTTCGAACGACGTACCCACCGATGCACGTGGCGTCCACGTCGTCGTTGTGAGCGTCGCGACGCGCACCTACGTCGTCGCGTACCATCGGGCTCGTCGTCTCCCGCCCATGCCCGCAACGCAGTGGGACTCCCTTCTTCGCATCCACCACCACCACCGCCTTCCTCCTCTCCTGGCAACGATAGCCGGCAGGTCCCGCGGGCTCTCTCGCATCCCGGTTACGGATAAATACACTCAGTCGCCTCTCGGCGACCCAAAGACGAAGCCGGCGCCGGTGCGCCGTCGTTTCGCCGGCGTCGAGACGCGACGAGGCATGCTTTCCAACCCCTCCGTTCTGCTCGTTTCACGGTGCCCTCGCGGAGTCCAACGAGTCACGTACCACGGGACTTCCTTCGGACTTAAGTATATACTGCGTGTCGACGAGCGTTTTCGAGCATTCGTGCGTACGTCGAATCGACTCGAATGGTTTGGTCAACGATTCTTTAAGGTGGTGCTCCGAGTCTGGTTAGTGTGGCGATTTATCGCGAGCGAGACGACAGATCTGAGGTTGGCTTATGGTATCGGCTTTTTCGAGCGTCTCTGTCTTCCGGGTGCTCGGTGTGTTTGTTTCCTTGAGCGCTTGGATTAAAATTCCAGTCGGAGCCAACGTTGCCGGTTTGTTGCGTTATTCGTAGACGCCTCTCGAGAGAATGCCTTTGGTCGGTACTCCGAGTCCGTCTCCGTCTTCCTTGCATCCGAATCTGATAGCCTTGGCGCTCTCTGCACCCTTACACGCTACCCTCAGAAACGTACACCCCCCTCTCTCTCTCTCTTTCTTTCTACCTATGCACCTAACCACGACTACCTCTCTCACTTTCTTCAAACCAAGTACATTCACCAACTCTCCTCAACCCTCAACCTAACATCCACTACGATCTCTGCGGAAGCGTCCACAATACGAAAACTCAGCGGAACGCAAACTCACCCGTACCCGTGTCGCTTGTCACTTAATCACACAGCAGATCGCGAACCCGGAACCCGCGATGCACTCTCGTCGCGGCCGATTGCGGAAAGGACGCTCCGCGCGCACATCCACATTCACACACCGTCGTTACAATGCAAGTACGGCACACCGCACGCGAAGAGGAGGCGCCTTGCTTGACGCGCGCGTTCCTTCCACCTCTCTCTCTCTCTCTCTCTCCCTCTTTCCCTTGCTCCTTCTCTCCTATCTCACTCCCTCGCTGTTCTCTTCTTCCGCACTTACTCCTTCGCCCTCCCCCACCTACTCTCTCTCTCTCTCTCTCTCCCTCTCGTCCAACGCGTGAGGTACGTACGCGTATACCCCTTTCTCTCCCTCCCTCTCTATCTACGTATCTATAACTGTCTCTCTCGCTCTCTCTCTCCGCCAGCGTGTCGCGCGAGGCAGAGAGGAGCTACCGAATCGACGAACGGACAAGATGTTCTTATCCCGACGAAAGCGTTCGCGTTACTGCGGAGCGGCAGGCGTGGCGGCGCTGGCGTCGCACGAGAACGCTCAGACTGGAGGGGAAGGGGTGGGACGGGTGGCGGGCGGGAGAGGGGAGGGGGCGACGAACGTGAGTCGAGGGGTGAACGCGAGAGGGGAAAAGGAGCTCACGCACGACGCTTGCCAGAGAATACGAGGGGTGGGGGGCCACGTGAGCGCGACGCCCGGCGTCCACGCAACGCACCCGTCTAGCATCCGTCTCTCTTTCTGTGTTGGCCCCGCCGTATGAAGCGTTTTCGTCCTGTCTCGCTTCCTCCAACCGTGCACGTCCTCTTCGCGCTGTTTTGCGCGCTTCGGAGCGCGAGCGGGATTCTGGAGGAAGTTTAAACTTTTTCTTTTTTTTTTTTCTTTCAGTACGAAGCCGTAGAATGATGGTGCGATGGTAAGAGGACGAGGAATGTATGGTGGTCGATATTTTGGGGGTTGATTCGATACGATCCTTTTTCTACGGAGAAGCTAATGCCAGTGGATGTAAGTATGTAATTGGATTTGGATTCGGCTTCGAGAGGTCAAGGATTTTGACGAGACTGAATTTGACGCTCGTGTTTTGCAAAGTGTATCAGAAAGTAAGTGGTGAAGTCAATGCGCCGAAGGGACAGTCTTTTTTTCCAGGTGGAGCACAAAGAATACGGGGTGAAGTAATGAGCGTAGCACTGGTCCGCCGATAAGTGCCGACAACAAAGTGTCGCCCTGTTTCATCCCTTCCGTCGACTCTCTCGGCGGAGTCGAGTTTCGCTCGATCGAAGATCAAAAGAGCAGGTGCACTCGAGGGACGAACGGCGATTGGCGTATAGCGCGTTATCGCGTTTCGCGTCGTGCGCGAAAAGAAGACGAGCAAATCGTACTCGAGTAATGTTATGGAAATCGGAGCGACGCGCACATTGTACCGACAA
This sequence comes from Priocnemis perturbator, assembly GCA_963942575.1. Lineage (NCBI taxonomy): Eukaryota > Metazoa > Arthropoda > Insecta > Hymenoptera > Pompilidae > Priocnemis > Priocnemis perturbator. The sequence continues at coordinate 5,961,887 of OZ012652.1, forward strand.
GCGCGAGTAACGCGACCGGAAGCGACGGGTGTCCGATTTTATTTACAAAACTGCCCGTTACGCAACTTACTCGATTTTCTCAACGCACCTCGCGGAGAAGGCAAGCGGAGCTCAATTTCTGCGGGCTTTGATAGGAACTTCGACCACCGTCTGACGTATGTAAATGTCCGCTAACATAGACTTCGTGACGATAATTTTGTCATTGATCAAGATACTTTTTGTGGAATCGTAGAAATATCGATATTCGAACACTCGATTTCCGGCAAAACGAGAAGAACCACCCAGAGTCTACATATACTTAAGCTCGGACCGCCAGTTCCCGGAATGGCGTCTCCCAAGAAAGAAGTCGAATTTCACTTTCGGCACGCTTACGAATCCCTTACGTCCAGCGCGGGATTGATTCGAGGGTATCCGTCGGGATCACGGGAGCCCGGAAATCCGATTCGTCGTAATCGGGGTCAAGTTGAGCGCGTTTGTAAGCCGTGAAGAAGAAGAATGACCACGGTCCCCTGCCCACCCCCCCTCTCTGACATGCACCGCGTGCCGAAAGTGTCGGTCGGTCGGTCGGTTAGCGCGTTGTAAGCTGCTTCGACTTTAGACCTCTCTACACAACGTATCCGAGTCTAATCCGACGGCGCTCGCTTGTTTAGACGACATCGGATATCTGCCTTCTAACGTTTCCGTGCCTTGTAACTCGTGTACGCGTCACCCCTTTGTACGGCGGATAACGATATAGAACGGATTCGAGCTCGGTGGTTTCATCTGGAAATCTCTTGCGACGACTGCGTGGCCAATTTGCTTGTAAAGTGGACAGTTTTCGTTCGTCGAATACACGAGGAAGGTGTGGCGAGTCAGAATTGGAAGAAAATGGAAAAAATTATCCAAATTGTCATGTATTACAATTTATTGTACTCTTCCCGCAGAACGATTAGTCACCCCGAAGGTGCATATCAAACGCAATCACTATAAATTACTGCGAGATACAGCCCCGCGGTCAGGTGATCGGCAATTATCCACGGTGCATCGTAGCAAGTGAAATCTATTAGTTCCAGCGCGCGAGGACTCGTTTCTCGATTCACGTACGACTTCCGTTATGGATGATTCGTTCGGACGTCCAAGACGACTGCGGCCCGTTCCCCGCGATTTATCGCGCTCGATTAATCATCCCGCCACGCTCGCGGACAACTCGCACGATCGATATTCGTGTCATCGTCGGCGGCGAAAAGACGCGGGCCACGCTTACGGGGTAATCCTTTCTGCCGACAGACTCTTTCTTTCAACCCGATTCTTCCGTCCGCCGCTGCACCGTTTCGACCTTCCGGCCGTTTGACGGGGCAAAATTGCACGCGGCGCGGAAACCCTTTTAGTGCGTCGAACGTATAAAATTTTCAAAAGAAACACTTTCCCGCATTATGCGCCGCGGGCCAAAAGCGGCAGATACTTCCTTGCCCGGAGACAATACGGTTATGAGGGGCAGTTTTGAGTCATTGAATTTTAAAGCCGCGCGAGAGAGGGGAGGACATAACTCGAAGTGGTTTTATTTTTATTTTATTACCGCGAAAGGGACCTACTCGAGGAGACACGGGGGTGGCGGCGACGGCGACGGTGGTGGGATACTGAGCATAGGGTAAACTCGAACGCGTCCCTATTACAGCAGGCCATCCCACCTTCCGCTTTTTATTCGCCTTAACGCAACAACGTCGAATACAAACTGCGCCTAATGCCCGAACGCTTATTCCGCCTCGTTTCTCATTTATTTATGAACGGCGCCGTGGGATTCGAGGCTCGAGGCACGAGGCTGACTGTGCGCGCGAACTTTCGCCTCTCCTCGGGTTAGGTCGGAAGGCGGAAAGAAATCGAGATCTCGCGCCGAGAGGAGAGCGATCCGAGGTAAAACGGTTTTCCGGCTATGCGGATGACACCGGCTGTCGTCGGCCGATGAGAGTCTCTCGACTTCGGGCAAGAAAATATCCTCTGTGCCTCGTCGCCGAGACGCCGTAGACGGCCCGCAAAAGAAACCGTGGCCAAAGGAACGAGAGGACGTCGTTTGATATTCTTTGCCGTCGCATCGTCAGACTATTCCGCTCTTGCGCGGACGGATATTGTGAATATGGCCTGTGTGTGTCTTTATTACGCGGGGCTAGATGGCATAAAGGATGCTGAATATGGCAATATGGAATCCGCGGATTATTAAATTTTCGTACGGCCGTCCGTGGTGACGCGTCGTACGAGATGAGTGCGAGTAGTGCGGAAATCAATGGCGCGAATTTCGGAAATCGTCCGATTTCTCGAAATTTCGAGCGACGGGAATGATCTTTCGCCGCGCACATATCTCATTCGCCTTTTCCACGTACGCGCGCGCCTGTCCTTTTTTTCGCGCCGAAACGAGTTACGAAGAGACTAAGGCGACTTAATAACCGGATTACTGGCGAAGTAATTTAGGATTAAAAAGTAATCGACCCGCTATCGCCACCCGACCACCGCGCTCTCTCGCCGGTTTCGGCTTCGGTAAGAAAATATTCTACGCTCTCGCGAATCCGCCATCCAGCGGATAGCAGATTAACCCCGGGGCCGGAAGATAAATGGAAATCGACGTGAAATTGCGAAGAGGTAGAGAGAAATCGTCGAAAAATCGATCGCGAAACCCCGCGCGCATTCACTATGTATTCTTTATACATATATAGCGTACGCAGAGCTGGATGAAAATCGTATAAAATAATTTCCACCTCCAGGAGACTTGAATCTCGGCAAAAAGCTTTCGAAAATAGATCGATATCGCAAGACACACAATAAAGTTTCATACGATCGTAAGTACGCAGACAGCTTCTGCATGCGTCTATATGCAGATATGTGTGTAGACTGGTAATAAGCATATACGCACATAATAGTTTTTCAAATCAGCGCTTGTTACGCTTTCACATTCCCGAGCGACGGCATCTAGGGTAATTAACAACGTTAATTTACAGTAATTCAATACGCCGTGCGAGCAGCCAATTCTGCCAGTGGCGTTTCGATTAAACCGCTAATAAAAGGAGAAAAATGTTTGCAGTCCTTTCTTCCGCGGCGCCCGCTCGAAAATGGGGTGTGCGGACTAATGCGAATAGAGTGTGAGTTAATAATGTCGAGGAAAATTGGATTTGTAATAAAACTGAATCAACATTCCTTACAACAGAATTCAAAACCTAGTTGTGTCACTATTCAATTTAATCTTTTACACGTCTTTACGTCAACTACTGTTGGCACCATACATACATACACGGAGGAACGAATGCTGTAATTATATAAATTATATTACACGCTTCTGGCTTGTTTTGACGTAGAAATAATCCCCTCTTGATTATACCCAGAATGCCGAAGAAAAGTCCCGTGTCAACAAAGGTCTCAACCTCATAATGGATCTTCATTTTCTGATGTTTTTCGTTTCTTCGCGCCGACCGACGGAAAGCGGCCTCGTTTCTCGTAATTCGTAGAATGATTTCCCTGTAAAAGGGGGAGGAAAATATGTCGGTCCTACTCCAGATAGGAACGAGTCCTGGGCCGAGACGTGCGAGAAACAGGTTCGAAACGGTACAAAGCCAATAACGAGGCTCTAACCGCGACCTTAAGTCCGGGCGTAGGGTAGAAACTCAGGTAACTCGGTACTACTGCTTCGCTACGCAGGTAGAGTTTGAGACAAGAGGTATCATTGTCCGAGTGCCGGGGAGGCCGCAAGTCGACCGCTTACAAAGCGTTGGAAATTCCAGGGAATCCGGCCGCGATCGACGCACTGCTAGAAATCGGCCGAAATCCAATTTTTCCGAGTCCGAACACCGGCGAGTGGCAAACATTATAACTCCGCATTTTAACGACAGAACGCTTTCCTTCCATTCAATTTTCACGGAATAAAAAGAAGCGGCATAAGTTGATCTCGTTGTCAGTGTCGTCGCGACCGACATACCAGCTTCGAAACTCGGACTAGAACTTTACTTTCTTGCCAAGCGGGAAATCGTCCATAGGACAGAAATGCGAAAATCATAGGGTAGGACAGTAAACGAAGTAATCCTCGGAACGAGACAAACGGTTATCGGCGCGGAGCGCCTACAGGTGGCATCTATAGTTTACTTTCATCGGAAAGACATCGCTCCACCCATCTCACCCTCGGAATCTCTCAAACTCGACGTCCAACAGCCCACGCTCTCCCGTCCGGCTCCGAATGAAATTTTCCGTATACGTGGGTGGTGTTTCTGGTCTACACATCACGTACGACCTTCTGGCACCGGTGCCGGCAGGTCGAGTCGGGGGTGAAGAGAGTACGGCGGGGGAAGGAGTCGGGTCCGGTCCTGGGATAGACTACCAAGAATTCTCTGGGACCATTAATCTGGCCTCTGCGACACCCGATGCCCCTTTCCTCGCCCCCCTTCCTCTTCGTCTTTGCCCTCCCTCACCCTTCGCCAGACCCCCGCGCGCTCCAGGCCCGGTGAGTCCTGGGCAGGTAGGACCCAACCTGATCCAGCCGAGCCAACGGCATTGTCCGAAGACGGTAATGGAGCCTTTCCAGCGGGCCAAAGCCGACGACCGGCGCGTTACCCAGTTATTGCTTCGTGAGACAGCCGTGAGTCGAAAAGTGGCGATGGTTAACGGGAGTCACGGGGGAGGGTGTCTCGATGCAGCAAACTTCGGGGCGCGCGAACCTACGTGCTCATGTTTTACTACGCTGCTCTTCGGACGTTGCATGCGTCGATATGCAGCGGCGATCGAACACGACGTGATGGATTGAGACGTAGCATCGATACTGCGCGAGCGAGTCGGTCTCTTACGACTCGACATATCCGATTTTGCGTCGCAATCCTATTTTCACGGAATTTTATTCCATTTAGCTCTGTCAATTTCGTACGCACGGGAGCACTGAAAGCATACGCGCCGCGTCGGATATCGAATTCTAATTACTCAATTATTGTATGACGTTTTCGTAGTATACATTGACCTGAATACTTTCGAAGTTCAGGTATTCAGGCGCGTCCTAGAAGTCGTCGACTGCTGACCGTTTACGATGCTCAGCTATCCGAACGTCGGACTATAGACATAGGCGTCAAAGGGCGTTAAACGCTGAAATGAACGTCGAGTGGGTGCGAACTGTTTGGAAGCGACAAATCGTCGGGGTGCCAGCCCCGTCGAGACTACTGATTTTCCACGCGCCCAGGCGAGACACCTGTTTCCACCTGATGCGAAAAAGGGGTTGCTGCCTTGCGCGCTCGCCACGGGCCATTCCAAAGGATAAGTGATCTTGATCCTCTGCGGCAGTTAGCCGACCGAACGATCGCCGTTTTGTGTGCGCCGGCCAGTCTCAGTTATGGGCGGGCTGAACGCTTAACGCGGCACCGATTGTTCTTGTCGCAGTTTGCGTGCGCGGGAATCTTCCGCGGGTGCGTTATTACGACGAAAGTTTCGTCACGCTAGCCGAGATAGTTCTTCGCGAGTTTCCTCGTAATTAAGACGATCGTGGGTTGCGTCGCTATTCCAGGTGATTTAAGGAAAGAAGGTGACGAAGATCGCAAATGTTTCTTTGATCAGCTGACAATACGCGCTCTGACGGTCGTGGAACTAAAAGAATTCCGCTGCCTTATCGAAATATTAACCGCGAATATTCGACACTGCCCGGATTAAAGTACAATCTTCTCGGTGTCAGATTGCAGTGGTGTTTACAGCGCCGACGATTGCGGTTCGACGATGCAAACATATGCGGAGCAGTCCATCGCTCATTGAGGAGAATAAGAAGATTCTTCGGTTAATCGTTAGGAGGTTAGATATTACATACCCGTGTGCCTGACAGGTCGTAGACTTGGAGAATCGTTTGCCGAGCAAAGTCGACTTGAAAATCGAGTTCGGCCGACGACGCATGATCGGTCCCGCGGAGCATGTCGGCGGTCACCCTCAGGTGACTACGGAACATCTGCATCGGGGCAGGTCGGGCCGGGGAGGCAAGTAGACCAACGGGCGTCGCGAAAGAAGGAACAATTAGAGGCCAAATAAAGACGAGGCGAGTCACAGTCGAGCGGCTTTGCAACGAGCGTGTGTGTGATTTCGGTCACGCCGTGCGCCTGTACGTTGACCCCTAAGTGTGGAGAGTAGAGAGAAAGAGTGAGACGAGGGGAGAGAGAGAGAGAGAGAGTGGCGAGCGAAGTAAAGGGGCGAGAGAGGGAGAGAGAGAGAGACGGAAGGACAAAAAGAGAGAGGAGAGAGGAGAACATTTACTCACCGTTCCTTCTGCCTTCCTTCTCCGAGGGCCCCGAGAACTCGGCTTCGAACTCGTTGTAGAGAAAGACGAGACGGGGCACGGCGTGCGAAGGAGAAGGACCGACGGAAAGAAAGAGAGAATCGGATACCGACGGGAGAAGGAGGGGGCGAGGTTTGGCAAGAGAAAGAGAGACGCGTGTTCTGGAGGCTGAGAACTCACTCTCAGAGCCAGCAACCGACGTACACGTCTCTGTGTATACAGGTAGGAAGATACGGAGACACGTATTGGGTATGGGGAACACACGAGGATACGTGCGTTCGGAGTGTATGAACATTAGCGAGAATTTGACAAAACTTTGTCCTATCGGATCCGAAATTCGTAATATTACAACGCGCATCGTACGCATTTGATTGTTTACTTAAGATTTAATTATATATCATATTGTCTAGTTACGGTACAATCGGTTCATAACCGTTGACTAATAAATTAAATAAATCGTAACAATTATTATACACGACACTATGAGGAAAAATAAAGGAAAAAATATAGAGTCTGCGGGTTCTACATGAAGAGGGTGATCCGCGCCAGTGGGTGGAGGAATTTGAAAGGGACAAGGGTACACGAGAGTGGCGGGAGAAAAAGTGGCCCCCGATAAGAGGCGCGAGTTCACCGAATTATTTCACGTTGTCGAATGACGAACGCATCGGCATCCGAGAGTCCGCTCCGCTTTATCGCGCGGCCGTTATTACTCTTAAATCCGTCGCTCGTTCGCCGCTTATCTCGGCCCCCTAAAAGTGTTTAGTAGCAGGCCGCACACGCTTCCGAATTAATGGCCGTGTTCGAAGGACGATTCCGAACCGCGATCGGCGGCCATTAAAGAGTCGCGCGTCGAAAAACGCGGCGAGAGGAGATTCGTTTGAAAAGGCAGAAGGTAGAAGGTGACGCGCGAGGGAAGGAAGTAGGCGACGTTGAGTGCTTTATCGTATTCCGTCAGTCGAGGCGATCACGTTGCGAAGCACAATTGCACAATGATTAAAGGCTGTTCCTTGTTTGTGCGCCTTACGTCGGACAGACTGTGCGTTGCGTTAGCGTCGACGATAAGCGTCGAACGTTTCACAGGTATGGACTGGTACGCGTGGAATGCGGTGTTCCTGGAAAATGCGTACCGTCGGCACTTCACTATCATTTCGAAACGAGCCAACAATTTTGTAGGCATACTGCGATCATCTCGAATCTACGAATCGCACGCGTAAAAACCATTCCGCCAGACCTGTTTGTTCGTTTAATAAAAAATGCCCTGATGCACAGCGCTAAGATGGAATACAAAGAACCGTGGCGCATGGCGTGAAACAGTTGTCAAGTGAAAACAAAGCGTACCGCGATTACGTGTGACGATAATCCGATCGGAGCACCGTATTCGCGGTCCATACGTGCGCGCTATCACGAGCCCGATCAATTATCTCATTAGACTCATTAATTGGAGTCGGGTAAGGCCGGCGAGATACATCTCGGCGCATCCCTGCGGGCCACGGGTAACGAGAGTAAACCGGTAAACCGTCTCGAGAAGAATCGAAAGAGCACGAGAGCACGATAGTCGGACACGATAGTCGGCCAAGAGGCTTTCGTTTTCTTTATCGTCGTGATTTATAACGCAAATTAATTGAGCGGGACGATTAGATCCCGATGCCCGGACGAAAGGTGCCTCTTAATTGAAACGTGCCGCTCTACTCGAACGAAAGTTCCGGCCGGTCGGATGGGAAGGCGTCGAGTTTTTCACGGTTAAATAAGCGAGGCAATCGTCGCCGTCAGTTTTGCGCCGCTGACTGATGGGAGAATTTGAGAAATTCGTAGGTAGAGAATTCCACCGAAGGAAGCAGTAAGGAAAGTGCACGATGCTAGGCATCGATTATAGGTCGCTTGTATAATCAGTGTGAAATTTCACAACCGACAATCGGTCAATCGCGCTCGAAACTTCGCGTCAAATTACCAGTGCACACGTCATCGCGCGCGAGCACGTGTGCGGCTGCATGAAGGTGGCAAGTCGGTCGTGAGAAAGCCGCAGACGTCTAGCGCGTATCGTTCCCCCGAAACGGAGCAACGTGGAATCCGTTTTTCGAGGCGTCTCTAGTTTAATTAGTGGCGCGTGCCAAGTGTTTGCCAAGTTGTTCATTTGTCGGGACGTCAACGTTAATCCGCGGTCGTCCTGCGGCCCTCGCAGGATCTGCCCCGTGGATCCTTGTGTTGATCGTATACAAAGAAAGGAAGTTCGGAATCGGTAATGAGGCCGCCTTGACCAGCGACCATGAATTCGAACTTCGGTCGAATTCTCCGCGGCGTGTGTACGACGGTGTCATCAAGGAGTTGGGCGGATAGTTGCGGACTAGATTGAGGGTGATTGGGTAACCACTAAGTATATCGAGCTTAGAGCACTCCGGGAACCTTCGTACAAGGGCGTGATACTCGTTTACTCAATAACAGCGCGCCGCAGAGGAATTCGAGTACGCCGATTGCAAGGAAGACATCTTTAGGAAATTTCGATCAAAAGAACGCGGACACTGGTTTTTTTTTATTGAACGTCTAAGACGTCACTTTTTGATACTACCCTAAATCTACGGACTTTCTCGATAAACGTCCCGTCCACCGATCAAAATCGACGCCCACGTCAATCGCTTGACCGTCCCTGAAATCGGCAGAGAAATTGAAAAAGAAGGTTCGCGGTCGACTGCGATTCCGATCTCGTAATGCGCGGCAAAGCCAGTGGCGAAGGAGCCCTTTGTCGAACAGAATGGCCCGGCATTGTGCGCGTGGCTTTAAGAGGCGCGTGACAAATCCCGCGGAGCACGCGTAATACGCACGTCGAATACATATGAACCGCTCTTAAAGGGCTCGCGTATCCACGCCTCCGGTGTTCCGCTACAAGATTACTTATCGGCCGCGACAGGATACTCCACTTTAAAGAAGACTCGCCCCTAAAGCTCCCTCAACCCCTTCCTTAATCCCTTTCTTCCCGCCGCATTCTACCCCCATCCCACCTACCGCTTCGCCCGCACTCCTTTTTTCATTCTCGTCATTTGCGTTCGGTTTAACATTCGGCCGGCCGACAGCGGGCGGCAATTTTCGCGCATTTACATTTTTCATCGCCGACAGCGTTTTGCAGGCAAGAGGAGAGTCATTGTTTCACGGAGTTACGCTTCGGATCACCGTAACGCCCGGCAATTATTTAATTCGCCGGAGCGTTCGGGGCACAATGAGTTCTATCAAATATCGCGGGAGCGCGGAACATGACGCGGGAGGGCTCGCGATACGGAAGGGAAAAGAGCTGAAGGGTGGCGGTGGCGGAGAGTCAGGGGTAGATGATACACGATCGACGAGAGAGGACGCGCGCGCTTTCATCGAGCGTGACGTTTTTGAAATCATCGCCGGCGCTGACTGCGAAATAATTACGAGTCACAGATGACGCCGAATTTCCACTCAGCCGGAGTCCGGTGTGGGCGTTTGATTAACCAATTACCGAAAAATGGGCCAATTAACGAGCGCGTCCCGGACATAATTAAAAGAAACAAACGGACGCGTCGACGTGCCGCGGCCCGCCGAGCCCCTCCAGCTCTTTCGCAATTCGCTTATTACGTCGCGGGGCCTTCGTGAAATTGTTTGCTCGCGATGTACTTGACCGATCGATCGATCGATCGCGTTCGACGCTCGGTAATTAGGTGGTAAGCGAGTTGTGGGCCGTGCGCGATGCATTTATCACAGCTTCCGTGACGCCACGGCAAGGGTATCGCTGCAGCGAGGTTCAAGATTGACTCGAATCGACTGGAGGTCCGAGTGATAGCCTCGATTATAATGTCAACGAACACTTCCAGCGAAGCATCGGGCGCTCACGTGAACGTCGACGCGAAGCTGGTGTCCCACCTTTCGAGCGGACAATTTTCTAGGCGCACCGCCTCGGCCTCTCAAATTCTTCGCTCGATGCGGTTTTACGCGGCAGGTGGGATCGGTAGAAAGTCGCCGATCTCGTCGTGTGACGAGCGAATTGCGCTTTACTTGCCATTATACGGGCGCCCGACGGCTCGCGGCAACAAACTTCGAGTTACGAGGCGCGGCGCGTTGTTATTGTAATTTCCAGCCGGCACGAGGAGGAAGTTATTTGCGTACGCTCGATACTTCGCCCCGATGAGAAATTTGTCGTCCGGGCTCGTGTGGTGCGGAGAAAGAGACAGAGACGGAATGAAGAGAGAGAGAGAGAGAGAGTTCTGAGAGACCTACTTCGAGAGCCTCCTCGTAGAAAAATATTCCCCGCACTCGGGAAGGGTGGGAAGTAGAAAGAGGAAATTCTGCTTATTTCGTCGAGATCAAGCGGACGGAATTTACTCCGGACAACGGGCGTTACTGATGAAACCGCGCGACCGATTTCGATTGCGACGCGATCGATTAATGTGAAAAAATGTAATGGCGCACTTCCCCGATGCTCGACTGATATTCAATACCATTTTCACAATTGTGCGGCGTGCGCGCGCTGCGGCGAAATTGCAAGAATTATTTTTACACCCTCCGCTGACGCGCGCTGCGGAATATCGAGAGAAAATCCAAATTTCACCCCACAACTGCCGGCCGCTTGATTACTCGGTCATTCGATTAGTCGAGGATTCGCGAGTCGCGCCCTTTACTTAGCTACTTTCTTGGTAGCTTACTCGACTGGTCGGTCGAATAGTTACTTGTTTCGTAAGTCGATCCCTCGAATACTCGTCCGTACTGCTCGAGACGCGCTTGCGCGCGCTCATTCGCATACTTGACAACTTGCTTCCGTCGTTTATTTTGTTAGCCACTCGCTTGATTAATTGCCTGGTTATTCGACCAGCTGATTGATTAATTGATTACTTGATACGCTAATTAATCGTTTCGCCACTTGATTGATCGACCGGTCAATTGGTCACTCGGCCGTCCAATCGTTTAATCGCCCCCGATTATTCGACTCGTCGCTTTATACTCGCGATCGGTTAATCGGCATAAAAGCAACAGACGCGACTGCCCCCGGGCCGGCCTAAAATCCGCCGGGCCGACATCCACTCAGAACGTCCCGCGCGCGCGGAGAGAAAGAAGGGCGAGAGGAGGCAGGAGAGAAAGGGAAGCGCACTTTGAGACATTGGCTCCTGAGGGGGAGAAGAGAGTCTTTCCCGCGGTGTCGCCGCAGGTTTTAATTACGCGCCAATTAATTAACACGACTCCTGCCCCCCACCTTCTTTTTTCTCCCGGCCCCTCTCACTTTCTCCGCCTGGCGCGCCCTTCTTTTTTATTTACTCACCCACCGGGCATGCGGACGACCACGCGGGGCCATTAGAGTCTCTAATGCAACCGCGGTACTACGCCTTCCTCTCGCTCCTTTTCTTTCACTTTCTCACCCTCCCCCGCCCGACTGTCCGTCGCTCTTTTTTTTTCGTTCCTCCACCCCGTCCCTCCTTAAGCGGGTGTCGTCGTTGTCGGCCGGCGTTATCTCGTTAAGAAATTAACCGCGAATTAACGCCGTTTTATCGCGTAATTGGATGACCTCGGCAGATTAAGGCCTTCGATTTCGCGCGGCGGACAATGTAGCCGTCGAGCGACGCGTTCGAACGGTGTCAGTCGATGTTCCGTGAATCGACGGTACGTGAGACAGAGAAGAAAAGAGTTTGTCCGCTGAAAGTAACAGTCCACGTCGAAGTTGAACAGTAAAGTGGTGGTGTGACGCGTGTGCTCCGTTCCGTCGAACGAGACGGTAGAGGAGTGCGCGAGCGCGAGGAATCGGAAGTTTTCACGCGTGCGAAATGGGCGCGCGCGCTCCCGCGAAGCGTGCATAATTTAATCTTCGCCGAGAGGAATGCCACTTATGGGCCGCGACATCGCTCGCGCGCTCCCTCGGACGTCGATAAATCCGCGCAGTAAGTGCCGTGAAATTTCTTCGTAGGACCGGTGCCAAGCGGAGGACCACACCGTCGCCGCCGCTTCTCTTCTTCTTTGCTCGGCCGGGCATTACGCGCTTACACTCGCGTCTGCCAGCGCCGAAAGGAACTTTGCGACAGTGATTTGTCGGCCCGTTTAATTTGCGCTAGGTATTCGTTAGGCATTCGGCGGCGATTTCGCGGGATCGCGACGTAATAGCACTGCGAAGAGGACAAAAAGAAAGAGAGAGAGAGAGAGAGAGAGAGAGAGAGAGAGAGAGAGAGAAGAGGCGAAGAATTTTTGTGGTAAGAAACGACGCGAAAGAGGATGCTGGGGCAAAGAGAAGATGATCGTAACGATTTTAGATCGAGGTATAAAGTTGAAGGTACAAGACGGAATAACAGCGTTAGGAATTATTGACGACGTTACGAGGCGGGGGCGCAAAAGAAAATTGAGCTCGCGAAAAAGAGAAGTAGGGCAAGGAAGAGGAAGACTTTCGGCGGGAAAGATAAAATCGTAAATTCAATAGAGTGAAAAAAGGGGCGCGGGGGTGGGACGGGATGGGGGAAGAGTTTTAAGTGCGGTTAAAGGAATTAAGGCCGGGCAAGAAGGACGGGATAAAAGTGAAGGAGAGAGAACAATTAGACGGCAATTTTACTACGAAGCACCTGCCTCGGAAGCCGACGCGTAAAAGCGCGTTCGCGGGCCTCGGCTCTGGCCGACGACATTTTGCGAAGATTGCCGCGGAAAGCCCGTAAAGTTCGTTCCCGCCGTCCGACGGAATCCTCCGCGGAAATTCGCGGTCGTTATTGTTCCCGCTTTAACGGTCGTCCAAATTGAGCGCGGCGTGCTAAGTAAATGTAAAAAGTAACGAGCTGTTTGGATTAGCGGAAAAACAGGCGTCGACACGGGCTTTGGCAGAGTCAAATGAGAGGGTTGGAAAATGGAACGGGACGGGCAGGGGGTTATAACCATAGTGCATCGATTCGGATTGAAACATTTCTAAGTGCTCGACAGTGTTGAATATAGAAATAGATATTCAGTTTACATGTATACATATATGTTCATTTTTTTTCTTGTGATGTATATTTTGCAAAATGATGCATGGTCGTGAAAGATAAATGCAGCCCGACACGAAATGTAAATTGACACGGACGTGAAATTAATGCTTAACGAATAACGCTGTTTCATGAGCGGCTGTACTAAATCATCTTACCGCCCCTACTGCAACTGCATTGAAGTATACATCTTCCCCTTTCACTCCACCCACCCACCATACTCTATGCATACCACACCGTTTCTCTCTAGCTCTCCCGCGCCACATTTTTCCGCCGAAACCCTTACCAAATCATCCACTACCCCCAGGGAAGGAAGAAAAAATACAAAAATCTTAGCCGTCAGCCTGAACACGAAGTGGCAACAAAAATCGGACAACTTTCAACGTGTCAATTTTCAATTCTCCGTCATTTAATTTTTCGCCAGGCCACAGACGTCTATTTAGCTCCCAGTCCATTCAATACCCAATGACACAACTGCACGTCGCTGCTTATACCATATATCCATCACAGCTGACAAATGACTTTTTCCACCAACCCACTTACCGCTCCTCTCTCTCTCTCTCCCCCTCCCTCCCTTTCTTTCTCTACATCCTCCTTTCTCCAATCCCACGAACGGTCTCTTCCCACTCGACCAGTCTCGAGCGCCGCCATTCTGCCGCCACAATTCATCACGACATCGGTCAAACGTTAATGACGTTAATCGGGGAATGTTAATTATCATTCGGGCGGCGCGCGCGCGCGTGCTTGATTTCGCGGTGCCGAGGCGGGTCCGGAATGCTTTCGCGAATGACCACCCTTATATACCGAGGGAGGATGTGTGTGCTGAACGAACGGTCCACACGTGACCGCGCATCCCCGCGGGATTAAAGCCGCGTAATCGCTACCCCAAATCTACGGAAGGGACGTCTTTCCTGTTGTCCTCCGTGTCCTCGGCGCACGTGAAGGCATAATCTGGCTCGGGCAAGAGAAAGAGAGCGTCGCGGGCGACCAGGGGGAAGGGTGGGAAAGGGGTGGCTCGGAGCGCGTTGGGGATTTCCGGGAGAATCAAAGTGAATACGTGCTCGTTTAGACAGATTGAGCGGGACCACTCTTCTGCCGGGCCGAGCTCGGTTTATTTTTAATTAAGCACCACGCCAATTCTCCGCACGATGGTGTTTAGCGATCGGCGCGCGGCTCGGTTTCCGACGCTCAATGCATCCGTCGTTATCGGTACACGCGAATGTATTAGATGTACACGGAATTCTTTCGGCAGTCCTTCGAACTCGAGAATGGGACATGTTTTCGACATGTTTCTCCGGGCAGAGGGAAGAATGAAGTTTCGAGAGCGAGCTCTTATGCAGAAAAGTATACGAGTTGTGAGAAGTAACGAGGGATATGAGTGATAACGGAAACGGTATACCGCGCGCGATACTTCCCGTCTGCACGTACGACGTACGTACGTACGACAATATGAGAGGAAGAAAATCAAAAGGGGAGACAAGAACGAGCGGCGTTGCGTGCGCGGATGATGCACTCTCTCTCGCTCGCGATGTAGGACGATCGAAAGGATCTCTCGTGGGACGATGTTGCACGCAATAAATTTTCCGCAAGAATAGCCCCGCACCCTTATCCAGCGCGCAAGCGTGCGATGTCCGGTTAGAATGCTGTCTGTGTATCGTAAAGTTCGTCTACCATGGAGTCTGAACGACGCGGTCTCAGCGTGTGTGTTTGATACTTTACATGCAGTGCGATTTATACGCCAGTGTTTGCGCACGTATCCGACTTACCTTACATACAATGTAACGCGACATACTATATTCGCGCTGTCGCGGTACATCATTTAAGTGCATAACGAAAAAAGTGTTTGGATGCGGACAATTCTATCGGCGAGCATCGAAAAACATTCATGGGCCTGTATATGCATCAATAGTCACGCGTCACCTACGGCACGACGGCGCCGTTGAATAATTAAAAACGAAAACCGCCGAATGCATGAATCATTGACAGTGTTTGACGGTGCTTCTTGCCGAGCGAAATTTATCGGCACGTATGTCTCGTATCGTAAGTGCAACACGTGCAGAGAAACGAGGTATTTAGAGACGCGAGCCGTAATGAGGGTTGCTCGCGACGAGCAAGGTGGCGAATAATATGGGCGAAAGTGCGGGGGTGAGGACACGCGTGAATGTGTGAAGGAGCGGACATACGTAGACGGGATTATTATATGGTCAGGATTAATCCTTTTTACGGTCGACCTTGGCGGCGTCTCGGGAATCGTTGGCACGTTGTCATGCGGTAAACACTCGCGTATAATGTATGCAGAATGTGGTACATTTTGCATTACACTGTGCTCGTCGTATACAGTTTGAGGTGGAGGGTGTTTCGTCTATATGCCGTCATGACCAACATCTAGCGGGTGATAGGATATCGAACGTTTGCATAAAATTTTTCGCTCCTTGGTCGTAGAGTTAAATTATGATATTTCGTCGGAAACTACGATGGTCGGTGAAATAGTCGTGCCTGGTCTACGATTTATATCGGGCAACTCCAGTGTTCCATCCCGAAAGTATGCTTCTCCGATAGTGCGCCCCGCCACTGATAAGATAATATCTTACTGCACTCAATATAGGACATCGATATCCCCGGTGAATGTCGCTCGAAAAAAAAGCTCGGTTTTCGTCCATAGCGACGAGCCGACTGTATAATGGCGACTTCGTGAAAGTTTCGCGACAGATATAGAACGCTGTAGATATAGATGGCATATAGATACGGGAGGTACGAGCGTGGCTGATGTAGGTATATGTACATAGACAGAGTATAATAGATGTATATACAATATATACGCAGATGTACCGTCCGTTCGATTTCATTCGGTTTTATTTAATTTCGATTCAGTTCCTGTTCCTCAAGTCCCACTCGTTCAAGATAGACATCGAGTATCATTGAAATGCATCGATACATCGTCCAGATAGGAACATATTTCTGTGTCGACGGAGTTTACGGAGGTTTCGTTATTAAATTTGCGCGCGTTAATTATCGTCGCATACGTGCAAACGCGCGCACCGTGCGTGCTGTCAAATTCAAAGCCCTTTTTTCGATCGCAATCTGACATATGTCTGAGGCGATCTCCGGCAACACGATGATTGATAATTAACCACGAAACGCAACCGGCAACCGTATTGCGAGGCTGTATCCTTTCGCGTGGGAGTGCGTGGGCGTGCCCTTCGAGCAAGGTACACGCTCGATCGTGTTAGTCAGTGCATATGCAACGTCTCGGTGCGTGAATTTTGTCGATGAATGTGCGCGTAGGTGACTGCAGGGTGCACGACGACAAAGACGTCACACGGTCAGTGATTCGTCCTGGCGTCGCGGTACTTGAAACACGTATTGGTATGTAGATACGATATCTACATAGATATGGTGGAATACGCGGTCAAACAAAACAGTGTCCAGATTGAACGGATATGTATACGAAAAGTACAGAACCGGTCATTTATACACCACACCATTTTTGACGTGCGAAACTTTCTGATCACTCTATTATTTCACTCAAAATTGTACTGTTAGAAAAGTGAAGCTGAAAAATCGATGAGTATATTTGTGAGCATGAGCCAGATTCATTTGTCATATGGATCCCATGGGTTCTGCATCGCGATTTCACCCAACATGGATTCAAATATTTTTCGTTTTCTTTTTATAAAACGAAAAGCGGAGGAATTAATTGGCTAGAAACTTTTGCACGCCACTCTCTGTGTGCTCAACGAAAAAATTGGATTATTTTGCGGAGGCAATGATCGCTTCGAGGCAATCTTAAACGGCAACTTATGAAAATGAGATGAGCACCGTCGCGTTCGCGAGTCTGGCTAACCAACGTAAATGCAGTTCACGGATTCTCACCCGGGAGGACGCGAGTCGCGTCGACGTAGGAATGCGCTAATCGTAAATCAACTCGGCCATCTGACGTTCGAAAAACGTCTCGACGCAAACGACGACAGGAAGAAAAGACGCGGGGTGGCCAAGAGGGGTGGCGAAAGGGGAGAGAGAGAGAGAGAGAGAGAAAAGCGACGGCGTTTCCTGCTATGCGATGCAAATTGAACAATCATTTTTGCTCTGCATATTGGTCCGGGTCCAAACATTTGGCTATTTACGAATTTGAAGAATTTTTCTCGAACCAGGGGCTGACGTCTGAAAGTGTCGATCTCGCACAAATTTTTCTGCCCAGCGGACGCCCTTTTGACTCATTTTTTCCGACCGTTTCGCTATGCAAAGAACGGTCTTCTAAAAATTTGGCTGACGCCGAGATTCGCAGTGTGCATAATCTTACCACTGTTCGATTTCCGGGCTGAAGACTTTATCGTGGGGTTACTCTGTTATTTTACGGAAAATTCAGGACTAACTGGTACGAGCATGTAAGCTTCGTAACATACGGACGCGACAACACAGAGACGACGTGGAATTGCATAAACTCGCCGACATCTCGATTCCTAACAAATTAAGAGTAACCGCAGAGCGGCGGAGCAAGTCCTCGAAAATCGATCGATCGAGAGGCTGGCCTCGGAAGGACGAGAGGAGCGAGTGTTCTAGCGAGCAAACCAAAACTACGCTTCAGCCCGCCGAGCTCGATCGACTGCGAGTCTCGTTAATATACGACATACCCCGGCCCGTATCCAGAGCAACAAAAAAAATTTGACATTTCATTATATACCCGAAGATGTATTTAACGGCGGCTAGAGAGGCGGGGGGAGCGAGGGCGCATGTAATAGTGCGGGCTTAAAGTGCCGATCGAAATAAAATGAGCACAGCTGAGAACCACTGTCTGCGCTCGGCCGGGCTGAGGCAGAGTGCGGGGGGTTGGCGTGTGGAGAGAGGGTGAGGAAGGGAGGGAAGAGCGGAGAGGGTAGGTAGAAGCGAGAGAGAAAGAGAGAGATAGAGAAGGGGGATGAGAGTGAGAGAGACAGAGTCGGATGGTGCAGAAGGGGACAGGGGTTGGTGCCAGGGTACGTTTTGATCAATATCTCGCCCCCACCCCCACACCACCACCCTTCGTGGCGGTACACCATGCCCCCACCAGAACCCCATCACCCGACCACCATGAATAACCAAGACCATATAGCGGCCTGCAGATTAAATACATCGTGGGTACCATACGATCAAACTACCCCCCTCCACCCCCTTAGCCGACCACCGCGAAGCACCCTCCGTCCCTCATCCCCGGCCGCCACCTACGAGCCACCGCCGCGTCGTCCACCGACCACCGTCCCAACCCAACCACCCCCAACCTTCGACCCTCCCCTTTAACAGCCGCCGACGCCGCTTTCAACGTCGTCGACCATCGTGTTCCCGTAAGAACGACTGATTTGCCGCACCACCGACCTGAAAGGATGCAGAGGGGGTGAGTGGGACGAGTGGGGTGGCAACGGCGTTGGGGGTGGCTCTGGCCCGCGGCGTGGTTCCGCGACAATGTACGTATACACGCGTACGCGCATACGTACGCTCGTTCATATGTACCCTCCTATGTACGTCCACCTCCACATACGCCCCCTACATGCGCCTCACATACTGAATACATGCATGTACATATGTGGTCGTGCACCGAAAACCCCTTTTCCTCCGCATTCCGATCTCACGTTTTCCCACGAGGCCAGCCAGCTCTCGTACCCCCGGCGTACGTACAAGGACAACGTCACCCCGGGGACCGTTTTGCGACCCTGTCGATCGCGAACGAATCCTTTGCCGCCCGAGCGCCCGAGAAGAAGGATGTAGAGGACGCTGCTTTAATCGGACCCTGTCGGCGGTCTTTACTTTCGAATGGCCGAAGGATGAAGGGAGGCTCGCTGCTCGACCAGTTGATTTTACGATTAGGACGATGTTACGGAACATAGTCTGTACGTCGCGCCAACTTTTTCGGGTTGCGCGATCGACGAGTTCATCGTGGCCGATTGAAAGTAATTGTCGGCGGACTTGCGAGCGCGCGACGCGCTGGCCCGCCATTAAGGGCTAATTTAGTTGCGAGCCGTGGGGTTGTCAGGCATGAAAGGGGCCCCTGGGGACGATATTCAACCTGATGGAGCACCGTCGCTTCCTATTTCTTAGAACAACGTATCGGGAGAGCTCCGCGCGCTCTCTCGATCCCTCGGCGCTCCGACTAGAGACAAGAACGCAACGAGTGCTAAACTGCGATAAACGCAGCGACACGCTTCATTTCTGGTCGTCGCGTTAAATCGCTCCTTTCGACGCTTGCGAATCTCGCGCGTACTTACGTTCGATGGAAATCACAAAAGCAAGGAGCCCGCTGTTGGAATCGTACGGTTTTGTTGGTTGGAAAGCCATTCTCGCACCCCTCTGTTTCGCCCGAAGTGACAGACGCGCTTCATTTTCGGCTGTCGCGTTAAATCTTTCGATACTACGGATCTCATCCGAAAACATGTTCAAGTGGAATTATTAGTAATGTCCTGCGAGGTTTGACTGTACTCTTTTGTTCTTTCGAAGTCCCTGTGCTGCGCCCTTTCCATTCTTCGACAGTCAACAAATCTTTTCCCCACTCAGGCCCGCGCGCGTAGTTTCGCCGTTTCTGACGGCAACCAGCCGCGCCCGGCTACCGTGGCATAAATCACATGTAAAACAATGTGTGCAAAGAATTAGCATTTCAATGAGCGGGACGATCTGTAACGTTAATTACCGGCGACGATATGCTTTCTGCTACAACACCCATTACACAGTATCGAGGCCGACGCGGAAGGTAAGGTTCGTTCCCACATCTGTTAAACTTCACGTAAGTATGCGTAAGTACGTAGCGTACACGAACGGGTTCTCGCTCCAGCGTGTTGGGCGCGCTTGAGAGTGTTCGAATGTATTCGATTGTGTATGAGAGTACGTGCCCGCGATACCGCGCGTTTGCTCGCATGCTCGCTTCGTTATCCGCGTGACCGTGTGTTAAGTGATAACGCCGTTTGTTATCATTTTCGCAACTAACGCAACACCGCCGCCTGCCTGCCTGGCCGCCGTTAGCGTTTAATGTACTCAAAGTGTCACCGTTGCATCGGCCTAAGTGTTGCATTAGAGCACCTTTTAACGGGCCGACGACACTCGGATGGCGTTTGTTTCCCGACGCTCGGGCTCTTTCGATATTTCCCGCGAATCTCATCGATCAGTCATCATAGAGTCGTGGAATAATCGCAGCCACTGCCACGAGTTCGACTGTAGAATCAGTCTGTACGTATGAAACCTTCGAACGACTTCCGAAGACTCCGCAATAAATTGATCCGAAAGTACTCCTCGGCAATTTGATCTGAGCGCGGCGACGACAATTTCTGCCGTCCCGACCGCGGCCGTCCGAAAGTCCGAACGCTCGCGGTTGAGTGCCCATTTTTAAAAGTATCTAACGGAACCGAGGTTCTATCATGAGTGACCGCAGACTCGGAATCTTCCGCGATTGGCTGCCGCAGCCTTCTCGCTGGAAGAAACTCGGCCGTTGTTCCCGTTGCGGCTTTACGCTTATGCATTATCGTCGACTCGAAACATTTCTACGACTAACTCAGACGGACCGTCAGTATGCTCGCATTCTCCGACGAAGCGAATACACTAGTACCAAAAAGCGAACTCATTTTCCGATTAATTTCTTCCGATAAGATCACCCCTTTTGGAATGACGCTTCCAGGGCATTCCGTGCGTTTGAAAAGCTTGAGAAACACCGAGCGCGTCTTGGCTGATACCGATTATGGCGCCATTGTTTATGCACTCGTCAAAAGTTTCTCCTCGACGGATTCGTTCGATTTCTCTTGGAAGACCGGTGTGCCCCGAGATAAATGGAGACCCGCTGGACGTTATTCAGGGAGGAGGAAACCTGTTTGCTAATCTGCAACCGACTTGTGCGTATCCTCCTCCGAAGTACTCGCGCGAGCGTTCCTCGAACTTCATAATTGATAACAGGATGCAGGGCGCGCGGCCTAACCCCGGGCCTTATCAGGCGTGCAAAGTGCCAACAGAGAAATGGTCCGGGGGTGAACGAGGTGCGCGATCTCGAAAGAATACAACCTCGGACCGAGCCAGACTACCGTGCGCGCCCGTGCTGCTTACATATTACGCGAAATACTTGCAAGAAACAAGTAACGAAGTATTCCAATAAAGTCGACCGGATCGGTTCGCGGAAGGATATCGGCTCGCCCTTGCCTCGAATAAATTCGACAATTTTTGACCGCCCACCCTCCCCCGCGTCATCGCGTAGAATTATTGCTCCGCCACCTGCATCACGGAAGCCCTCACGAATTTCACCCGTATTTAACTTCGTCGACGAATCGGTCGGCGCACGCTGCGCGTTTTGAAACGACGAGAACAAATTGATCTGGCCCGCTTAGCAGATGAAACAACACTCGCATCTTACGGCAGTGGGATCGTGTTCGATGCGGCTTCAAACGTTCGGTTCGGCCGATTTTCTTAAAATCCACTGATGCGCTTAGACCGGACTGACAGTGTGTCTCGAAGAAGGCGCTGGCCGAGTAGCGCTCGTTGCCGATGCCTCTGCTGGGTAAGGAGTAAGGAGTACGCAGGCACACAGGTCGGTGCTCGGCGCGATCGCGAGTGATCCATCGCTTTAAGGTTGAGCCCAGGTTCATTGGTTCGCGGCTACGCCGTTGCTACTCAGGATTCCAGTTCTCCCTCCTCCCTTGCCCACCCTCCTATCTACCCCCGCCTCCTCGTTCCAGCTCCCCGCACCCTCCGGCAACCCCGTCCAACTCTGGCTGGAACCTGTTCCACCGTGCCTCTCTCACCCCTCGTGTCTTTCTCTTTTCATCTCCCCGTCCCGTCCGTCGTCTCTGTCTCTTCGAATTCTCCGTCCCACTCGTACCTCGTTCGCCGCTTGCGCGCTTGTTCTCCGTCTCCGTCGGTCGCGCTGGAAGTGCTACCAGCGGTAGAAGCGAGGAGGACAGAAACAGAAACTGGGGTGAGGGGTAGGCGTTGAAGGAGAGAGAAAGGCGTAGGAAAAAGAAGAACTGCTACCTCTGTGTGCGAGGAAGAGAGAGAGCATAGAGAGGAGAGAAAACGGTAGAAGAAAAAGAAACAGCTACCTCCGCCGTACGCGAGACGAGGATGGAAGCAGAAAGACAGAATATATGTTGAGAGAAGTGTAGACGCCGAGAAAGAGAGAAAGCCGCGCGGAAGGTGAAAGAAGGGAATAAGGACGGAGATAGGGACGAGAAAATCGACAGAGACGGGAGATGATGGAAAAGGACGGCGGATCGGGGAAAGAGAGAAAAGTGACGATGAAGAGAGAGAGAAAGAGGGGGGTCTGTGCACGCGCTGCCATTGTTTGCAGCGTGTGTCTCTACCGAATCTTCCCTCTTCCTCTTTCACCCCTTTACCCTACGATCCTTCTCTCTCTATCTCGATCTCTCCCTCCCTCCCACATCACCCTGGAACTTTTATTCTTACCACCTTCGAGCCCCGCTGCAGGTCCTTTTTTCAGGCCGGTACAATTTTTGCCTACAGGGCCCCCAGATGCACTCCACTCCGGAGTAGCTCTCTTTCTCTTTCTTTTCTCCTTCTCCCTCTACCAGCCCTCCTATACCTCCTCCCCCTCTTTCACCCCTCTCTCCGCGTTTCCCTTCTTTTCTCCTCTTTTCTCCCGTCGTCTTTATCCACCTCTCGCTCTCTGCCGCGTCTGGAGAACACGAAGGAGGGGAAAATAAGAGAAGAGAAGATGAGACGCGGAGGAAGGGGAACGAGGAGGACGCAAGGTTACTGGAAGAAGGACGTAACTGGGCCGATGATCCTCCACATCTCCTGCTGAGAAGAGAGAAGCTCGAGCCTCTCTTCGCGCGACCTTTCTGCCGCGCTTTTTGTTTCTCAACTCTAGCGCGTCTCGCTCTAATACGTTTCATCCTTGCCTCTTCCCTCTGCTCATTTCGCATTGCAAGTGAACTCGAGTGATCGTACTAACTTTTTCTCGAATAGGTAGACTGATTGACTCCGAGTTCTTCAGCTTTGAAGTCGGTCGCGCGTATTTTTTCAAATTTTGCCGCGCTCCAGGCACAGGTTGTGAGACGCGAAACGGGATTTTTCGCGCGGCGTGTCCGTGATAGCACGTCATCGACGTCTCCGCGGACCTGGGCTCTTTAATTCGGCGCGCGGGAACCCGCGGTGTGGTGGTTCTGCAAAACGTACGTTGTCGATGTTCGATATCGTTTAGTGCCCTCGAAAATATAAAAACGTCACCGCTGCACGCTAAACGTTAATTTCCTGTCACCTAAACACGACCCAGGGTATCAGCGTCGAATAATTCTCCACTGAACCCTTGTTTCCCGTAACAGCTTCCATGCCGTCCGATTCAACTTACAAGAGAGTAGGTATGCTGTCATTTTTGTACGCATACGATAAGAAGCATTTTTACGAACTTACACCGATGTACGTACTGCCAAGCGAGAAGGCGGTAAACGCGAGTAGGTTAGGAGTCAACTGACAATCAGTCTGTCGAGCTGACACCGTCGGAGTTAGCCGTCGTGCCGAACGAAAATTCACGTTGAATCGTCGGGGAGAAGGAAGGAGACGCGGCTTTACGGGCGTGCAACTTGTAAACCAGTTTCGAGGCATCTCGCGTCTTCGTCGCTTCCCTCTCTCTAACTCCCGTCCCATTCTCCCTCTCTCATCTCGCCACGATCACTCTTTCTTCTCTCTCCCTCTCTCTCTCTCATTCTCAATCTCACTTTCTCGCTCTTTCTCGCTCTCGAATCCTCTCCTACGACAGACCTTTTTGCAAAGAAGGAAGCGGCGTGGGCATTCGCATATTTTTTCCGCCTCATCTGTCTATCCGATCGAGGAGGGGGCGGGTGGGGAAGGGGACGGGGCGCCTCAAAACTGGTTTTACATTCGGTCAATATTGTCGCGGCAAAGTGTTCTTGTTTACCGTGTCGATAAGCTCGTCCGCGTATCTTTAAACGGGCGCGTTTGTTTTGGCGCCAATGGCCACGCCGAGACGAGAGAAGGAAAAGCGGCGGGGAGGCGGAGGATTTCGAAATTCCGAATTGGCAGCTTCGGTATCGCGGGAAAGGGCCGAGAAGTCGAAAGACTTCGTATCGAGCCTCGAAACGAACGGAAACTAATGTGATCCTGTAATTGAGGAGTTTCGATTTTCTATTAACCCCGGCGCGTGCTCTTACAAAGCGACAATCGGGCCTGCCGGAATCGCGAGTGGAAACAGCGGGAACGTCTGCCAACGACGTTCGATATTCGCCGTCAAAAGGAGGATTCCCGGCAGCGGAAAACGCGCGGTTCCGCGCGAAATCGAGCGGAAGCCGTGCGCGACGGCAAAGGCTGACGCGTTTGGCGGGTAGCAATTTTCGGCGAGTAACCTGCGGATTTTTCGTCTCCGAACTTGCCGACCTCCAAGTGCCCTCGCGCATTCGCGGCTCTCCGAATTTCTCGTTTCACCTACCAGCCCGACCGTTCGCGACACGCTCTGCTGCGCGAAGTACGTGCGTCGATGATTATTCGGATGATTATCTCGGGGAAATGTTTATTCCGAACAATTCAAGTAATGTCCAACTCTACTTTGAGGGAACACGCGCCGGATACGTGGCGCAAAGGACCTCCGTGCCGGAGGAATTGCAAGCGTGCAGATGGCGGACCGAGTTACGGACGCGCCATCCGCCAAGTCGAAGGATGCCACGCCAGGGAAGAGTTCGAACAAAAAGGAGAGAACGTCCCGCAGTTCGTACGCTATGCGATGCATGCATCGTGCACAGCAAACTTTACCCTCCCAAAGTCTCTCAACCGTCATCGCAACTGCAGCTCGTAATCGCACGCACGAAACTGACGCCATGTGTGAAAGCGTGAAATACATAACAGCTTTCGGACTCGTTATCAGCATATTTTTCGTAGAAAATCACTATTCCACGATATTCCCTCCGGGCAACCCGCGGGACTAGATGGCGGACGTCGCGCACGTGCTAATTAAATTGGAACGGGGTCAGCAATAGAGGTAAAATTTTCATCGCGCATTTCGGTTATAATCGTTCGCAGCGCATTCTCCCTCTCGCGAGATCGACGTATTCGGACGGCTTGATAATAAAATAACGTTTCGATTCGGGTATCTATCTCCCTCTTTCTCTCTCCTCTCGCTCTCTCCTCTGATTCGCGCTCACTCGCTCTCTTATAACCGCGCCCAGTCCGTTATCAGCAGCCTTGACGAGGAGAGGAGTACGACGAGAAGAGGGTACGCGTACTCGTAAATGTATGTACGCGTTTATCACCGATAAGATACCGGTGCTCGGAGTGTATGTGAGTGCCAGTTCGTCGGCGACTCAAAAATCGCGTCGACTTCAACGGTCGACGAAAATAAAAGATGCGCGTTCGACGATGCGAAAAACCAGCCGCGCACTGCACTTGCCGATTAGATTACGCTGCGCGAAACGTTGTTTCGTGCCATTGTCATCTCCCTCACGATGTCGCGATTTGCAGCAGAGTCATCGGTATGCCCGACGGTATTGTCCGTTGGCCCGTTATACACCGAATATTCCCGAAAAAAAAATTGCGCCACACCAAATGCTCAATTTTACTATCTCACATCATGATATAAACTAAAGAAAACCCTAATACTCCCATCGTTCTCTCTAGCATCGTAATACAAAACGATAGAAAATTTCGTATGGCAAGTTGTTTCTTAGAGTGTCGTCTAATTACCGACAAAACTAGTACGGCATTTGACGCGAATGACGTATGTATGGGTTCCAGTAAACAAGGATGATGAACGCTGCGGTTCATGCGTTAAGAAGCCACATCGAACGTCGGAAATATCCGTCGACGGGACGCGGGCACTGAAACAACTGTGGAACGATGTCAGCGGGACAGAGAGCGTCGTGAATTAAGCGACGGTGGAAATTAACCCCCTTAACCCACCCTCTAGGATTTGCCCCAGGTGCTCGTCAGTGTCCGACCCTGAAGCCGGGCGTCGTAAACTGGCGTCGCTCGTTCGTTTTACCGTCGTAAGAGGTCTGCCCGTCGGAATTCCATGCGAGAGAGGAACGGAATCGGCGGCAGCAAGGGTGAACGGGCGTGAGGAGAAAAAGAGAGGGATGGCGGAGGGGTGACGGGGTGCGATTAAACATTAACAACGAAACGGCCCGAATCAGACGCTCCCTCAAGATCGTTTTATCGCCCGGCGTTTGCCTTCTTTTTTCCTCGACGTCACGTCTTTTCGTTCGATCTACGAATTCCGAGATTCGGCAGGTTGTCCGCGCTGAGTTTCGAAAGACGTTCGTAGGCACAGTGAGTGAAAGTTAGTATAAATATTTCTAGCTGCGTCTGCAGTACTATGACATGTGTAGCATTCAGCAGTTACCATTGTCCGCCTGGTATATCCGAGTCCCCTATCGTGTGTCTCAACAGATAATTACCCGTCCGTAATAATTAAAACATATTCCACCAAGTCCCGTACCGTCCACACTGACTCAAAACACGAAAGACATAGCCCGTTTCTATTAACCAGTCGCATTTGCCGGCAATGACTCTCGGCAAACAGCGGACGAGCACGCAACGTTAAAGTCCGTCTTCCTAGCGAGAGTAACGACCAACCCTCTCCTCTCTCCGGAGCAGTAGTGGTCGGGGGAAGTTTACGCCCTCGGAAGTTTTACGCGCGACACTTCGGCCCTAAAAGAAATCTCGGACTATCGGCGTTCGGCTGCATAACGCGTATAAAACGACGCTACGAGAACCGGAAGCCGAATGCCGTCGTCCAGTAATTAACTATTCAAGCCGCTGGAGACGACACTCGCGAAATCCCACCCCGCCCCGCTTTGTTTCACAAAGCCGGGCGCAAATGATAATCAGTTATTTAGTCCCGACCTTTGACCGAGTTTAAGGTTCCTCGATGAAAGCTTGTAATGAGACGAACTACGGATAAAGGTCAGAACTAGTTGAATTCTAGTTGAATCTGCCTCGGCAAGCGCGAGAGCTGAATCGGTGATTGAAAGGGAAGAAGTGACACTGACGGCAAAGTTGCCACGCTGAAATCGTCGGCGGCGTTAAAGTACAATTCGTTTGTAAGCAGCGTCTCGTCGTCTGATTCAGCGGCTGCAACTTTCTTTCGGATATGATATGGATACAGAATTAACGGAGCCCGGCGAGATACTCTGACGGCGGAATGAGGCTCCATTGATGAAGCGGTATAATCACGCTTCGCTCGCGACGCGTGTGAGAAACGGCCGCAAATCACGATCTTGCACGCTTGGCGGGAGATTCCGGTCTCCCGAGGGACTTTAGCGCAAATTCGTCGGGTCACGAGGTTTCTAGCCTGTCTTGACCGAGGCAATGCCGAGTTGTCTCTTGATATCGGATCGGCCACCGTGGATTTCGAGGGACATTCGTCATCCGAACGTTTCCGGCGAAACTTTTGGCCGATGTTTCGTCAACGCATAGAGCGGGGTAGTAAAATCCTACCCATGTTCCTACTTTCCTTTTTCTTCCGCCAACAGCACCGCGGACGCGATGAATGAGCGTGGGGTATCTTTACGACTTCGATGTTGAGCAGGGTTGGCGAACGAATCACCCCTTTACAAACCCGATTCACCCCCGCGAGAAGGAAAGTAGTGTCCAGTCGTTTGTCTCCGATGCTGTTCCAGGCGACATCTGCACGCGATAGCGCCGAAACATGGCGTGATTTAGGGCGCTAAACGCTCGCCGTACGTTTCCCAGACTTCGAATACTACGTTTTGGTTGGCCAGGGTGTCGCCAGTGCCTGACCATCGGTAATGTTTCAGGGCAACGGGGGTCTTTAATGAAGAATTGCAATCGGACTGTTCATGGAGGTCGAGCAATTTAATGCATCGGAGAAATTAATGCAGCAGTGAAAAAGTGTGTCTGGAATAAAACGGCGTCTACGTTTCCAAAGTTCGCGATCGCGTATGTCGCTTATAATCCTCATCAACGACATCCATCAAACGCAACCCCCTAGTGCCCATTCATCCCTTCGCGAGGGAAGACGAGTCCCGCCGAGTTAGGCCAGAGTGCAGAAACGTGCAGGAGCTGTCGTTCGTTCGCGAAGAAAGGAACGATACCGCAAAAATTGTTCCTTCGAGTGTACTTTCTTCCACTATCGTGCGTCGTGATATGTGTATACGTAATTACAAGGGAACCGTAATGTTCCCAAGTTCCCATCGATCGGATGTAAAACCCTT
Organism: Priocnemis perturbator; assembly: GCA_963942575.1. Classification (NCBI taxonomy): domain Eukaryota; kingdom Metazoa; phylum Arthropoda; class Insecta; order Hymenoptera; family Pompilidae; genus Priocnemis; species Priocnemis perturbator. The sequence continues at coordinate 5,990,218 of OZ012652.1, forward strand.
CTGAAAATCAACTCTCCAATCACGTTTCAACGTTTTAAAGTGTCACGATTCGCAGATCGCGTTTGCTTAATGTTATCCCAAGTTCGTAAAGTACACGTTATTAAAGTACCTCACGAGCGATAAGTATCCACTACAAACTATGAGTAAACAGTTACATCCGCCTTTAAACGTTCCTCACCTTATCCAGGATGTTCAGCAGTCATCGAAACCAAAAGCTCCCAAAATTCAGCCTTCCTCACATACCCGTACCAAAGACTCAAAGTCAAAGTAGGAAAGACATACATTCCTGTCGTTCTTAAATACATATCCAATCCAGCATATGCATTCTCATCGACATGCAATTTAGCGCAACCCTTCTATTAGCCTCATATCCAGTACTTCTCCCAATGCTCTCGAGACCAAGCGCACAAGCCCCAACACCCACAAGGAACGAAAACAAAAAGCCTGACATAAGGAAGAAGAAGAAGAAGAAGAAGAAGAGGGTACCGAGCGAAAATTGCAAAAATTGCCCGGCAGGACTGTACATCCCTGAAGAGCGCGTCATCCCCTTTAACCGGGGGATTGAATTTTTCCCCGACGCGGAGCTCCTGGCACAGGGTGCGCACGACTCTGCCGGCCCGCACCCACCCCCTTTTTCCAACCCCACCCGCGCCGTCCTCCAACCCCGACTCCCATCCCCTCGCGCGCTCTCTTCCTCCGCGACCACCCTCTCCTCCCCGTGCCCTGTAACCCATCCCCGCGACCCGTCCCAACTCCCATCCCCCTTTTTCGCGGATAATACTTCTCCAGTCGTCGGTTGGGGTTGCCCGTGGCAACTCTTCGCAACGGCGAAGGCGCCCTGACGAGACGGCGGGAATGAAATTGTCCGCCGACCTAGCGTGGCGAGCGTGCTTGTAGAAGAGAAGGCAAAAAAAAAAATACGAGAGTCGAGGGGGTAGGTGCCGGAGGGAGGGAGGGAGGGAAGGAAGGCGGAGGACAGGGGGTGTGGGTGGAAAAAATGGGAGGGGATGGGGAGCCGGAGTAACGGCCGGGAGTGGGGACTGAGAGTGAGTGAGAGAGAAAGAAAGAGAGAGAGAGAGACGGGCAAAAGAGATCGAGGGGAGGAGGACGGAGATAAAAAACAACGAGGGAGGATGAGGGACGGAGATAAAAAAAAACAACGTGGGAGGACGGGGGAAAAAGGAAGAAAGCGAGAAGGGGACGGGGGTGGAAAAAAACAACGGGGAACGACAGGATGAGGAGAGACAGAGTGCGAGGAGGGGGTGGTAAAGAAAGGAAGACAAGAAGCAACACGGGGAGATGGGGGATGGGGAAGAAAAAAGTAACACAGAAAGAAGAGAATCGGGAAGAGAGGGGAAAGAAGGAGTCGGAGAGAAACGGACACTAAAAAAACAACGGGATAGTTGAAGAGAGTGGGAGAGAGAGAGAGAGAGAAAGAGGGGGTGAGGGGTGGTTGGGAATTTCGCGTATCTTCCACCCGGGGTATCCGCGTTTAATCCTTCAGGCTATGCAAGGAGGAAGAGTCTTGCAGGAGCCACGATTAAGAAGGACACTGTAGCTCACCGAGTACGCTTTTTCGTCCTTCCTTTTTCTTATTTCTTTCTTTTTTTTTTACCTCTTTTTTCCTTACGTTCGCCCGCCACCGACCCTCGCCACCCCCTAACCCAGACCCATGCCTGTCCCAAAATGAGCCCTCGTGAATTCCTCGAGACGACGTGCCCCGTTTGATATCGCGGCGCGTGGCGTACTTATCAATGGCCCGACGTCGCGCTTAAAGGGACACGGGGAAAATTCGAGACCGCACGACATTTCGTATCGCCGACACGTAAACATAGTCTGCTGCGTGCTCAAACAATGTTACGTGGGGCCTCCGACGCCGGGCAGATTTAAAATTCAAAATACGCAAGGTATCACTGCACACTAAGAAAACGGTAACGGGCTAAAGTAATACATATAAATTGCGACATTATTAATATGTGCCGCACTACAAAAGTGCGGCGCGACGAACGCAAAATGTAGTAATACAGTGTCAACGTAATGTAGCAGGAACGTATTAACGTCCGAGAGGGGCTGAAAAGTGTAACGAGGGCTGAAAAACCTGGCGGCTAGAAAAAGTGAGATAGGCAAGAGTAGAGCTAGAGGCCGGCAGGAATAGACAGAGGGAGAGAGAGAGAGAGAGAGAGAGAGAGAGAGAGAGGGACGAAAAAAACAGAGGACCTCAAAAGGTAGACGGCGTGTTCGCTTTGACGGATCCTCGTGTCGCCCCGGCGACCAAGCGGATTAGCGCCGGATCGTGAGCGTTCGCGCGTAACGAGGCGCTTCGTGAAGCACCGCTGTACATACTGGACGTTCGCCGAAACGGCGAAAAGAATGACAGTGATACGGGGAAGAGCGTCGTCGGAGGCGAAACATTATGATTCGACAGAAAGTCGCGTCGCGTCAAAAACGTTGACGCTGTTTCGAAACATTGGACAGAGTAAAGAGGATTTCTATCGAACGTTCTACGTGTTCGTTGTTGCGTCTTATCGACCAAACCAGCTAATTCAGCTATGGCAGTTCTGTAAATTATGCATATGTAACATCGTATTCCTGCTAACGCCGCACGAGACGTACAGAAGGAAGTGAAACGGGGCGATCGCATTGTTGAATGGCTCAGAACGGTAATGCGGTTCGGTACGAGCGCACAACATTTGAGCGCAGCGAATTGCAGCTTTGAAGTGCACGAGGATCGCAGTGCGTGCACGTCTCTGGAATTGAAGCGCACTGCGCATTGCTGCGCGACGAACTTGAAATGCGCAACATAGCTGCGTGTGGAATTGACAGGAGCTTTACGGCGATCTACGGCACTGCGACGCGCGCTTTGCGATCTACAATGTTGAGGGACGCATAACGCCGCGGCGGGAAGAATTGCAATAGGCGTTATCATAACGTAAAATACAACAGCGTAGAACACTGTAACGCACTCTATTTTAATGCATCGCATTCCGGCGGGGCATTGCAGCTACGCAAAATACTGCAATGCAAAGCATTCCGGCGTGCAACATTGCAATACACAACGATGCATTGTAAGGTACAACGGCTCAACAGGCTGCATTGTAACGTATAATACAGCGTATCGTTACGATGTAACTTGCACAACGGCATTGCCCGATATCACACGACGACGCGTCGCAAAATCATGAATTGCACCGATATCTCAATAACTGATATTCGAACGCGCGAGAGAGGTCCCACTTCAAAAACAAAATGGCGTTCCGCCGATTTCGGGCTTAATATTCAAAGGTATAATTTTGCGAAATTTATCGGCTTCCGTTGGGGAAAATTTGGAACGACTGATGACGTGCCGACGCAAATCCGCAGATAAATCCTCTTCAAAGTTTGACATCGTCCGACATAATGTGAATGGGAATTTGAGAAAATAGTCGGACCAACGGGCAGCAGACATTCAAGAAAAATAAATACGTAAAACAAACGGAGATAGGACGGAATGAAGCTCGCTACGAGATCAATATATTGTCTAATGATAATTTATCATCGGAAACGTTTAAAATATTAACAGTGACCTCTCACTCAATGAACGGCGAATACGAGAGCAAAATGTTAATCACATACCAGCTCCTTAAGTACACTATATTTTGACACCGATTCGAGTCAGGCTCCTAAACAAATCGAAGGAAGAAAAAAATACGAAAGGGCGAGGATCCTGGAGAGCAAAATTGGAGCACACAAGAAGACACGCTTGCCATTCCAATAGCGCCCCATTCGCCCTCTGCCCTTTCCACCCCTCCTCACCCCTTTCACCTGTCTCTCTCTCTCTTTTCCTTTCAAACCCCTTCCGCCGGAGCAGTTTACATAAAGAGGGCCGTTACACGGATACCTACGTAAATAGTTACATAGTCGACGATGTACGCGCCCATGTATGCTCGGCTACAAATCGGGGGTTGTTTTTTCCCCCCGCTTCACCTACGCGCAACTCTCTCGCGCCCCGAACACAATGGCGCGGAATTTGGAGATCGAGGAGGACGATTTCACACGTTCGATTCGTAGACATCGTAGCGGTGGAAGGGGGTGAAAAATTTACGATCAACGAGAACGATCCTGTTATACGGCGCGAAGGGTCTTTGACTGAGGGTGAAGATGCCCCTGTTAATTTATGGGGCGGCGTGATGGCTTACGTGATACAGTACCCCGGTCTGAGATGATCAGTAGTCAATTTGCCGAGTAGAGAAAGATTTCCTACTGACAGGTCGTGGCATTTTTTACCAAGTGGACGTCTGTCCTTGCGTGGCTGGTTTTCTGTTTAAAACTGATTGGCATTGTTCGATAAAATTACAATAACCGTCAGAACGATGTATGCAGCTTGAAAAATCCAGAAGTAATCATACGCCGAGTGAAACGCACATTTTCTTGGAATATCGAAAATTCGTGATTTGCAAACTAATCTACAGTCAAATCCCGGTTGAATATTCGCATTCGCATCCTCGCAGACTCACGCTCTAATCACGGACAAATTTGATTCGAATCGATCCGACACAAGCTCACACACCTGGCCACAATCAAATTTACGGATACCAATTGGCCCATCAGCATCGATCCTCTCCCGGCATCGTGCGATCGCGATCGATGTTCGTCTGTAGATCCGTCTACGTGCGTCTTATTCTCTCCGAAATGTTCACGCACAACGTATCCCCGTGGGTAGGACTCCGGGAGTCGATTTAATCGTTGCACCGCCTGTAATCCGCCCCGTAATATCGTCGCACGCGATCGAAGTACCGCGACGCGTAATTCCCGCGTCCATTTCGTGTAATGAGCTTACAGTCGGACGGATTACGTGAGAAATCATCGAAGAAAAGGGAAGGCCTGCCATGCACGTTGTGCATACATCATGCATATCCTCTACGTACACTATACGTACGTATACCACGATATTCCAAGATTGTTCTTCAGATCATGATTTAGTAGTCTGATCTCATTACTGGGCGATACTGTTCGTTCATACGTCGGATCGATGGTTTTGGTTATTTTTATATAACATTATTTTCAAGTACATATATTATAAGTACTGTTCCGCGAGTGTGGCGTTGGCACGATACGTAATACTTCGACATGCACACTGCGGAACATACTACAATCCTGAACGAGTATGTAGAAAGAAGTGCGCACCGGTGTGCTTTGAGTATACGTACACGATACGTTATACACATAGCCATAAACATGTACCGGTATTAGTACTAAGATAGGTAAGCTATATGAAACTTCTACATGCACGGAACAGGAATACACGGTACATACAACGTTATAGACGTATACGCATTAGAAAGTATATGCGCCCCGGCATAAACGTGCACCGGTATTAGTGGTGGAGAGGGTTGAAGTATATAAAACCCCAACACACGCGAGAAATACTAATGCGCAATGCACACAGACGTGACGCGAGTCTACATATATAAAAGTACATACCCGTTCAGACGTAAACGTCAGCCGGTATAAGTATTGGGGTGCTGGATGGAACCCTTACACGAGCACCATGTGCATGCCCATCTACATACGAGGAGTATTTACACGAATATACGAATGTACGCGTCTGTAGTAGGCGTGTACGTATTACGTCGGCTATATACCGGAGGGAAAGAGGAAGAAAGGGAGGGAAGAGGGCGAGAGAGAAGCAGGGTCGAATGATCAGCCATAAACTGAGTCAGCGGGGATAGTATTGTCCTCCGCCTCCCCTTCTTCTGGTCCTCACCCCCTTTCTCCCCTCGTCCCGCTACTCTCGAGTCCCAACCACCCCATGATTCCACCGAGTCCGCAGACGCGACGTGGTATGAGAGAAAGAGAGAGAGAGAAAGAGAGAGAGACAGCTGAGAGAAATGGAGAGGGAGAGATGACGCCGTGAAACTATCGTACAGTGCGCGCCATTGACGGCAAAACTTTCCTATGTGTTCGTAACGAATTTATGTTAATCGCGGTTAAATTTTCAGAACTCCGGGCTAGCGGAGCTCTCGATTCTTCATTGATTATTTTTAAGCCCCGCTGCCTGTAAAACTTCGCATTGCGCAAATGCTTCAACTTCCAGTTTACCGATGTTCACCCTCGCCGACGTCCGCTCTAACAATTTTCCATTCGGTAATTCCGAATATCTCAGTTCTACCCTTATGGACCGCAAGTTCTTTATTTTCCGTTCTCCGGCCTGCATCATGCCAATATTCTTCATAATAAAATTCTAATATCTTCAAAAGTTGACGACAAAAAAAACAATCTGCAAACGTTACTGGCATATTGATGAAGATCCGGAAGACTCGGACCTTAATAAGTTGAATAATAACTGAACGTTGTACACCTGACGCGCCGACTACTCAGCTTGGTGTACGGTAAAAATAAAGGTCGCGCGATGTTCCAAGGATAGGTTCATCGATGAAACGCACTGTACAGGTCTCTCCTTCCTAGCCTCGCCACTCGACCGAGCGTCGTCGCTCTGTTTGCTCCGTTTTGTCGCGCTACCACGTTCTCGCTAGGTGCACGGGGATATTTTAGATGGGAAACCTCGTCGAGGTTGGGTTAGGTTCGAACGGAGGCGCCCGCTGGTTCACGTTCTTGTCACGAATACGAGAACGCCGATCGGCGTCTTCGACGAAAATGTTCCTCTCGCTGCCCCACCTTGTTGCCCCCGGTTCGTATGAAATTTTGATAAACGGACGACTGCACCACCACGCCCGCACTTTTGTCGCTCAACGAATTGAACGACTCTCGTTACGCGGACGGTCCACTTTTTATCACCGCGCTAACTCGTCTCGCGCAGAAGAAGTTATTAGTCGCAGGAGTGCAAGGTCATTTGAAATTTCGGTCGTTCGATGGGCGAGTTGAGGAAGTTACTTGGCCGGAGATTAGGAATCTGGGGGCCTATGAAGGGGGAAAAAAAAACAAAACGAGAGCAAAATTCCAGGGGGTTACGTGTTCTTTCAGCGGGCTTGCACTTCATTCACAACCGCGGAAGGCGGATATCGCGTGTATGACGATAGTTCCGTATGATAAACCCGTATTAACACGTTGATCACCTGCTACGGGTCATGATCGGATAACTACACGGTCACTGGGCTTCGTTTGATCACGATCGAGAGCACGCCGCTCTTACGCATCGTTACAAACGATCCCCAATCCGATTCGCCGGATTAATAAATCGAGATTCGACCGCGACCCCGCGCCATTTTTCCCAATTTCCGACGTACGCGAAAATAACTATCGCAACCACGATACATATCGCGTAGCCCGGCGTCAGCCTACGTTTCCCAGCATCGAACATTCATACATTAACGACGAACCCGAGTCCGTCATCAAGTTTAATGATAACAAGTCTAGCCGTAAGTGCGATCAAAGGGGAGCGCGACACTCGTCCGTACCCCTGCATCCCGGCAACACCTGTTAGGCCGGCTAACGATTGAAAACCGATGTCCCTCATATTCGGCAATTTCATCGTGAAAGACGATAGGTGGCTATTAGGCGCGCGGCGCGAGCGCGGGATGAAAGAACGCGGCCGCGAGGTGCTCGCGGGTAAGACGAGTTGTGAACGGGGCTTAAATCGATCACGGTGAGCAGGAGCGGCCCAAGAAACACGCCCGGTGCATAGCCCGAGGGCCGGCGGCATGCAACAGGCCACTAGCTCGCAGAAAGAGAGGTCCGAGGAGAAGGGAAGAGGTCTCTCGGTGGTGTGTGCCTGGATCAAAGCACTTACGACGGTATTTATGGTCGCTCCTTAAAGCGCCCTTTCGCCCGGAATAAAAACATTCCATTCATCACGCGCACATCACGGAAGCCAATTACCGTGCCCGCGTTTCTTCATTAAAACCGGTCGCGGGGCCATGTTGTACAAAGTGTAACGTAAGTGAGAAACTTTCTCGAGGGGGCGGTCGCCGCCGCAATGAACCCCCGCAGCTCCTGCGGGACCTTGGGTTTTGTGCCGGAACGTTACAAACACTTGGTCTTTTGCTATCACCTTCTTCCCGCCGTTCGACGGTCCGAGGTGAATATGACTGTGACAGTGTCGTTATCGTCGGAAATGTGCCTCGTCTCTGGGCAAGAACGACGAGACCTTCGATGAGGGCTCGTTCGTCGTATCGACGCACTTTCCACGAAACGATCGGGGCGATTGAAAGGGGGCGAAGAGAAGTTTATTAGAAGCAGCGGCCTGGCCTTTCCTTGGCACCTCGCACGAGCGCCCTTAACCTAATAACGTCCGATGCATTCGTGGGATTCGCTTTAGCGAAAAGAGAACGGGACGAGCGAAGGGAGAGGCAGGGAGGGCGGAGGAGGGGTCAGTGGACTCTGATGCATCGGGCAGTGGTCCGCTTTTCGCTCGCCTCGCAGGTAATTGCCAACGCTAATGAAGTTAGTACCACCCGGTAACGATAATGAGGACGTTACAACCCCTAATTAAGGATCGGCCGGGGCGCGCTGTAACGCGGCCCCGGAGAAAGCCGCGCCAGCGACAGACGATAGAAATCGCGCGGAAAATGTGTGTCAGGGGAAATGCGAAGGACGCGCGGTATCGCCGGACGCGAGGAAAATAATCTGCCGATGATACGCTGCAAATTGAGAGGAGACGCTCGCAGAAGCGGTCGGCCGCCCGATCTTGCCTCGCCGCGCGGTCGATCGGAAGGAAAATTACGGAAAGAGATAACGGGGCCGCCGTAGGAGCGGCGTTCTCACCGAAACCAGCGAGTCCCGAACGCGTGGCAGGGCGTCGCGAGTTGGGTAGAGCGAAGAACAGAACTTCCTGAAGTGTAGTTGAACGGCTCTGCGGTTTTATAACTCCTTGTTGGGATACACCCACACCTTAGTCAATATATTTACCGCTGAATAGGTAGCTTTGTATGCTCGGACGGGCAAGGAGGCGTAGGGACGGAGAATGCAAACAGAGTGAAAACAAGAGGAGGTGGGAGCATTATCTACTTCATAACGTTGTCCCTTCGATTCCGCCAAGAATCGAGAATTTCGTGCGGTTGATTGTTCGCGCAAGTCTGGGAAGGTTCTCTGACCTTTTCTCATATTCGCGTCGTTGTTCGAAGAAGTAGGATGTGAGGTAAGTAATGAAAGTGCTAAAGTATCTAATAAACTTCATCGTCAAGGTCGGTTTGTGTAAAGGTGAGCAATCTATTAAAAAATATGAATCAGATACTACGAGATTTTTCAATGAACACCGTAACAATACCGCACGACCGATGGATTTTACAATGGATACACTGGATAACGAGTAGTTACTCCGGCGCACTTTTGGCAAAACGATTGCCACTTGGCAGAGGTTAAACCGCGGCTATTGAAACGGGCACATTGATTTTTACCGATAGTCGGGATCCGTATCCGTATTTCTCATGCCGGGCACATCGAAGCGGTAACTTTTGCGGCGTTAAATTAAAACAAGCACCAATCGTTACAAATTCAACTGTATCGTTATAACTACGGGGAAAAGTAAAAAATGTGCCAGCGTTTTTGTTCTCCTGTTTCTACCCCATTTTTTACACACTAAATGTACTTTTACTATCCCATGATGTTTAAAATAAATGAACTTTTGCACAGACAAGTTTCGTGAGAAACACCGAACGAAAGGTTAATAAGACGAAGAATCGTATATACATATCATCCAATATAAATGTGTAAAGACGTTCAACCCGCGAAGGCTGACTCCAAGGAACGAATTATTTTTTTGGGCTCGATGCCAATTGCTGACGCGGCTATCCACGGTGTCAGCAATGCATGTACAATTTGTACGGACATAGTGATATATACGTGTACATGTATGTACGTGAAGGGGCCTTAATATAATCCAAGACGGACGTGGCTCACAGGTTTAGTTCGTAGAGATAAACGGAAAAGACACGGTACGTTATAATCTAGTTGTAACGTCGACGACAAACAGTTGATCCGAATGCTTGGATGTTAGATGTCAGAAAGCGTAAATAGGATAGTTATACAGCACGCACACAGCTGGAAATCGATTATGACATTAGTCAGAATCAACTAAATTATATCTCACTCTTTACATACAACAGTATGAATTAGAACAAAATATCGACCAATGCTAGAAAATCTCTGCAGTCACAAATTCGAAGGCAAGAAGACAGAGTCAAGTGACGGAAAAAAAAGTTACGATACATGTGAGTTCTCTGTTACCAATGAAGATACCAAATTTCCATAGTCGAATAATCAACGGCATCGCCACACGCACGAGCGAGCGACGAATAAAGAAGTTATTATGCCGGTCCCCGCGGCCTTGCCGGATTCTCGAAAATCGTCATTAATCTCGTACTTAAAGCCGCAGATGGCTAACGAGGCCCCGTGCCATGAGGTGTTAATGACATTAGCAAAACCGTCAGTCGTTCTGCAGGGGTGGGGAACGTAACACGGGCGGCTCATCGTCGCGGTAAATATTTATTCGTCGTTGTGCCGCGTAAAATTGAAAATCTTCATAATGTGGGGCCACCGCGGCGCATACTAAGTCCCGTATTAGCATACATCGCTTAAATCTTGATTCGAGTTTATGGCAGGGCCGTACCGCACCGAGTGCCGAACGGCGGGGTGGAAAGGGAATCCTGCGAAGTGGTATCGACTCGACGGCGGAATAAAGTCAGGGACAATGGTTAATGGTCGGATGTGAAGATAGCGTTAATCCCCGGACGATCGAGGAAAATTATATAGGGAAGGGTCGGTCTGTGATACCATTGAATTTTCGATGAAATTCCGGGCGCATACGAGACTTAATCTCTCGTCAAAGATAGTTCGAAACAGTGTGACTGAAATTAAAAAGTCGGGCGAGCTGATAAGAACCTCTATTCTCAGCCTCCTACCATGTAAGTAGTCAAGGCAAAAATGTGCAAAACGACGAAAAGCAAAACACCTTGTGCACGACTTCGACCGCAGAATCCCGCGCGAAATCTGAGAAAGTAAGACGTCCAATTGGTTTGAGAGTCACTGTGAGACGAGCTGTACGGACAAGTGCACCGATCGGCGTGTGTGCGCACCCAGAGCGCCTATGTACGTCCCTGACTGTGCCCGTGCATGTGAGAACGTAGGGTGTGCGCGCGCGCAAACTTCGGAACGTGTGTCAGTGTGCTGTCAGTGTACTGCGCGCGCGCGCGAATGTGAACGTAGCCACCGACAACCGCCTCCGCCTCATCCTCCAACTCCTATCTATATACCTAACTGGCTATGTACAGAAGTATCTACCACGCTACATAAACATATTACATAGAACGGTAAGGGGAAGGGCGCTCACAAACTGGGTGTCCCGGAAAAAATTTGCTCGACGATTCTGCTCCGCTACTTTCTTGCGCCTCGCGATTATCCTGAATGTCTCTCTGTATATCTTCCAAACTCGTCCTTACGGTTTTTTCGCTTTGCCGAAAGCAGCAACAACGAAGCGTAGTACTGTAATTTAACCAATTCGCCCTACCGAACGCACCTACAATCGTGTCACTCCATATTTCACCTCTATGCTTTCCAGCATTGAAAACACCTGCAACGCTCTTTTCGCCACTTCCTCGCCCCAGCCGCCCCCGGCACCCGCCCCACGCCCCTTATATTTATTCTACGTAATTTACGAATCTGCATCACGGTTACCGTTATTATCCCAGCGTTACATATGTATAATTATAATTCTCTTCGTATATTTTCCCTCTGCGCATATCCCGCATAGCGAGCCCCACCCACCGCGACCGACCCCCGGTTTTTCCTGTAAAACTGAAAAGCGCCGATCGAATTTCCCGAATTAATTATTCAATCCGCCCGGCCGAACGACAGCGGGAAATAACTCAAAACCGTTCCGACGTCGTCGCCCCACCACCTTGGACACACCCCGTGGTCGGGCGATACCCATGGGGGTAAGTCGTTAAGTGACAAAAAGGAGAGCGAAATTTAAACGGCCGCGGCAAATTGCGCGCATGATCCCCGGCTTCCCTATCCGTGCAATTAAATTGCACTACGAAAAAAAAGAGAAGGAAGGAGCCGTCGCCGCGGGTGGAGAGGGTGGTAGAAAAGAAAGGGTGTAGACGACAACGAAAGGGGTTAGGAGGAGGGGACGAGAGAAGACAGTACTCGGCGACCGAAGGGAAAAACGCGGGTCGTTTACTTTCTTCACCACCGCGTACATCCAAGGTGAGTACACCGGCGGCTATATATGTACCAGGAATAACGCATGTATACATAAGCCATAGATATGTGGACCAACACGCGCCCGTACATAATGTGATATAAACACACGTACCCGCGCCACTGCGTACATACGCACACATGCACAGCGACGTATATGTGTCTACATACACATATGTACGAGACGCGTGGGTGTGGGTGGGGCGAAGGAAAGGGTGACGAGAGGGGGCGAAGCGTGGATGGGGGAGCGTGGGGGAGAGGGCAGGGTGGAGAAGAGGATGAGGTCGGTGGTGGGAGGAAAGCCGGCGGGAAACTATTGTCCCGCGAGGTATTAACAAGCGGCGCTCCTATTGACGGGAGGGAGAAAGAGAAAGAGAAAGAGAAAGAGAGAGAGAGGAGAGAAGGAGGACAGGCAAGTGAGAGAGCCTGAGAGAGCGGCAGAGAAGGTGAGATCGCTCCGGGCGACGAGGAAAAGCGAAACAAAAAATTCCCCGAGCGAGACAATAGATCCTCCGGGGGGCTCGAAAAAATGTGAACGGGGACACGCGATTGACCGAACGAACGGTTCCGCGCGCGACGAAGGAGTTGCTTTCTGCTCTTACTCTCTCTCTCTCTCTCTTTCTCTTTCCGTCTCTAAACCGCGCGCGCGGACTTAGGCGTCTGACTACGAACGACCCTACTCTCCTTTCCCACGAACTTACGCTTCAACGCACACGACAGATTGCGTCGAAAAATCATTCGTCCATCGGCACCCGCGCGTACGGCGGATTTTCAAATGTAACTTAAACTTCAGTATCTCGGTGCTGCGCGATGGCAGAGGAAGGGCGCGGGATTCACAGGTTGCCGAGTTCGGAGAAACGGAAAGAATGAAACGAGATTGAAGACTGTCGCAGTTGCGCTGTACCCAGCTTCCTGATTAGCCATTCCAAGGACAATTCAATCGCACGCCATCTCCTTCCGCCCCCGTGAACGTTCCTTTCCGGTTCCGAGACGGCGCTGCTCGCGGAGACAATTTAGGAACAATGAGCAATAGAATAGATAGAGGGGAGAGAAAGACAAAATTACGTTGTGATATACCTGTTCCATGAAATTTCCGGATATCGTCAAAGAAATGAAAGAAGGAAGATGTTACCGCTATCCGCGTGCGTTCGTCTTCAGCAGTAGGATAGACGGGCAAAGATTAAACGGGAAAGGGCAGGTTGCAGAGTGCACGCGAAAACGGGTAAGAGGAAGACGACAAAAAGTGGGGGAGGATCCGCACGGCGAACAGTAGATAGTTGTGTTTGTGAATTACATACGACGCGTATGCAATGTTTCTCTCTCTTCCGTCTCTTTCACAAAGAACGAAGAGAACGGCGAAGGGGTGGGTATGCGCGTGCAATCGAGAGAAACGTGTGCAAGGCAAAAATGGAGGCAAGGGGTTCGTCCTTTGAGAATATTAAAAAGCGTTTTTAATTATTTTCATTTTTCATTTATTTGTCCGTCGTTGGAAAAGCGCGGGGAGGGAAAGAGGCAGCAGCGTGGGAAAAAGAGTGAAAGAGTGAGAGAGGGAAGAATGCGAGAGCAGAACGATATACGGGGTGTACGGTCTGCTGCACGAATTTTGAGACGTTCGCAATCCCATCCCGATGAACTCGTCACATTAGCTGAAGCAACGCTGAATAAGTGTCAAGCCAGTATATAAGCAACCCTGTCCTACACAACGTCGTCAAATTCTATAATAAACTCGAATAAATATCCTACCTATACGCTCCCCATAAACCTCACATTTATCACTATATACCCCACATTACAGAACGGCTGATGAGGTAACGTCGATGTTCCCACAAAAACGTGCCTGAAAAATCATTCGAAAATAATGAGTTGGCCGTTCGGAGCGAACGTCGCTCGATCGAACGATTTCGTCCCGGCATTATCGCGGCCGTCTGAAAAATCATGCGTACCGTTACGACGAACACCGTGTATAGAGAGCGGTCGTCTATATATACGCGGACACGGTGTGCCCCCACGCGGAGGGTAAAATATTGCAACGACCAGCGCGCAAACGGCACAAACGACAGAAACCCCGAGCGAGAGGTCACGGACGGCAGAACAACTGTCCAACGAGCTGCGTCGCAGGCAGCGCGAGAAGCGGACAAGTTCATCCCGCCCCGATGGCCGGGGGGATGGCAGTTCTATATCCCGCGTTTCTTATAACGATTTTCCATATTTTCCTTAACCGACGGGCACCGGGGGCCCTGAATTAAAGTTTCGCCTCTCGACGAACGAAATTTCCCGCGCGCTCACAGGCTCCGCTCTCGCCGGTTGCGCGCGAGCCAGAGAAATCCGCGAATGGACTTCCCTGCACTCAGAGCTTGGGAATGCTCAGAATGACGAGGATGCTTCTAGCCTAATCGGCTTTCTTTCCGCCTCATTAACTCTCGACTTTCGACTGTACGCCGCTTTCCGCGCACCGAGCTATGCTACGCACACGGATGCGTGTTCTTCCTAATCGGCGCGCGTGCGTAAATTGCGCGGGAGGTCAATGTGCCGCGCGGGAAGGGAATCGCTGATCATTCGTTATCGGCTCGCCGCCGATGATTGTTCGAGATGATCGACGTGTGAAAAGTGCGTCGGCTTGACGATCTGCTAGGTGAGCGAGGGAGTCGAAGGATCGGAACGGCGAGCGGTGGGTATAAGATAGGTACGTCGGCAGACTTCAATGCTGTCTGTTCCGCACTGCCTGTTTTTCGCTTCCGAGAACGCACGTTCGTTGTATACGCTCCGTCTGCACGGAATATGCATAAGATTGCTACGTCACGGTTTACCGACACCTCTATAAATTCTGCACACACGAAGGTCTATAATCTATAAATCTCTCCTGTTATGCGATATTTCGCCGATAGTTTTCGGAGCCTCCGCCGTACATAACGATGTATTCTGTAAAAATCGAAACTATACCCACTTGATATTTATAACGCTCCCCGTTCTACCCTGCACGAACTTCGTGTTCAATAGATTCCGCGGGACGTGGTGTCCGTAATCTATAAATCCCATGATGTATAGTCTTGCGCATTAGAATATAAGGCCAGTCCCGAGCACAGAAGGCCGCAGAGATAATTAGAGCCGTAGTGAAGACAGTTCGTAGCGAGACTGCTAGCATCCAGGTCGGACATCGTACCGCTACATCCCACAAGCACTATGTCGTTACCGCAAGGCAATTAATCATACCGGCGATCTCGCCAATCCCTTGAAACGTGTAAACTTCGACGACGAGCAAACGACCCGTGATCAGAAACGGGGATGGCCGAACGATAAGAGGGTAAAGGTAAGGCGAGGAAGAAGGCAGTACGATTGACGCGAACGAAAAGTAGAGGCAGAATAGGCCACGTAACGCCGTTACGTGGCCGAAGGTCGGAATTCGTTAAAGCGTGGAAACAAACAAGCGTAAAAGAACTTCCAGAACGTATGGGAATACACAGTACTGAACGATGTGGCACGTTCATAACAGTGATTACAACACGAAAAAGCATAGCATATCTTTGACGCGCGACGGAATTGATTTGTGACAAAAACATTGTCGCCTAGGAATGATAGATTTTCATACGAGGAAATTGATCTAGGCTTGATTTACATTTCGAATCGAAGCCGGCCTATTATACCAGATTTCCGTTCAGCCCTGTACAGTGAAGGAGAACGAGAGTGGAGTCGGAATAAGAGAGAACAGGCGAGAAGGAGAGACGCAGAAAAGGACAGGTACATACGCGGACACAAATAAAGAGGGACAGAGAGAGACAGAGAGCGAGAATGAGGAGAAGAGGATCAGAAGAGGAGGCGAGGGCCGTAACAAAGGACAATAATTTTCCCGCCAGAGGTGACGTGAACTTTTGCGCCGGCGGACAATGCTATCGCCGTTCATGCCGGTTCTCGAATGCTCTCGCGACGAAACTTTCGCCGGCCTTACATCAGGATCGGTCGCGTCCTCCGTGATCCTTCTCCTCCCTCTCGTCCTGCCTCTGCCCTGCCCCATCACCTGGCTCCCCGACTCCGCTCTCCGTTCTCTGGTATACTGTGTGCTCCGACAAGGCCCAACCCGCTTCCGAGAACGCATCTACATCTCGAGAAACCGGCCGAATTTTTATACTCCTAGACGGCGCGGGCCCGAAAACAAAACGACCGCCTTTCCTGCCAATTATCGGCGCGAGGGGGTGGGAGCCTTCGAGATGGAAGAGAGGTAGGCGAGAAGAACAGGAAAAGGGAACGGCGTCCCGTGGGAAGCGAAGGAAAACGGTCGGATTTGTAAAGTATTCAACGGACAGAACGCTCGATGTCGGACCGCTTCGTCGATAATTTGCAAAGTCAACGTATATCGCCCGAAACGCGGGGTGTTGTAAGATTCGCAATAGTATCGATGATTACCACGCGATCACATTACAGCAACCCTAACTACCTAACTGACTTGCAGTCAACATTCCCCAGGCCCCGAAGTTGCGAGCACCGCCGCTCCACCTCGGATCCACGAAATTAAAACGTTGACATTTGTCTTGGCCCCCGACGAAGCAATAATCCGACATCCGGTGGAAATTTCCAGTCAAGAATCCCGACGTCATATTCCTCTTTCCAGGGCCGATGTCTACGCCCACACGTACACAGCCGCACACACACACGCGTCCGCCCGACGTCGGTGTATAAAATTCGCCGCGGTGTGGGTCGTCTTCAGAGAGGGTTGCAGCAACGTTACGAGGCTAAAAGGACTTGGGGTAAGGAGCCTGCGGCTGAAAGGAGAGACTAGACCTCGCGGAGATATGCTGATTAAATCCTCCTTGATATCTGGCAAGGCACGCTGTATTAAATAGTTGTAAAGAGACGCCCCGGCGTCCAACAAGCCGGGTTGCCCAGTTTAAACGAGGAAACGAGGGCTTTCACAGGCGAAAAGGAGCCGAGCGTAACGAGTCGATAGCTTCCGGTAGTCGGGAAAATCTCATTGCTCGGCTAACGGCGTTACGGTCTACGTGGGCGGAATGAACACGGGGGTTCTTTAAGTCTCGAATCCGATGCCCCGATGAACTTAGGGCGCGCGCGCGCGCGCACGGTAAACACCGGACCTTCGCCCCGAACGATAAATTTGCGCCCTCGAACGGCGGACACCCCAGCCGATTGCGCGAAGACGCGCGGATGCAGTGTCGGGCGAGACCTCCCTCGGACACTTTTTCCTCGTTTCAGCAACGACCGCGGATTAGAGACATTGCGACGAATTAACGCGAACGGCGGAGAGGAGGAGTGAACGGGAGGCATTTTTTTCGACGCTCCAACTCGTAAATCCTCTTGTTTGCCAAGTCGTCCGGCCGTTGTTTTTTTTAGCCTCGTCGCGCCTAATTACGCGCTTTATTAAACCCGTTCTTTAATTAGCCCCTCTTCCTCGGCAATCATCGACGTCTGGGGAAATAAAAGTCAATTCTTGCTTAGGAGAAAAGGTGTGCGGGGGGGTGTTTAGAAACGAAATGGACCGAAATGGACTGCCGGAGTCGTCCGACGGATTCGCCGATCCAAAAACGGATTTCGCACACGCGAGGACGTGGAATTATTCCGCGCGGCACACACCGTGGGAGCAGGCGGTCGACCAAGGCCGTCGAATATCTCGTCTTTTGTCGAAAAAAGGAGTGGGACGGGGGGAGGTCTCGAAGGAAAATATAAGACGCGAGAGAGGGAGCGGGAGCGGGAGAGGAGAAGCGACGGGATGCAAATGTATTCGCTTCACGACAAAGTCAACGGGGCGAAAGTGTGCAGAAGGTCAGTCTTCGTCGGCGACAGGTGATCACGTATACGTACACAGGCTGGCGCATCACGTGTGTGCGAACGAGTATGGACAAATGTGTTTCCAATTTAAACCTGATCTCAACATTCATTGATCTCGTGCGAAACTGCAGGAAACTTGCTAAAAGTCGAGGGTTCGAATTATTCGAAATTGAGTCTTTAGATGTCGCAGAGTCGGAAACGCGTGCGTTGTGTAAGTCCCGAAAAGTGCAAATTGGGATTTGAAAGGTGAGACAGTGGAACATTCCGATGACACCGAATTTGTTTCTTTGACCGGCCGACCAACGATCTAAGCACATACGCGGTGACACGCATGTGAGCACACGCGCGTGTCCGCCATCGATCAAGGATACGAAACGCCGTTGAATAAGTCGGGACCTCGACGAGTCAGGGTCATTCAGGAGGAAGGTGGCGACCTAGCCTCAAATCACGAACAGGTAATTCACCTCCACCTTGAATTCCTGCGTCTCCCATGCGTACGTATTTATACAGGGTGTCGCGTTATGCGTGCGAATGGAAATTCCTCCGGAATTGGGAACAGAAAATAACAGCGGCGTGTGTGATTCGCGAGTGCGAGAACCGCCGCTGCAGAAATTGTGACGACCGATCCATCCGCGTTTCAGTTTTCTCCTCCAATTGTTTAAGTCGTAGCGCGTGGCCAATCTCCGCAAGCCGCGCCCACGTGTTCGCGGAGTTAACTTAATTACGGCCAATTAAGCGCCAATTAACCGAGTGGCACACGCTGCAGCTCATACGCGCATGCTGAAACGTGTGTACGTCCTCCTATCCTCCCTTGCAACTTGTCCGTCAAATTAACGACGAGCACCGAAGACATAAACGCGACGAGTGCGGTTCTTCACTCGGTGCGGCGCGAAGAAAAAGTTGAAGAGACGAATTAGGATAGCACGGACACATGGCAAGAATTAATGAACGCGCTCTCTTCCCGGTTTATTCGTTCTCCACTCTTCGAAATCGTAAAACTGGAGGCTGCATGCGGATTGAAGATGAGAAAAAAAATATAGCCGAAATGTCAATTAGAGCAAGTAGAAAAATACTCTTCGTCCCAGAAACTCGAGACGAACGTGATCCAACGAAACTTTGCACGCATCGCAAAAAGATTCGTTACGCTGCCTTACATGCTAATCCGGCCAGAGTGCGCAACGACCTTTTATCCGCTATAGGTAGACTTTGATAAACGTTTTCAAGTCGTTAAATTTATACGCAAAGCTCATTCGCGGATATCTATTCTTAGAAAGCTAGATGCCTCCCACGATTGCTATTGCGAGACGTATATGCAAATGAAAAGTTCACCCGCCTAAAACGTTTCTACTTAGAGCAAAATATTGGCGTCCGATAAGAACCAGTCTCGGCTACTTATGCGGCCTGAAAAAGTCACCGTGGCCAATTGATTTAGGGTATAATTGATATCGACCGCCGAGACGTTTCGCGAATACGAACGAACCGATTCAGAGTCGAACTATTTCGACGTCAAAATTTGTCAAACTGAACGAGGCTCTCGACGATTTTGTTTGCGCGGGTACACAGAGCAGCAGGGCGCAACGCTAATAAATTGGCCGTAACGCGAGAGACGTGATATTAGCGAAGAAAATGCCTATGGAGGAACGCGGGGTAGCGAATTGATTCATATTAAGCGATATCTCGTCCGGAGTTCTAATGAACTACGAAATTACTGGCCGAAGAAAGCGAGGGCGTACGGAAGAACGATTGCGAGTAGTCGCAAATGAGAAATTAACTTTTTCCTCCTTTTGCCGGCGTGGCATTCCGGTCGAATATTTCGCGAGACTGAACGGCGCCGCGGAATTTATTGAACCCCGATCGATCATTTTCTTCCGCCGTGCATTTTCTGCGGATTTGCCCCGGTCAAAGACGTCGATGACATTCAAACGAAGATCAATCGCGACTACTAATAGTTAACGACCGTTCTCTCCGGAAGTTCAAGAAAAAGAGGTTCAGTCGAAGATTTTCATGGAACTTTAACGACCCAAGCAGTCGGATAGCTCCGTAAAGACCGCAAAACCCGTCTTTACAATGAATTCCATCAGTACCGAATAAACACAATATATAAATACGCACAAGCTGACGACCGTCGATCAACCATTAATTAGGAATAATGGTAGATATAAAAAAAAAACCCGTATCCGACGTCGATTGAGACACGTTTTCACGTAGTTTGCTTTCAGGCTTAATCGGCGGCAAAGTGTGATTAATGATTCTCCAGGAATCAATTAAACGCATCCGCGTCCGCGACCTTATAATTGGCAATCTTTTTTGTCCCGTTGCTCATGGTGGAACGCGACACGGTTCCCGATTCCATTTCGACCACGTGCCGGTTAATGAAGCGAGACTGAAAGGAGCCGAAGAACAGAAACGACGCGTATACTCGTGAAGGACAGAAAAAGAAGGATGGAGGAAAGGAAAAAAACAAGGTGAGAGTACGAGGGATCGTAAGTGTGTGTTTACGGGTACATGTGTAAAAACTAGTAAAGATGGCAAAAGGGGATAATAGAAAAGGGACGTAATTCATGATTCTACACAGTCGACAATATTCATATCATAAATATATACGTAACGCACAGCCACGCATAAATCGTAATTAACAATGCCCCGATTTCACGGGTTGCGGCCACAAGCTACATGTACTTATACAATCGACGGTCTACAGCTGACACACGACAAAAGTAGAAACCCTGCAGCCGATACCGTACCTACGTGATATGAAATCGAGATCTCATAAACTCCGCTCACAATAGACAGCGGACATCAGAAAGTATCTACCCGGGATCTGTCGACGATAGGATTACCCCATAAGCTCGTACGTTAAAGACAGTTTAGGGGACCTCATTGTCCAACGATCACACGTCTTCAGCGCGTTATCTGCAGGTCGGCACAATACACGCAAAATTAGCAGCGTCAGTGTAACAGTGGCTGCGAACACATACACGCGTGGAGGCATATACGCCCATGCAGGTATAATATACGTGCGGCTTAATAGTACTACGTCCATTCATGCCGCGAATCGCCGGCAGCTTAGCGCTCTATTAATCATGGATTATTATTCATGCGCCTACTGCCGGCGCGCTTGCCGCTAAAAGCGCCACTGACTTTTGTCGCCCCATTGCCTTTGAGCTCCTCCCGTCCTCGCTGTTTCCCCACTTTCGTTCCCTTTCTTTCGTATTCCTCGCGCACCCCCGCGATCACACACGCTCACTCACACCCTGTGTCGCCATTTTACCCATTCCCTCACTCGCTCGGTCTCATTGTTTCTGTCTTTTTGACTTCCTATATACGACGTGTCGCACGGAGAATGCCTAGAAGCGCTGGG
Organism: Priocnemis perturbator; assembly: GCA_963942575.1. NCBI lineage: Eukaryota > Metazoa > Arthropoda > Insecta > Hymenoptera > Pompilidae > Priocnemis > Priocnemis perturbator. The sequence continues at coordinate 6,011,489 of OZ012652.1, forward strand.
TAAAGCATGAAGATAAAACCGTTTGATCGGTGAAAATGTATCAATTGACAGGCATCGCACGCTTTACTTATTACTAGTTATTCGACGCGAGCATTTTTAATGCAACGGATATGAGGATTCAATGTTAGTTGAGTTTAAATGTGAAATCTAATTTCAGAAACCCGCAGAACTATATATTTCAAACTCCACATTTCCAGTGTCCACATATGTTCCAACCAAATCCCAACGTGAACACTAACCTCGATTCTACTCTGCACTATCCCATATTACAAAGTCCATATTATCAGCGTAAATTAAATTCGAGTATAAAGACTAATCTCGGTTCTACACTTCAAACTGCATAATCTGGATACGCATATGTGTTCTGACCCGAGCCCCGTGTGTGAAAAGTGCGAGAAAGGTGTTCGTCCGGTAGCGTTTGCCGGTGGTTGTATTATCTATATAGTTAAACTGCAGTAAAATAAATGGGCAGGAAGTCGGAGCATCATTTTAGTCGCGTAGTACAGAACCGAACTGTTAGAACACTTAGAAACCTTCAGCGAGACGCGATAACTTGAAAGACAACTAACTTTCCGTAGCAATTTTCTGAACATCCGGAACACGTCGGTGTATAGAATTCCACGTCTAGCCAACATCGAACAAAAATGGCGACGGTTACCGATCCCACGACAATTAATCATCTAAACGTTCCATCCCAAACGAGTACAGCCGGCCAATTGATACGGTAAACCGGCGACCAGTTATTCCGAGCGCTACTGATTTTCGTACAATTAATCGACGATATTCAATCGGACGAAGTCAATTGCCGTAAACAAACGGCGAGCGCTTTTTCGTTCGGACGCTCCCGAAATCGAAATTGCATAGGTTCTATCGCAAAATTGGAATCTGACGCTATAATTATAAGTACCAGTCGCTTTTTGACGGCGTCGAATTTAGATCGTAAGGCGTGTAAACTGCAAACGGCGCACGCTGCAGCACGAATAGCCTGACAACAAAAACCCTAAACGAGCAACGCGAATATTCGGAGGAGAGAACGTGATTTTCGGGAAAACAAAGAAAGAGGGAGGGAGAGAGAGAGAGAGAGGGGCCGGGAGGTGGCATTTCTGGAAAACAAGGCGAGAAGCGTAATTTCCGTAGAAGCGAGCGTGAAGCGTAATTTCGGGACCTAACCGTGACCACGGTCATCGGCTGGCGGTTTCGCCTACGTAATACGTAGTACGTATAAGTGGTAGGTAGGTATGCGCAAACGGCAAACAAGAAGTAGCTACCGGCTGCTTCCACAGGTGGTCGGGTCACGAACTGACCCCACTCCAGTGATCCACCACTCTCCTTCTTACTCTCCTCGCTCTTTCTCTCTTTCTTATCCTCTTACTCTAAGTCCATCTGCCTTACTCTTATCCTAACCTGCGCTCTCTTTCTCTGCCCGGCCAACTATAACCGCCTTGCTCTTATTCGAAATACACATATCTCTCTCGCTCTAAATTGTTATCTATTACCGTTACTTCAAGTGAGCCTCACCCTTCCTCTAAATCGCTCTCGTCCACTTTTACAACCTGCTCTAAGTCGATCCGTCTCTACTCTATTCCGCGTCTACTGTCTCACTCCGACTCTGAAACGTTCCATCTCGTTCCTACTCCAAGTTTCCCAGTCTTAGTTAGTCCCCCGTCTGTCCGAAGCGTCTCTTTCTGGCTTGTCGGAGTCCTGCTTGACCCCTTGTAGGTTAGGTTAGATGTGTAGGTTGGCAGTAGGTCGAGTGAGCTGTCGAAGGAAGGAGAAGGTGACGCCGTGAGTGGTTCGCCGACGTATCGCGCCCGTAAAACCGACTGGCACCGTCGATGCGGTTTCCGGTTCTCTTAAGAACCGTCATCCCCGCGAGCGAGCAAAACCGATATATGGAATCGACAGGTAACAGGGTACCGGCAGCGACGGAAGTTGCGGTTGTTTGTCTTCCGCGAAACTGATAAGACGGAATAACTGTAATAAGTGCTATTGTTCCGCGGAAAGATTGCGACAAATTTCGTATTTCCGAGCCGACGTGGGTAAAGGTCGAATCTGTAACGGTGTTACGTAGGAAAAAGGTGTTGAACGCGAGGCGGAACCTCATGCCGCTTGAAAATGCTAGATTAGATGATGCACGCTGTCCAGACCATAATCACAGTCGACCCAATTTCGTCTATCTGTCCGATAAAAGTTATCACCGACGTCACCGTGACGCATCCATCCGTTCGTAGGTGGACTACACGCACGAGTGTAGACCTTGTTTCGGTGTGTGCGACATACGCGCATCGTCGATGTGAGAAATTCCAGCCCCCGACGATCTTCTTCGGAAGCGAAGTCAAGGTCGGGTTATGGCAAAGTTTCCGAATGGAAAGTTCTGATCGGCCGCGGCCCGTTCGATGCGTGGAACAAGTAACATAACGTATGATAAGCCTCCCGATAAGACAACTTCCAGTTCTCCGAGGCAGTGAGAAAAGAAGCGAAATTCTATGTACGGTATTACCATGAAGCTATCCGAAAAACACCACGGTCTTTATAATCGAGTGACGACATCAGGCGTGACAGTCTGTAGGAATAAATGGAACTTAGCAGAAATTTGAAATTAACATTTGGCGCAGGTTGCGCATCCCATTCTATATAGTCGAAAGAGCAAATGGACCGTGGAGCAGTTCGGGACCGATTCGAGAAGACACGTTCGACGAAGGAAAACCAGGTTGCGCCGGTCGGTTGCCCGGTTGCCTACGCTTCGCAGGATGCTGAAGGCACTGCGGTTGCCATGGCAACCCACCACCACCGCAGCCCGATGTAATTATTTGAAAAACGCCCGCCGCAACCCCATCCTCCGCTCGCCGCCACCACCACCGCTAACCCCCGCCGCCACCCCGAGGGGGTAACTCCGGTACAGGACGATGCAAAAGTAGCCGCTTAACTTTCCGCTCAACGAAAACCAGCCGAATGATAAAACTGACAATTTTCCACATTTCAAACGATAGATTTCGATCAGATATTTCTTATATCTCCGAAAATTCATAATTCCGATTATTCTTTTGATACAATGATAACGTTTACAGAGGCCACATTTACGATTACGTTAGGTAAGTATGTCAAGGCTGAAACAATTGACAGAAACAAAAATGTCGATTACGAAAATGATAAATACGATTATCTTATGAATGTGGACAATTTATCTTTTGGCGTAATAATCATTTTGACTCACGCCCAGATGAATTTCTCAACCCCCATGGAGTAGAATTTCAAGGATGAGATAATTGGCAGACTACAGCTAGGTTTCGTCAGCAGCGCACAAAACATTATGTTTCATGTTTCTTGAAGTTAAGAATACCATTATTGTTTACGGAGAAACGAGGCGAATGCAGGCATGGTACGTATTTTTCTCTTACTCGCCAGGTGGATGTACTTCTTTGGACACCGACGTTGCAAACGCGCTTTCATACGAACCAGGATAATTACCCGACGTTAGAATGCAACAGGATAATTGGTCGGGTCGGTCAATTCAACTGTTTCTATCGAGTGGACCCATTCTCCGGGTCAGGATGAAGCCGTAACAAGCGCTTTTTATGCGCCGTTTTCGTTCACAATTTCGTTTTATAGGTCGCGCGTACGTGTACTTTGCGGAAATAACGGAAATTCGCTAATTTCGTTCTCCGTCCCGTCCGACAGCTTTAGAGAATACTTGAGCACGTTCGGTCAGATTTAATAATGGTCGAACAATTCGAAATGGCACCGTAAAGGCTTCGAAAATTGAATGTCTCGCACGTTCGATATATTTCACCCGGTTGAATTAACCTATTGCTCTTTACACCGGGACTTCCACGCGGCCCTGTATCCTTTTACACACAGAGGGTGAATTGGACATTAATATTCATGCGTCTCGAAAGACGTAGCGTTTTTCAAGTCGTCGAGCATCCCGGATATTTCTCGAGGGAGGATTCTTGGATGTCCGACCGCGTAGGCGGCGAAACGCGAAAGGGTGCTCGAAATAAAGAGACGAGCGTTTACGTTGACGCGCGCGCGCGCGCGCTTCGCGCTTTGCCCTTTTCTGCCCGGCGCGGAATTCGCTCCGATGTCGAAAGCCTGTCATAATTAATTTACCGGCTCTCCCGAGCAATGATCTCGAGCCAATGCAATTGCAGCTGACGCAATACGGCGCGATGCAACATCGGGACTCCTCGGAATGCCGGCCGATCATTAATCCTCCGTTTTCGACTTTGCGTAACTTACGACGTAATGTTCGCCAGCGGAGGAACTGGGAGAAGCGAAACTGAGATCGCGAAAAAGAGAAAGAGAGGAGAGTGAAGCAGATGGAGGGCTGATTAGGTAGGATTAGCTAATTCGAGTGACAGCGAAGACTCAGACGTTCGATCGAACGTGTGAGCGTATGCAGGATGATTGATCAAAAATGGAAATGGAACGGAAGTTGGCTAGCGAATATAATTAATTGAGCGGACGCGGACGTCTCGATTTCGTAAAATAGAATGTGTATTTCTGAAAACAATTCATTGCTAACCCTGTAATTTCGAACAATAATTAATGGGTGAGGAGGATGTAGAGAAACAAAGGACGTTGACCAGCGTTTGTTCGCCCGAACTGCACACGCTCTATATCGTTACGAATCCAGGAATCCCGATGCAAGATAATAACGTACGAGTAGAAATACGTAATTCCCTATCTGCCGGATATATCTTATGGCACTATTGCGCGTCGTTAATAAATATGCGGCTCGTGCTCCGTTCACCTTCGATAATGAATAAGGTATAATTAATAATTCAGTTAAATAACAAGAACTGGGTGTCGTGCAAGAATTTCGCAAAAGAGTTGTTTCCGTAAACGACACTTTTGCAAAATTTGGTTATGAGCAAGGTAGAAAAAAATGTGAACGAAACTGGTGAATCTTGAAGCGGAGTGTACTCCTTCGCAGTGCACCCCTTTGCCTACCTACACCCTTTACATCTACGTACCTGAATGCTCAAGGGTGTACATAACGCGACTGTCGCGGTATGGGTCAGAAATCGTGAATGTGTAAATATAGAGAAGTGAGGAAAGAGAAAAAGAACGATGAGAAGAAAGAAAGCGGATGTAAGGTGTACAATAAGTATAAGAGAGAGAGAGAGAGAGAGAGAGAGAGAGATTACAAGATAGAAAGAGAAAGAGTAATAAAGCAAGAGTGAAAGAAAGGATAAGAACGCAATGAGAGTACGGCTAAACAAAAAAAGCAGAAAATCAAAAGAGAAAGAGACGGAGTGACAGGAGAGAAAAGTTCAAAAACGAGAAACGATGAGGGGAGAAAGTAAGAGGGCGACGAGGGAGGAGTCCAGAGAGGGAAAGGGTGGGATAAAGGTAGAGAGTGCGATGAAAGAAAAGTTGAGGAAAAGAGAAGGAGAAGAGCGAGGGTGCAATAAGAGGTTAAGAGGGGGAAACAGACACAGAGGGAGAAGAGAGAAGGAAGAAGCCAGGGTGAATTTGTTCCTACCTAGTTCACAACGCCTGGCCACCTGGACAAGTGCCTCGGGACGGTAGGTAGGTAGGTAGGTAGGTGCGACCGAGCAAAAATTATAATTAGAATTAGACGTACGCGCGCGACATCCTCGAAATAATTATTGTCGATGATCGCGATCGCGTCATTATAACTTCCAGTGCGTCTTACTTCGTTAAATCCAACGCCTGGCTGCTGCGTCTGCATTACCGTGAATTACGAAAGTGAAATTTCGTACCTTCTACCTTGCTCAACGAGAATTCTAGTTCGACGTCGACGACGCGCACGTCTCCGTCAGATCTTGCACCTCACAAAACCTATCGACTCAACGCCGCCGCATCAAACTGCCGTACGATTACTTATACTCATTCCGCCCACGCGATTTCGGCGTGGGACCTCCGAGGGCGAATCGAAAGAATCGACAGGAAGCGTTATCTCGTCTAAACGATCAACGTTGCATCTCCCTTTCCCTCCTTCTCCGCCTCCCCGTGTCCCTTCTCTTTCTCTTGAACGAACAATCGAGAAAAGCCCGTCCCGTGTTTCGCGTCCCGTGCAACGTGAGGTAAGACGTCTGCACGGGAATGCTGGAGGAACGAAGAGAGGAGGAGAATGAGAAGGTGGGAAGAGAAGACGAAGGAAGAGAAAGGAGACGTCGGAGGGGGGTGAAGGTCCGTGGCGATGCTCACTTGTTGCTCGCTCGACTAATTGCCAAGTAATTGGCCCCGTACCCCCGCTCGTATAAAGTTTGCTTCATTGTCTTTAATAACGCCGTGACCTGCGCTAATGGCTCACGTCGCATTCGTCCCGAGAAAGGGGAAGCCGGTTTCGATGAGATGGAGGATCGAGTGCCGAGAGCGCGAGGAAAAGAAAACAGGCAAGGACTTTGTTCGTGAGAAGTGACGGGCGAAAGGGGTGAGAGAGAGAGAGAGAGAGAGAGAGAAGAGGAGAAAGGACGAGGAGAGTTCCACGTTGCCGCGGAATAATGAGTTTTCCAGAAAGTGGACCCGCTATTATTTTCTGGAGAGTAGAGACTCGGGAAATGGGCGAGTTTTATTAGGAGGTGATTGGTCTTTGGAAATATCGGAGGTCGGGATAGGGAGGTGTAGTAGCTATGAAAAATTGATTTCTATTTCCTGGGAGGAAGTGTTGCTTAAAGTGAACTCGGAACGGAAGTGAAATTAATTGTGGTCCGTATCGAAATTTGATTTGGAAATGCCTTTCTTGTAAGGCCGAGGTAAAGGAAGGCAGTGCGACAGTCGTGAAGCAATTATTAGGCAGGAAGAAGAAATTAGGCAACGCACTTCGGAACAATCGTCCGGAGTCATAAGTATTCGATGCTGCAACAATGTCGGTCGATAATTACGTCGGATATTACAACCCAATTTGCCGTTAGCATCATTCAAACTCGTTACTTGCAAACTGACTACGTCTCAGTTGTTAACAATTAAAAGACCGGGCCAATTACAGCCAATGTCCATACACCATGAAAGCACACAAAATTGACCACCTCAAAATTCAAACTGAAAAAATGCTAACTCTCATACGAGATACTGGGAATTGCTTAAAATCACAGCTGCAAATGATTATAACTCCGATTCGACACGTGCGATACCGATCTCCGAATGTGTCGCTTTGCGAAAAATTTGCATCTCCTCCCGGATATGGAAAAAACGTCGATGCCGAAAGATTTCAGACTCCGTTTGGGATTTTAAAAATTCACGTTTAAAGTCTGGAAATGGTCATAGATCAGTTACGGAGACGCGCAAAGCCACAAATCATCCGTAACGGCGCTCTTAAGAAAATGTTCCGCCGTCGGACGAGAAATTATCATAATGTTGAAACTTGATCCAGGGAGTTGCTTCGGGGCGCAAGGTCGGCACAAAGTCGACGAGTTTACCGGCGTCGTTCACCCCATCTGTGCCTCTCGGGATCGTGCCCTCTGGTCCACCCTTGGCTGTGCAATTAGCGCCAGCCCCCCACGTACGGACCCCCCCTCCCCCTCCCCCAAATATTCTTTTTAAGAGCTTACGACGTAATCGGAAGGTACCTTCAAAATTTGCTATTTAATAGATGCGGTGGAAATCAAATGTGGTGGTAATAGATGTTCGATATTTCGAGAGTGTAAACAGGAGGCGGAACATTGAATTACCATTTGCAATTTAGTCTAGCAGTTTTTACATAAGACGGGCAGAGTATGATGCAACTGCCATTGTTAGAAATTGTTTACTGCGTATACACTCTTTTTTGGTTTGAATTGATATTATACCCTACCTACCAAAAAACGTATGATGAAGGTAACATTATCTGCGCGTTAAATTAACTTTGAATGATTTCTATTGAGCATTCTTATGTTATAAATATCACGTCGAAGATGAGATACCAAAAAAGTGCTTTTTCTGTTCAATAGTCCCTTCGTATACTTTTGACTGTCGCGTGCACGCGATCATTTCAATTTTCCCGATTTTTCGCTTGTCGCCACGCGTTATATCCTAAAAGGCGAGGATGAGTCTGCGGCAGAACGGAGAAACGATATGAGAGGCTCAAGTGGTCGCGTTCCAAGCGTTCCAGTGGCGAAACGCGAAACCCATTGCGCGTTACCAATTAACGGATACTGCGGGAAATTTCTAATTTAAAGAGAGAGAGAGAAAGAGACTCTCCCTTACCGACGACTGAATAAAAGTGCATGAAACTTGATGAAGCCGCATAAAATTCCATTAAGCAGCACTAACGCACGTAAGACTGTCCGCGCGAGAGTAAGAAGGAGAGATAGATTACAGTTCTTAGACTGTTGTTTTACATTCCTATGCTTATACTTATACGCCCGACGCTTCCGACACAAGGGAAAAAGCTTCGCATAGGAATCGTTGCCATTAACTTTTATTACGGCTCATTATCATAATGAAGTGAGAGGCGTCCTTGGTACTGAAGTTCACGAATCGATGTTGCATTACTAACGCATCGTTGTTAACGCATTACACCTCTAACAGGTACATGCAGAATTGTTCATGCCTCAGAACATCCTTCCGTCTCTCCTCCGACTTCGTTTGGATTCCGAAGTCGAGCGTTTGAAGTTCGAAACTGAAAAGCACATTTCCGGGGCTGTTTGATATTCGGATACCTGTTCTATCGCTTGGAAATCGTAGTTCGGTATCTATTGATCGGTTGCTTTGTAGACGCGTAAAGAAACATATTACTCCAAGATACGATACTCTAACTTAAAAGCTTGCATGCAGAATAGCGAAAGCCGCAAATTATTGGCACAATAGAAGACTTTAACGCTAGCAGCCATCGTTTCTTTTACCGACGTGTAACCTATCAACAGACGTATTTGAGTGGTTGTTTTTAAGTCTTCCTCAAGATAGTGAGAACGAGCTCGACGCATCACTGTTGTCCATATTGCAACTCTGCACACGTGCGGGAGGACGCACGCCATTGACGTTCACTTCTCCCTCATGTGCCATCGACGAATGAGTCACTCTCGATTCCTCGCACAATCGCACATCTGGTCATGCACGGATTGTCCCCGTTCGTGGGGCCCCATAGGATACTGCGCTCAGTATCCTCTACCAGCAGAGAAATCGAAATGGCCAGATTTGCGAAGATTTCTACTAAAGGCAATGAAGAGCGATAGCAAAAGGCTGGCAATAATTTCGAAACAAGTAACAAATCATATCTGAAAAGTAGCAATATATGTATGTTTTGTAGGAATTATGAAACTAATCACATACATTCTGTATAATACGAAATTACTTGCGACGAAATCTATTTATGACAGCGTTCGTATCACAGAAAACATTTGCGCTTCCCGGGAAAATTGGCACTGCGGCGTCAAGCATTAGAGGAGGGTTGGGAAGGGGGTTGAAAACGAACGAGGAGCACGGAAGATCGGGATGGAAACAAGACAGAGAGTCGAAACGCCGCCGGAGACGGAAAATCTCAGGCGACGCGCCGGCTAGACGGCATCGTAAACTTCGGGGAGGAACTTTTGAATTTTAGTAAGGGGAGTCCTCTCTCCTTAGCTCCCTTCGCCCTTCCCTTATTGTTTCCTCTCACACTCGTTCACCGCTCCCTTCCACAATCATTCTCTTTGTCTCCTGACATCTCTCTTGCTCTTTCGCTATTAGTACGTTTCTGCCATTGGTCCGCATTCACCGTTTGTCTATCTCTTCCTTTTGACTTCAAGCACAATTTCTCCTCATTCCCCTCTCCGCCTTACTATCAACATCATGTTATCCTCGCGATTTTTTTCTTTACAGCTTAAAACAGACACCCATACTTCGACGAACGTTAAACGTGGGCATTCAAAGATGCTCATATCGAAAAGAGAATTTTCTCTACTGCCAAACGCCGTCCACAGAATCGCACCAATTATTAAGACAATCCTGCCATATCTGTGGATCGCACATCGCAACGCGAAGTCCTCTTCAACCCCGTCGGAGGTCGCCACGAGCGGCGTAAAAAAAGGGGGTGGAAAGTGGAAGAGGGTAAGTCGTTTGAGGGAGAAAGAAAGAAACGAATAGCGGGGAAGTGCTAGTGCGAGAATGAGTGAGAGAGGAGGGAAGAGAGAGAGAGAGAGAAAGAAAGAGAGGGAGGTCGAAGGTTCGCATCCCGGTTAGCGTTAATGCAGCAGAATGCAGCGAGAGACCATAAATTATTGCTAATTCAGCGACGGTGGTGGCGGCAGCTTGAAACCACGCCAAGTACCGAAGTGCGAGTTTTGCACGGTGGGCGGTGAAAAAATATTCCGGCGATAAATGTAAGGGCCGACAATGCGCGCGATGTCCGATTCGCCGGCGCGCGCTGTTGAAAGCGAACTCTTTGGGGGATGTAAACGGGCGCCGATGTTCGACTGCACTCGGTCGCACTCGAGATGTCCCCATCACGACACGGTGGCGCGGATCGAACGAATTAGAGATTACACGGATTCGCCGGTGGAACGCGGCAGTGTCTGATTGGCGAGGAGAGGCACGGTGACTGAGGTAAAAAGCGAGTGTTTTTTCGACGTTGCTCAACGTGCACTTAGCATAGTAACGTCCTTCCGGGTCATAGCTATTCAGATTTTCCCCGGCACCTAGTCTCTCCAGGATTCGCGGAGGGTGCCCGGCTGGCGGAAGGAGGCCCAAAGGGGACGATGGGGGTTGAAGGGGGTTAGTAGAGGACGGAAGGAAAGGAAGGAGGTAGCCGTGAAGGGAGAAAGAGGAGGGGGAGAAGTGAGAGGGTGTGAGAGAGAGAGAGAGAGAGAGAATGAGAGAGACGGAAAAAGACAGAGGGAGAAAGAGAAGAGAGAGGGGATAATTCCACGGCTAAATATCGGTAAAAATCAATACTATCTCTTTCCTCAGCGCTCCGCCACCACTGTTAATAATGCAAACGCGAGGAGTGCGCGTTGATGGACCATTTTTTGGACTAATTTTCGATCCTCCGCTTGATACACGAAATAGTTCACGTGCCGCTACGTCACGCATCGGGTCAATACACCCACGGCAAGGGGAAATTCGACAGCGCCGGGAGGTAACGTTGCAAAACAGGTGAATTAAACAGGCGAGGACGACGCTGTGCCCTGAAATAATTCGAACGGCGACGCGAATTTGCCGGCGCGAGATTTGCGCGGAAAAATTTACGCCGGCGCGAAAACAATGGCGCATAATTGCGCGATAATTAAAAGCGTCGAGGGTTCGATGAACGCGACCGAAAATGGTGGCAAACGTTCCACTCTAGATCGACATCGGCGAAATTCGTGCTTCTGGAAAGTTATGTTTGAACGTACCCTTCGTCCTCATTGGGACGTTAAATTAGATGGCAAACATGGAAAATTAAGTTGGAGAAGTACTCGTCTACAAAATATAGAAAACCGAGCAATTTCAACGTCGTCTTCGTCAGATTCTCTTCCTCTCAAAAAAAGAAGCAGGGAGACCGAGAATGAAGGGAATGAAAGGGACGGAATATGCGAACGGAAGACGGTTGAAATATTCGAAGAGCGAACAAGTCGTGCCGAGAGAAAATTATCAACCATAAATTCAGGGCTGGCTCTCTGAGACAGTGCCTGATACATGGTTGCCCTCGCGTTATTTCCAAGTGTAATGTAACTTGCCTACACTTTTCTCTCTCGCTCGCCCCGGCCGTGAACACGCCGAGACGTAAAGTGTTGCGTCGTATGGGCAAAAGTGCCGCGTTTATTATTTTCCCGACTTCTCCACGGCATGTCGCGGACTTTTTCATGGCATTTGCTAAGATAGCTGCGCAGGGGTTTCGAGTAGCCGCTCGCTTCTCTAACTTTAGCTACAATTTTTTTACACTCTCAATTAATAGCGTTACTTTGTATACACGTGAAGTTACATCTCGCGGACATTGATATCGATCAACGAGTCAACTAAATGTAAAATTAAGCTATACCGCGAAATAACTAATTTCCTGTCGGATTTGACGCGGCAACGAAATTCCAATCAAAGTTCGAGGAAAAATCACGGAACACCAACAACGGTGGTCCCGATCGTTCAGCGAACTTCCACGTTCTAGCATGCCTCGGTGCACCCCCCCCCCTCTCTCTCTCTCTCTCTGTCTCCCCCGACCAGCCTCCAATGAGGTAATAAACGAACCCTCTTTTGCGGTCTGAGAATTGGACGAGCTCTTTCACAACGTTCGAACTGGATGCTGTCACCCTCTACACTGACGGTTCTATCTCAACATTTCGGACCCGCTAGACCAAACAAGACGCAAGATACGACATAAAAGAAAATCATTTCCAACGCAATAACCTAGTAAAATAGAACGCATTAAGAACACATAACTTGAATGTACGCGAAATAAGAAACGTATTCCTCGACGACGAACAATCATGCCCTCCTCCTCTTAATTACTCATTATATAAATTAAACGGTGTCCGAATCTGACTCGAAGGAGCAGCTCGGACAAAGCGAGCAAGACCCCACCGAGACTGGACATTGTACAGAGCTCCCGTTCCTCAGCATTCCGCCGTCTCTTTCCACGAAGAGAAGCAGCGTGGAACCGCGGACTCGACCACGACCTGAGACAAACGGTAACGAAATGCAACAGCGGCGACGCGCAGCAGAGATCCCGACGTATCGAGATCCCTCTACACGCGAAAGTGTAAACGGAGGTGGCAGACGCGAGTCGAAGTCGGCCCCGAGCGACGAACGACCACCATCACCACCACCACCAACGCCACCGCCACCGCCACCGCCACCACCGGCGTCGCCACCCCCTCGCTACCCCCACACTACCCCCTCGCTCCTTCCTTCCTTCGAAGGAAGAGTATAGATGGGAAGGCAACTCGAGCGGTTCTCAACGACTGTCTTTTAGTTTTCGAGGAATAAGGAATGTCGGTTTAACTTGTTTTCAAGGGTCGCGGTTTAAGGGTCGAGTGTGGATTGAGGTAGATGGGTTGATACTTCGCTTCCTTTGATCGTAAGGATTATACGGTAGGTTCGGATATATACGGAGGTTACGGGTTAATATTTCGTCGAATTGAGGATTCTATATTTTCGGTGCGGATAAGTGATTAGCTTAAAGTAATGGAATTTTCAATCGTTCGGTTTTACCCCTTCGATTTGGAAGCTGATTATTTTACTGGGAAATGAAATAAGCACTTTACATCGTTGAACAACGGATATTTTGATCGTGTTTATCAAATCATGTTGGCGACATTATTCTAGTTATACGCCATCCCGGCACCGCACCTTTTCTCGAGATATCTTCGACACGTGCTAACTATCGATCCGTCAGTAATGTCTAGCTGATCGAATATCAAGTCCTCCTTTGGAAACCGGCTCGTTTCGAGGAATCACGAAAGAATGGGCGCACTGAGGCGTTAGAAGCCGAGCTCGAGAGAAGACGGGGGTTGTGCGCGCGGAAAAGGAAGATGACAAATAATTCGCAGACAGCCGGGGCAGAGCGACGGTGGAGAGATATCGTGAAAAATTAAAATACAGGAAACATGAGAACCGTCGTTCTTACCCTCTCCCGTCCACCCCCGTAACACGGGGTGGCTAGGAGGGTTTAGGGAGAAGAAGGGGAGGTAGGTCGCGTACAGTCGTCGGTAAAAGTATATCTCGCCACCCTCGGTACAATCCGGCCAAGGATTTTATTACGGTAAAACCTGCGTAAAGCGAGCTTTTGTGGAAACAGTGTAAAATCGTTGACTTATGCAGGTACTAATTCTACTCATTTACACAGGTGATGACAAATATGTTGCATTTTATGCGTTCGCTCCAGCACAGATTTCGCTGCATTTCATTAATTTTACCCTCGACTCGCATTACCCCGAAACAATGCGCGTTTATTGCAAGAAGAGGAACGCCCAAAGAAGGTGGACGATAAAAAGAGGCCTCGTTCGCTCTGTCGTTAATTTATCTTGCAGCAATTTCTTTTACGCGAAGGTGTCCCACGAGAGACAAGGAAAGGAAGTGTTAACTGAGTTCTGACAGGTGAACGATTATTCAACGTCGCCGAAATGATAGGGTTGCCGAGAATTAATTAAAATTTGACAGTAATAAAAATTCCCTTCGGACCTACCGTTGGTCCTTTCTTTCTTTAGGTTGAAAATTATCGTTTTTCAGCCTGCTTAAGAGCGATTGCATGGTCGATGGACGATGTATCATTGACGGTGGATAATTTATAAAATTCTCACGGCACAACTTCCAGATGGCAGATTAAAATTTGCAAGTTGTTGCGTGTCCACTTTGGACGCTCATCAGGAGCGAAATTTGCATTTCCAAGCCCTTCTCCTACTCTTCCCTAATAATACACATCAACATTAGCAAATCGTGAGCGATCGTTAGTCAAAGTAAAATTGATTAAAATATTATCAATGACGCTCCATTGCAGGTGCCTGACATATAATTATATGCAAGTAGAGAAAATTGACACAGCATCCAAGCCGAAGGCTGTACGAAGAAAGCCGATGAAGTGCGTATCGTCTACGCTGCCTAATGATTTTTTAATGAACCCCCCGCGGTCTCTCGTATTTAATAAAGTAAGAGACAAATGTTGCCCCGCAAGATCCGTCGACGGCAGCTGAAAAGACGTGACAAATTTTTCCCTCGCGAGAATTAACTCTACCTTGCGACAAAAACTTTGCGCTTTTGCCTAATTGTATCGCACACCCCCCAGTGCTCGAATCGTCGAATTTGAGGATCGAACGGATCGAGACGATTATTACAGAAATCTAGTATCCGAAAAACTGATCCGAGCCACTTATTATGCACGCATGCACACATACGTAATCGTAACACATATGTTAGTAAGTATACAGACACGCAAGACTATACGAAGGAGTGCGTTCTCAGCAGTTCAAGCCTTTAGAAACAATTTAAAAACTGTGCAAAGGCTCAAAAGGAACACTACCTCCAAAAAGTCAAGCGTCGCATTTTCAGCGAAATTATTTTAACTCATGTGCCCACGTTGGTTTATGTACGGAACAATATATCTTTTTCGTATATAACTATCAGGTTAATTATGAATCTCGGTAACGTAATATTAGCTCCCTTACAAATTTCGCGCCCGCGCGTGAAGTAAGGAAGACGTCAGAAAAAATCGGCGCGTCCGAGAAAATTATGGAGAAAGATCAAAGAGAGCGCCCGAAGGGAAAGCGGACGAGGCCCGCGCTCTAATTAAATTTCAGCAGAGGCACATCTTACGGGCAAGGATAATGGTGTTACTCCCGCGAAAAACGGTCATCTTCGCAATGAAATCTTTGCATCACGTGCTTCTTGCGCGACGCTACAAATATCTACGTTTTATTAACGTGAAAAACTCGACGCGGTGGCGACGCCTATCTCTCTTGTTCTGATTTTCTTTCACTCCGCTTTTCAGGGCCCGTTAATCCTTTCCGTAACGCGGACAGTACGTAATACTTGCCCGCGAGAGCACGTACGGTTAAGCTGCATTTTATGACGGGTCTTTGCTTGGCGGAGGGTTACCGCGAAAGTACACTGCTTAGTCGCGCGATTTTTTCGCGGATATAAAGATAAGAACATGCGTGTATACGCAATTTTCGCCCTCAACAATTAAATCCCCCGAGCTGCATGTGCATAATGAATGAAGCCCTTCACCTTCATCCACCATTCGTCAAACTTTGCGTCTCTCAACGCACCGACGCGTACGCTTCGCCCACCCGAATGAAACTTTCATTACGAGCGCGTCATCTAATTTACAAATAACCACAGACCGTTCTGGCGGTCCGATATATCATATCAACAGCATACAATTCAAGAGACATATCATTGCGATCACGTGAAAAACCACGGATCACATAGGCCTCCGAATGCAACGCACGAATACGCATGCGACAGGTTAGAAAAGCGCATCTGATGATCGAAAAACAGCACTCACCCCTGGTCGATCCTGTCGACGGTTCCGGCCGGCCCTATCATCGCCGGATGTCCAGGTCCCATCGGTCCCCCCATCGGATGGCCGCCCGGTCCGAACGGACTGCCCGGCGGCATTCCATACTGCGGTCCACCGAAGGGTTGTCCGGGCGACGGAAAGTGCGGATTTCCAGCCCCGGGTGGTACGAACGGCGGTCCCGACGAGCCCGGTCTCCCGACGAATTGCGGGGGACCGCCGGACGGCGAACCGAAAGGGCTTGGCCCAGGCCCATTGTAGGGAGGCCCCGAGTTATTCGGTGGCGGTGGAAATCCGCTCGAGTTCGGGGGTGGGCCTGGCCCGGGGGTTGAAGAGCCGCTTGGTGCGGGAGACGCGGTGTATTGCGGGGTTGCACTGCCAGGTGGCGGTCCCTGATAAGGAGGCGCGCCGGCGGGACTTCCGGCGCCGCCTGGGAACGGACTGGGCCCTTGGAAACCGGCATTGCTGGGCGGACCGCCGGTACTGTTGTAAGGCCCTGACGCAAGGCCTCCGCCCTGCCCGACGGAGTTCGGCGTGAACGGAGAGGCCTCCGAGCCGGGCGGCGGGCCCTTCCAGGAGGCTGGCGTGCCCGGATCCTCCAGGGTGGTGGTGGCTGCCAATGGTGTATTCAGGCGGCTACAGCCTGGAATCGAAGTGAGGGGTCAGGATTAAACGACGGAAGGGATATTGATGCATGCTTCGATTATGCGCGAGCCTGGCTAATTTTTGAGAATTGTTTTGCGTAGGGGGTGATATGCTAGTATGTTGTTGGCTCGGTGAATTGAAAAGTTGAAATAAATTGAAATTTTTTAAAATATAAAAATGGAGCACTAATGAAGAAATGGAAATTGAGGATGAGAAATAAAGCAGAATTCTGAAATGCTTAATTGGAGTTTTAGAAATGGTGGTGGGTTTCTGATTACATACAAATGATTTCGTAGAGTTCAACATGAGGAATCGTGTAGGAATGCTGGATACGATAGCATGTGGAAATAGGGAGTAGTAAGTAAACATTAGTGACAGAAACGTCACTAGATGCAATGCAAAGGCTGTAGGGCGATACAGACTACTGCAGTAAGATTAAAAGAGTAATAAACTACGAATGATGTAAATACAGTTTCAAACAACGCACAGAAATATATTATAAGAAACAAAAAATATATGTCCCGTACGTAGAAAACTAAGGAAACTATAGAGTGACGAAGAATTGCTACAGGACAATTACTATTTCTTGCATATACCAAAGATACATCTATTACATTCGCATGTAATAAGAATGTTGATTATATCACTGGTACAATTTCTTGTGAAAATGGCAAATTTACATTGACGTAAAGCTAGAAACTATTGCCAAGACTTTTCATGTAACCTCCAGTACCTTCGGCAAGTCACAATGAACAAAGCATCGCATCTGCTTCAATGTAAACATTGAACAGTAGCCATGACACAGCTATACACTTTTCATCATTTAAACAGCTAACCGTACCAAAATGCAATCAACTGTCACGTATCCAAGCGAGAGTGGATATTTAGGAAAAGGAATATTCACCATTATTTGTTCCATTGGCCTTCATTGTCCCGCAGTCACCCAGCTCATACCATTGCACCGATCACCCACCGTAGTAGGAACCAGCACCAAGTTTCAAAATCTGCTCTACCACTGTCCAGCTGGAACGCACGATCTCGATAGAACGCCGCGACACAGTAAGCAACGCTGTCCTGTCGTTAAAATTCACTCCGTCACCGTTTGGGAACAGGCACCGAGAGGTTATGTACCGGCGACCTAACCTATAGTATCAGTAGAACGCGTTTCGCGAATCGCACGACCCCGTTATAGTCCAGATCGCGACGAATTTCGAATGCCGAACGACTCACGAGTCCGAATTCACGGTCTGTCGATGTAGAAGTACGTTGGAAGGCGTGAAACTTCGCGACAACAACGGGTCGCGGCGGAGTCGCGTTGCCGGCATTTTCGCACCACTTTTCGCCGCCTTTTCAGGAGAACTCGCGACGGCCCATGCCAACGTCCGGCAGTGCACCCACCATTCGGCGCGTGCACAGATCCCACATCACGCTAATCCCCATTCATCCCCGCTAGTCACATTGCAAAAAGAATCCGCGACAACTCCAAACACAAGTGACCCGGTGCGAGAGAGAGGGAAGAGGCAAGCGCGAATAAACACCACCGGAGTCAACAGACAACCCTACTACTCGCCCCAGGGACGTAGTCCACGAGGGCTACCGCGGACTCGATGTTTCCTATCCTCGAAGCACTTTATACGCGAAGTGTGTCAAGCGCTTCTCCGTCGAAACAGTAATAATCCCCTCGCATTTCACAGCACACGTCGCTCGCGGCTGGATATTTCTTGGCAATGGCGTTCGGTATCAATGTTGTTTTCCACACTGACTAGGGTGGCTCGCTGGTGGTCGAAACGGCGAAGCACCGTGCCAAGTTGAAATTCGAACGAGCTGCGTATTCGCGTGCAGGCGTAGAAGAGACGAACCGACGTCGAGTGCGCGGTGGGTTGAAATTAGAAGAGTCCTCGCTGCTGTTTATCGGTCAAGGAGAGTCACTGGCCCGCACGGCGATTTTCACTCGCGCCCCGTCACCACTTACACGTGCACCGTCGCCAGCTCGCGGAAATAATACACGTACGCACGTGCGCCAGGGGCGTCTCTAGCGGGGTAGGACACACGTTCGCGCACATGCACCGTCGCCAATGCATGTGCACACGCACACGTGAAGTTGGTCCCTCCCGAACCACGTGTTCGGCGATCTCTCTTTCTCTCTCTCTCGCTCTCTTTCGTCTCTCTGTCCTCTCTTCCCGTTTCTCCTACCCGCGGACTCTCTCTCGCTCTCTCTTCCTCTTTCCCCACGCCCGAGTGTCAACTGGATTTCTTCCTCGGCCGCCGACAGTAATTGTTATTCCGCACGTGGACCACGAGGAGCGCTGCCATTTTTAACGAAGCCGGTGCATGAAGCCACGACACGGCGCCGAATGCCAAACACCCCGCCCAAACACGATCAGAAACGACGCACCCTGCACGACGAACACGTCAGTTCCTCACTTTCCGATTCCTACTCTTCCCTCCCCTTCTTACCCGAGGAACCTTCCCCGTCGTCGATCTCACAAAGGCTTCCGTGTCACTTTTCCCTTTTCACTCGTCCCCGTCGTTCGTTAGTTCTGACACGGGACGACGGTGGAAAAAACATTGCTCCCAGCGGCGGGCCAGCTCAGCCGGCTAACCTCCTCCCAGCTCTCGATATTTCTCCTCTCGACACTCGTCAAACTCCTGCCGAAGTAATCCCTTCGTATCGATTTTAACTCGCCGCGCAGCGAGTCGGTTTTTCCGTCAGGACGTCGCGATGTTGTTCCGCGGGAGACGAGCCCTCGTCGCCGTCGACGCCGACGTCGTGGGTCGATCACCTGTCGCGGTTGCTTTCGCTGATTCTCCCCGAGGGAGACGGGAAATAGCGGCGCTTGCCGGGTGCCGGGAAAGTTTTCGCGACCCGCGGCGACAAAGGCCAGGATCCGACTGATGTTTTCTCCGTACTCCCCTCCTTGCCTAGCGCCTAGTCCACGTTCTCGTTCTGTCTCCGCGGCGTCGTTCCTCGACTCGCGACAATTAGCCGGGCCACACGACCGGCCCCTCAGACTAATCCGTCCGATTATTATTTCGACGCTCGCGCTAATTTTGTCGATCGATTAATCAAGAGGAAACTTTGGCAGCACGGTGTCGCCTGTTGCATGCGAGCAACCCCGTTGTGTTATGTGTACAGCGCGAGAAAGAGAGAGGCTGCCACGTTAGCACGTTGCCGAAATTCGTAAACAACGCACACAGACGAACGAAAGAGCACAGACGCGATGGGGTGGTTGAGAAAAAAAGAGTCGACGACAAAAATGGAGATCGGCTTAGCCCGCGACTGTCTCGGCGGTGGTGCCGGGCGTGCGATGCAGACTCTCGCCTTCCCTCTTTAATCCCGTCAACGCTCCTTTCCAGCAACCCCAACGAGACTCTCATTCATTTGACGGCAGCCAAACGTTTCACGGCGCGCGACTCTCCTCCGCGGAACGAAGCCTCTCGTTTTCGCCGACGTCGACGCGGTAAAGATCCACGATTCAAGCACGAGACGACGTGCATTGCCTCTCGCGACGAAGTGACACGCTACCTCGCTCCCGACCACGGCATAATCTCCTAGTAATCTCGGGTCAGAACGAAAAATCCCACGCAGACGAACTTTCGAACACACAGGCACGTACACACCCACACGAGCACACACACACACACGAGCGCACACTCTCTGTCGCACAACAACGTGGCCTATTGCCGTCGTTCGTGAAGAATCCTTCTCCCGAGAAGCCGAAAACAAGCGTCCTCTGGCAGTGCCGGAACCCCCGTACACTGAGAAGTCAGAGGCGAGCGAAAGCGGGAATTCGCGGCAGACGTGAACGGAAAACGCGGGGCACGCGAGGGTATGGACTATGGACGGCCGAGCGTAAAGTCACGCGAGCACGAAAGAGACGAAATCGTTCCCCACGTGGTGGAGGGTCGGCCACGGGTGCGTACGGCCCTGTGAGAGAGAGAACCGTGCTGCACCCCCGACCGCAACGGGACTGCGCCTCGCCACAGTTACTCTTTTCCGTCACCGGCCGCGCTCGCCGCTTTTCACGGGCGAAAAAAGCGTCGGCCTCGCCCGGAGCTTAAAACGGGACCGCGGGACGAGGCGAGAGGGCGGAAAACGGCGCGACCTGCCCGATTTTCCACGATCGCCGGAAACGCGGGGCTCGAGGGAAGCGAGTGCGCGTTTATCGCGGGGCTTGTCCTTCTTTAACGCGCTGCCGCCACATTTTTTCTCGCTCGTCGTTTCAAAGTCTCCCGTCGCGGGGGACTCAACACTCGCCGGTTGACAGTGTCACCCTAAAAATCAATAAGGGGTTCACCCCCGGCCCTACCCACCCTGCTGCTCCTCTTTCGCCTCCTCTTTCTCTTCTTCCACCCGCCCGCCTTCCTCCTGCACCTACTACAACGAATGCGAACTAACACCGGTCTACACCGATGCCGTTGCGCCACTAGCTACGGCCACTACGACTCTTCCCTTCGGGAGAGCCCGTTTATCCCAGGAACGTAGCAGGGGGTCGATGGGTCGAGGAGGTTATAGCGCCGAAGAGACTTGTCGTTCTATTAGGCAACGATGTAAGGAGAGGAGTTTCCAACTTACTCGCCCAACTCTGTTTCCAACTTCGAATCTGAATTGGGAAGGGTGTATGGCATCCCGGCGACTCTCTGGGTCTAACTACTTATCGAAGAAAATTATCGAATTATTTTGAACTTCGGTAAATGAGGAACTAGTTTTCTAACGGTCATACTTGTGGTCAGCCTGCGACTCTGGTACTCGCGATTACTTGCGTATCAGCTAGTTCGTACGTGAATCTAAATTACTAATGCACCCGACCAGCTCTAAGGGTGTACTCCGTAGAGTCGTAGTATTGCAAACTGTGGAAAGGTTAGCATCTTTGGAAAATTAAGACTCTGCCACTTTCCCATGGTTACGCTTCGGTTCGCTAAAAGTGAAACCCTCTGCAGCGATCGCCGTATGACTGCATTGAGTCGGCGCAGGACTTTTCCTTCCCTTCGGAGACACCCGTCGCGGAAACCACCCTTCGCTTCTCCCTCTTCCCTAACGGCGGCCCACTAATGTACATATGTTCACGTAGTCTGCCAGCCTACCATTTTGAAGAGCATGCTCCCTTGTTACTTCTTAAGTCGCGCGAATAGAAACGCGGCGACAGAGAAAGGCGCCGGACCTACCTCACGCACCGCGGAATATCTGAAATTCGAGGGAATTAGAGTACGAGGTCGGGAAGTTGCCGCACGACACGATCTTCCTCCATGAGAGGAGTTTTGCAACTCGCAATTGCTCGCCTCTCCTCAGCCAGTATGCCGTTCGGATGACGGCACGCTTTTAGTTGAGACACGAACCAACTACAGCAAAACGTCTAAGTAAGAGACGGTTTCGTAAGAAACAAGGAAAACTGTCTTATTCCAAATGCATCGCAACATTTCGGTGGCACGATACATTGCGGCATCCCTTAACCGTAATTGCTATTTTCAAATTTATCGAACAATGTAGGACACAATAATTCTACCTGACGTTAGGGTACATATTGCGTGAAATGCAGGTATAGTACAGAATGTAAATCGGTAAGGAATGGATCAATAATGGATGTCTTACTCTTCTATATAATAACTCGAAATTGTATGCATTGCAGATTTTACTTTCATACCATATCTTGTATTCACCATTAATATTTTCCGAATGCGTTAGACATAAGAAGGTTTAGATTTGCGTACCGAGTCGGGTCGAAGTTAGTCGACTGTTGGAGTGGGAAAAAATTGTAGCAAGACTCCAGCTACAATGCGGCTTATTCACTCGCAACGCTCAAGGACAGATTCTATGCATCACCACGTTGCATACGAATGCAAGGCGATGGTGTGTGTAGCACGTGTCAGAGAACGAAGATAGACATTGGTATCGACGACCAAGATATTCCTCCTTTCTTTCGCCTTCTAAACTAAGGAACCTAGAATTACAGCAGCTGTATATATTACACGTTTTATTCTACTCCGTCTAACCGTTACGCCCTATAACCTGCTACCCCTACGCCTTTAAACATATAAGTTAAACCTGTACAGAATATCACCAATTAACGTTTCCCAAATTATACGCAAAATAAGCAGAGGGAACACTTCTTAAAACGAACGCTTTGCTAATTTCCGAGAATAACAACCACGCGAAATGTTCAGCCGCCGTTTCGACTTTGACTCGGTAAATGATTCAAGGCCGTCGTCGCATGCAACGATTCTCAGCGGACCCGCGCACGCGGGACCCGAGTCTCGCGAGATTAAAGCGTCGAAAAAACCGTGAAACCCGTTCGGAAGTCGGACGGGCGAAAATCGACGTACCGAAATTTCGCGTGCGCCTCTCTGACCTCTCGCACGCCTCAAAAGTGCGAAAGTTCGCCGAGCGCATAATTCAAGGCCGTGACGCGCACTCAGCAAATCTCATTGGAATCTCTCTCCCTCTCTCTCTCTCTCAACCCACACACCACACGCACACTCATACACACGTACTTACAGAACGCACACACATAGTGGCACATACTCTGTGCATATACGGTTTATGCACAAAAACATTCACACATGTACAATGTGTGTACAGAGTGTACGCACAAACATATAGATACGCATATGGTGTATATACACGGTTTACGAACGTGTATTCGTGTAAACACACGCGAGCGGTCGCGACCCACGTTACTTGCACTCACTGTCATGCGACCGTCTCTCGCACACTGTCTGTCAGTACGCACGGCATCCTGATGTCTATCTGTCGGCGGTGCTGAGAGCGAAGGCACGATTCGATAACCCGCGATCCGGGGTCAGTATGGCTGCCTTTTATGTTCCACAGACGCTGGAAAATCGCCTTCGGTGACGGTCAATGCATCGTCGCCTGTCCGAGTTCGACAGTTTCGAGCGAGAGTTTGATAGATGTTACCGATATTCTATCGTTACCTGGATTGTGCGCGGTTATATATGTTCTACTACTCGATCGCGTGTACTACTATATGTAATGAGAGCTATAATGTTTTATATTTGACAATCGGAGCAATAACTCTGACGAGTGACTACATGCAATGTATAGTATTTATCAGTTCTGGATTTTGACGGTTACTTTGGATACGTGACAGTAAATGAATGCTGAAATACGATGGTGCTTTTCAAATGGGATTGAAAATAAGGGGATTCTGTTGGAATGAATATATCCACGGTATCACGATTCCATAACCGCAACATTTATAGCTATCGGAATCCTATGGATTTAGAAAGATCAAGAAGGTTATATACTTACTACGAATACTTGTAGTACTCGCAGCTGCAATACTGGAATCATGGAATATTCGGTCTTCCTCACTTCGTGGTACTCTTTTATTTTTCGAGTTTTCAATTTTAAATAGAACGTCGAAACGGAAGCGTACAAAAATCCCAACCATGGAATTTGACGTTCACCATACCTCGAAAAAAAATAACAATACGAACCTTGAACGTACCGCTCACGCAAAAGTCGCGAATCAAAACGATCGAAATTAAAATACAATAACAATCGCAGAACAAATGGCAAATAAATCAGAAAAGATGCACATTTACCTGTTAACAGTTACCTTTCATGAACATCTGCTTCTATTCAGG
The DNA here is from genome assembly GCA_963942575.1 of Priocnemis perturbator. Lineage (NCBI taxonomy): Eukaryota > Metazoa > Arthropoda > Insecta > Hymenoptera > Pompilidae > Priocnemis > Priocnemis perturbator. The sequence continues at coordinate 6,035,592 of OZ012652.1, forward strand.
TGCCTACATTCAGCCTTTTCATTGCAGCAATTGGATTCAGTATCAGGAACGGGAACATTCTCGTCGAAGAGCAGGAACAAGTTTCTCAGATGATGTGAAAATGCTGGTGAAAGAAGAAAGCTAGTATACAACACATGTCACAGTTATTGATATTAAGCAATGGACATACGTCATATTGCAACAGTGACACATAAACACACAGCATAAAACTTTGTCAGAGAATCACACAGAGAATTATATGGGCACATAGTCATGTATAAAAATATCAAAACATGGGCGAAACAGAAACAATCAACAAATCAAATGAGCAATGAATTAAAGTATGAAACACATTTGAAACAAATATACAACCCAGAAAATAAATATGTAAAGCAATTTGTCCGTTAGCGTAGTCTGGATTCTCAGTGACCTCGAGGCCGAGAAAATCCCAGAAATCTGGAGAATCCTTCCAAACGGCATCCAGTTCTCCCGAATTCCCCGTTGGCTCTGCGAATACCTTGGAAATGGGAAAGTAGAAAGAGGAAAGGTCTCACCACGAGGATAATTTTCATCGCCAGCGGGGGTGTCTCGGCATGCACAAAATGGCCGCCATTGACGCCAAGTGATCAACGCTCATGTACCGATCGATGACTCGATCGACGTGAAGCAGGAAAGGGTGCTCGGGATCAGAAAACTGCCGAATTCGATTCATCTGGTCTTCCTACTAAGCTGGGACTCAAATTTGGGCCTCCGGCAGGACTTGGAACGGCTGGAGGTGAAGGAAAATCGAGGAGCGACGTGGACAGTGTAGATGCCGGCCATGATGCCTCGACGACAGAGAGAGACGGGTGACGATCGCCTAGAAGGAGAAGCGCGCGCACCCCCATGCGGCTAGATTCGGAACTACGTATACCGCGCAACAGCCGAATTTTCAAAAGAACACCCGTAACAACGGGTGCAGGTGTCATGTTATTTATGAGAAATATTCGGTATTTTCTGATCAATTATTATTAACAGAAGTGGCACGCATTATATATTATAATATCTACGTTATGTGGACAGTTGAAATGTGACATTATTATACTCCGAAGTATTATGCCCAGCACAGTACATGTTACATATAATTCATATTTCATGCACCTCGCATAACGTGTAACATGCAACGCGTAGAATGTCACATGCAGCATACATCATACGCGTCGTATATCACGGCGATTGCTTATTCTACACGGTACACATGTCTGCATAGGCACGAATGCATAAACAAACGCATAGCTTGCGGAATATATAGTCTCTTGTCGACGCAGATGTCAAAGCTTAACAAGACTCGACATCGACACCGGTAGTTCATCGAATTTTTGTTTTCTGTCACCTTCTCTTCGGTCTACAATCGCGACGGAGTTTTCTTTCACGTCATTGAGCTGAAATATCTTGCAGGCGTAGTCTGAAATATCTAGACACGTGGTTCGCCACGAGGTGAATGACAGTTGCGGACAGTTCGTATACAAGCACGTTCCACTGACCCTGCCTGAACTATCTGCACGACCCTTCGGCGCACGTGCTCTTTCTCTCTCATTCTATCTCGTTTCCTCTGATTCTCTCTTTGTGCTTTTTCCATTCGCGAATCGTTCACCGTGCTCACTTTTGGCCGGCTACTGGCCCACGGCCGAGTGGCCGAAGAAAGCACCGCGCAGTTCCGAGATATTAGGATAAGTTTCATTCATACAAACTTTCGAACAAATCTCGACCTTCGGAAGCCGCATGACGGTGGACGAAGGGTGTGAACTGTGTTCGAGGCTGAGCAAGGGGGGAGATTCAGGTAGAATCTCGGGTAGAGTCACCCTTTTAAGTACCCACTCTCGTAGTTGAAGCATTCTCGTATGTCACGGCGTAATATGATATTGCATCTCACTTTAACGTTAACTCTGCCGTACGTTACGAGAATGCGGTTGCTCCTCAATCCTTCAAAAGTGAAGTATCTCGAAGTTCAGGAGTCAATGGTACGAAAGGTTCGATACGAAACAAAGTTCAACCTGAAACGCAGATTTCCTGACACAGAACGACTCAGAGCCTTTCCTACCCTGGAATCGGAAACCTTGGAGTTCACGGCACACAGACTCGGGCTAGATCTGTGAAAAGGCACGAAGGGAAGGCCAGAAGAAGCAAGTTCGTGGTTGGCGGAGCGGGGTAGCATGAGGCAAGAGCGTTGGATGGGAACGCGGCACGAAACGTCGCAAGAGGGGGGAATAGGTCGATACGGTAAACTATTGTCTGGTGGGTGAAGTGCTCATGAGAACTGAGCGGAAGACGGCGTCTCGCGTCGGTTACATGCATTCTGCACGATCGTGCACGAAACGTATGACATGCTCGTCACTCGTCGGCATAGGCCTGCACGTCCAAGTATTCCACATCCCACCCACGCCCTCGTAACCTTTCGCGCCTCTTCTGAATCGATACGCCTCCCTCGTATCGATGTTACCTCGCTCACCGACAGAACGGCCGACGTGTAATTTCAGCGTATTATGTAAATTTGCGAGCGCGTTTCTTTCCGGGTCGGAGGCACGCTCCGTAAACTCTAACGTCCAGCTATATTATAAAGCAGCGCGAGCGCGCGGGCGCGCGCACGCACACACGCGTAAGCTTTAGTGTGTACAGGCTGATTCGAAAATGGTATTGGAAAATTTACAGGCGGTACTCTATGTCTTAGAACTAAGAAAGCAGTCGCGGCGCTATGACTTAAAGTATCTTGAAACGAATTTGCGGCGGTGTTTATTAGGACGTTAAGCGACATTGGCAACTGACGTTCTAAAATTTGCATTTTCGAATCCCGTAGTGTGTACCGCTTCGACCGATTTCGGATAAGAGATTCTGAGCCTGTATTTATGCAGCCTCGTGTATGCTGTACGTTGCGTAGTGTAGTATATACGTCGTATTCGCTGCACCATCTACTCATGGCGCACAGAAGCGTATAGCGTACGTATGTACATATGTACTTTATCCCGATATCCCGGGGCGAACAACGCGAGGTCGGTCCAGTAGTCCGAAATTGAAGTTTAATCCAGGGGCGCCTTAAATGAATGTACATTTCGTGTCAGATCGTCGCCGCCGCCGTCTACGTCCACGCTGACGTCGACGTCGACGTCGTCGATGACGCTCACTGTACGCAGGCCCGTGTTTGGCGGGCGGAGTATCGACAAAGAAATTACGTCGCTCCTATTCCGGAATCCTTTGCGGGGAAGTTGCACAATGCCGGAGAGCGGCTCGAATCCGAGTTTTCGAGAATTTCGTCTCTGAATGCCGGGTCTATGCGATGCCGCAAGGTACACAAAGGTGGTTTGGCATGCGGCGATGCGCGACAATGCTACACCGGAGTATGTTTGTCGGTTGTCACCGGGGGATGGAGAGGTAAACACAATTCAACCCCACCACTTCGATCACTCGACTCGTACGTGTACATACGCGTTTACGTATCGATGTGTACGTGTCGAAGTATGCTGTACAGTGAACGCGGGTGAGTTACGTATACGTTAAGAGGACGAATGTGTGTGCACATGGCCTTTCTAGCAGCGTTGCCAGGAGCACTGTTCCATCTATATTACGTACTGCCCCGTCCGCCGATGAATGGTCTTTATATCGCCGATGATTGAAGTTCCAGTTCGACGATAATCGATCAGTTTACCGCGCGCATTTCCTGCGCGGACGAAAAATATCCGCGTGTCTCGAAGAGGCGCCGCGCAGTTTTCAATTTCCGTGACAACACAAAAATCGGCCGAACGCGATGAACGAGGAATTGTATGAAAACATTCAGCTTCATTGTTGTCGCTGCGCAACAGCAAATTCGTACCATAGAACTAAATAATTGCTCGAAAAAATCGAGTGTTCAAATATGTTATGACATGCTCACACTTCAGCGGCCTTCTGTAACACCGGTTTGAGAAAGTGCATCCGACCGCGAGAAACGGTTGGAATTTCCATGATCTTCCGATTAAAAGCCTTTTGAGACGGCCTGTAGCCGGAGGGAAGAAGTGAAGCTAGAAAAATGGGGAGAAAAACGGGCGGAATAGAAATGATTTTGCGAAGTGAAACGTCCGAGCGCTTACCACGGCATCGGGGCTGGACTGGTTAAACAGGTTATCAGTTTATAGCCGCCGTAAAGGGATTTTAAATTTCGCGGCACATGCCCATGCATTCCGCGCCATTCCCTTTTTTATTCGTTTTTGCGAGTGTTTTGCTAGGGTTCATAGGCGCGCGCGCACTCACCATCGCGCCGAGCCAATGAGAAGCGTCCGCCATTCGTTATGTTACTTTCAAGACACAATTTATAACCGGCGGAATTTATTCAGTTGGAACGCCGGGAAATTCCCGATGCAAAAACGTCAGTGGTTACTGTGCGAATTTTGCATCGATTACTTTGTGTTTAAGTATCTTATATCATAGGGTGCAACATAATTCGCGGCAGAAAATAAGAAAGTGTTTTTCAGTAAATAAAAATAGTATCTTTATACGCGGACTTTGTTTCACTTATACATAACTAATAACTTTACTTACCGTGCAATTTAGAACGTACATCTATCGGGGGTTGTTACTCGATCATTTCCGACGAGACATCCTTCATCTCGTACGCCCTTCTTTTCCTTAACACTTCGTAATCAATAAAAAAAAGCTCGTTCGTAGTAGATATTTTATTTCCAACTTAGGAACTGAAATGCCCATATAATAAAAAATATTTGTATCGTAATAATAATTAGTATTAAAGTGGGAAAACGAGAGGGGGAGGGATAGTAAGGGTTTACGCTAAAATCACTTTGCGAAGTGGTACAAAAATGAAGAGAATTCGCAAAAAAAGAACAGAAACGAAACGTCAACTTCCTTCGTTTTAATTAAAGGCGTCTAATCTCCTCTCTCTTGTCTCATTCACACACTTATATATATTTTTTCTTCGTTAATCCTCTCGCTCTCTCTCTCCCTATCCATTTGCACTTATATCATCATCTCTCATGCGTTAAAATACAAGATTTAAAAAACAACCGCGTAATCGTAACGTAACAAAAAAAGAAGAAAAAGAAAAGGATGAGAGGAGGGATTCGCTTAAAATTTGTCTCACATACAATTTTGCACTCTTTCGTATTCGTTTCTTCCCATTGTAACGTCTAACTTCGACATTACTCATTACTTCTTTTTATGTTTTTAAACGGGGGTGGGTGGTACGGGGCTCGTCAAAAGTGGATATACAAACGACAACCGTATTTTGTATCGGGCGGGTATTTCTGTGGTCGCAAGTCCTACTCTTTATGGCACGTGTTCTTGTATTAATTCTCGCAGCAAGCCCTCTTCTGGTGAAACAAAAGTAGTTTTTATTTAATCAACCGATATTCGTTATCCTTCGTCGTACGCATCATAGAAAGTCCAGCAAAAATTACTAACGAAAACTGCTTTATGCATATTGTTATCTCATAGAGTCGCGTCAAAGCCAATATTTTGTTCATCTTCGGAATGGATTTGAATATGAATCAAACTACGAAAGTATGGAAAGATCTCAAGTTGTCAATTGATACCAAAACATTCAACGATGAAATCTTCTGTGAAAATGTTTTACAACGAATCCGTTTTTACTCGCGTCGGTTAGCAGCATTTCGACAATAGTGGTTCTTGTTTTGCGCACAATATAAAAATAACAATAGCATTTCTTTTCCCATCCCGGGATCTGTGTAAATGATGTTCAAAGGCTTCGACTCCAACTTATCGAATACAAACTGAGAATTACACCTAATTAGTTCTGAATAACTCATCTGTTACGAATGTTTTGATAATTTTCTCTTTATCGATTTTACTGCTCATTAGCGGAAAGGAAATTTCGATCTGTGTACAACTTATGACTGAAAGACATCGACATATAAATCTGATTCTGGCTAATATGGTCCGGCTCAAAAAAAGGCTCGCACACGTGTGTACGTCATTCTTTAAGTTCATGCGAACGCTTTAAACTTTACTTCGTATTTATTATTATTACTTTTTTTTCTTTAATCAGGATATCCTAAAATGAACATATTCTATAAATATGTCTATGGTTTTACATGGATGCATCCACGAGCTTCCTCTTTTTATCTCTCGAAGTATTGTGGCCTGCGACGTTTCGATCATTTTTTTTCTGGCGTCGATCGTATATATATTTTTATATATATATATTTATATATGTATATAACAAACAGTCGGTCGTAATAAGTAATTTTTCTTTGTTTCTCTCTCTCTCTCCCGATATATCAAAATAAACCGAAAATCCGCATACTATCGTCTCACAGTCACTGCGCGACGTGAGGGACGAATAAATCTAAGAACGACAAAAGAAAATCATTACAAACGTTTCCCTAAACAAAAATAGACCTTCCGGATGAAGAGGTTGCGCAGTATTTCCAGCGAATACCGTAGCTTGTCCCCCGGCAAGGAAATATCAGCCGATACGACGATCATCGTTGACCACACGAGTAAGACAGCCTGTACAGTTTTACTAAACTTAACACTTTTATGTAATTCTTGAAAGATAATGCAGGATCTTTATCTAGTTTGCTTAACGATTACGTGACATTATATACACTATGTACATTATTTCGTCGTTTTTTCTTTTTGCTATAACATCACTTGTGTGCAACTTATCGGTTAGAACTGACTACAGGTCAGTGTGTTGCTTTGTTGTATGGGATTGTGTCGTAAGTGTGTGTTTACGTGTTTTTTTTCTTATATCTTCCTTTAATCATGAAAATTGTCTAAACTTATACGATAGAATAGGGTTCTCGCGAGCGTGTCACTACATAAGATTTACCGTTAAACAGTAAATGATTACATATGTGTGATGATCCGTCGAATAAACGTCACTTCTCGTCGCATATATGTACGTATATATATCACATCGCACGTTAAAAAAGGAAATTGAACGGAAAACGTCGCGTGGCAAATTCAACAACAGGGCCACGGCCTGTGCAAACTTCTTTCCCTTCACTCAATTATACGCATCGGCCGCGATTTGACAATGGATTGACGTCTTTGTCGCCAATTGTTTTTCAACGCTAGTTTCGTAGATCTGATAACGTAACCGATATAATCGTATGCGCGGTATTCATTCGTCCTCATTCAAAGGTCAGTGATTTGATAGTCTTTCAAAAACAAAATTCACCGCACTCTCTTAATTCTCTATCAAATACAAAAACTTGAACGCACGGATCTTTAATACGTTCGTGACATTTTATCACAGAGTCATAGTACCCACATATATTGATTGGTATCTATAATCTTTCTCTCGCCCGGTTTTTAATCCGCACAAAATACAAAAAAAAAGAACTTTGCAATACGAAGCTGCGACGTCGGTTTGAAATATAACAAACTATTGAATTACGTAAAATCCGCCGATCGCAAATAGGTGCATGCTACAAAAAACAAAAATAAAAATGAAATACTTTCAAATGCGGCCGAGTAACGCCTTCGCGTCGTTATCATTTACATCTGGTACCACGTTCAAGGATCTTTCGGTAATACAGAAACATCATTAGACGCTAAAACTTGCACCCGCCAGAATTCCAAATAACGTCCTCTCTCGTTTATTGCGCATCAATACTCTGCGAAGTTTTACCTCAAACAGTACCATAACGAGTAGAATAAATCTGACACAACTCCCCATTGACTAAACTGTCTGTCTCTACGGGCCGTGAGGAACTTCGAATTCACGGCATCGAACACGTTCACCTCCTGAACAACGCACACGTCCTATTTACATCGCGCGGAAGATTCGACGGATCAATCGCTGTTTTTTTTTCTCTGGAAAATTGAAGTCCCTTGCAAATTTTCTCTTTTCCCTCCGGTCGGCCGGAAACCCTACGGTTGTGAGATCCCATTTTATCTACTTAGACGTCGGGGCGGTCTGATGCTGCCCCGTCATCCCCAGTCTTGTTTGCGAGGAAGCGAGTAGTTCCTTGTAGTACGCGTTGAATTCCGGCGGTAGAAAGGAGGTGGCCGCGGTGGGTGGCATCGGCGGATGGAACAGACCGTTGTAGAACGCCGAATAGTACATCGGGTCCAGCATCGGTAGGAACTTGCCAGGCGCGTTTGGCAGTTGCGGCAGGAAGGCCGGATGATTGTTCTGAGGTACACTGGGCACATAACCGGACGGTATACTGGGCACACTGTGTCTTCTTCCGGCTTCCTGTCTCGCCTCCTGCTGATGCTGTTGTTGCGCTATCGTCGGCTTGTCGCCCTCGCTTATCCGACGTTGCTGATCCCTGCCTGTCTCCGCTTTCCTTCGTCCCACGCTCATCTGCTGCTGGACCATCGCCCGAGGAAAGGGATTCCCGCTGTTCAGGTTGTTCAAATTCGGGACGTTTGGTATGACGGGATGACTACTTGGCTTTCTCGGCGTGTACGGCGACACAGGCTCGCTTCTGGCGGAAAACTTTCCGTTCACCTGCTGTCTCCTTTGAGACGGCATCTGGTTACCGGCTCGGTTCGGCGGACTCGGCACTTGAACATGTGGACCACTCATGTGATTGTTTTTTTGCTTCGGGTTCACGAGCGTGATCTCTAAATTGTTCGACGCGATCGTTTTGCTGTCGAGGACGTTCTGGTAGACGGGGAACTGGGCTCGTTTCGAACAATCCTGAGGCTTGTCCTTGTTCACTTGGTTCCTCAGGTCTAGACTGAGCGGATTAGGCCTTGGGACGACAGGCACCCTGACGATTTCGAGGCTCGGTCTCGAGAACGTTGGTTTCTCGCTGGGTTTTTGCGTCAAGTCGAGAACTCCACCCTGACTACCGTCGCTCGCACTGCTCGCTGGATGATGATGGTGATGGGGATGATGTGGCGGTGGCAAACGTTGCGGCGGTGGACGATACTTCGGCGGTACGAGAATGATATCCTTCGGGTTCCCGTAAACGGTCTTTTCGTTGTGCGCGAATATCGACCTGGACTGCGTCACTTTTGGCGGCATTAGCCTACCGTTCGGAACACTCGGCGGCACAAAACGATGATTCGCGTTCATCGTCGACGCCGGCGTTACGTTAGCGTTCGCATAGAGTTGCAACAGGGCGGCGTTGTTCGACGTGCCCAAGTTTATCACCCGACTATTAGCGGTACTACTATTATTACTCGTATTATTACTACTATTATTATTATTAGCATTAGTATTATTATTATTCGTCGTGTTGTTGTTGTTGTTGTTGTGATGAGTCGGCTGTTTATTCTGACTCGGCAATCGTGGCTGATGGTGAGCTGTCTGACTTTCTTGCGGCGAGGGTAACATGTGCCCAATATCCGGCGTCACGGTTACCGAGATTAACTTCGGAATGGAGTTGGGCGTTACCGGAAGCGGATAGGAAATAGGCGGATTTTCCTCCGTTTTCATCGCTGGCGGTGGAGGAGCGACGTTACTTTGTATGACGCTCGGCCTCGCGTCCAACTCAACAGCCGTCACCTCCAAGCCACCTTCTCTTAAGATCTCTAATTTACGCTTCTTGAAGCTGGGAATGATAATTTTGTCCCTGCTGGTGTCGCTCTCAGTTTCCAGGTCAATCACTTCCGGCGATCTGGGTGGTACGATCGCTTTCTCAGCGAAAATCGATTTCTCGCCGAATAAGGGGATGTTCTCCTTACCCTGGGCCAGCAGGGCTGTCTGTTTTGTGTCCAGCTTGATTTCCTTCATGTCTTTCTCTGGAGGTGGCGTCAAGGTGACTACAGTCGCCGCATTCGAGGAAACTGTACTAACTGGCTGACCAGGTGGAGAACATGAAGGTGGCACTTGCTGAGATATCAAAGGACTGTTCAATTGTCGCTCGAGGACGCTTTGACTTCCGGCCCCGTTCGTGGGTGTCGTTGAGGGTGTGTTGCAGGGCGTCGACAACGATGTGTTCGAGGAAGGTGGTGAACTTGGCAGTTGATTGGCTTGCTGGCTGGCAGGCGGGGTACTGTTGGCGATTATGGTGTTTAGGGATTTCAGACGTTCAGGTTTTACGCGAACGCTGCGTAACGACGACGTCTTGCCACTCTCCAATTTTGGCTTGTCGACAGAGAGGAACGGCTGAAAATAATTTAAATGATGAGTATAGAATAAATTAGACAACGTACAGCGAACTCGCGTTGGACGAAGAATGTATACTAATTGACTGGAAACTTAATTACCGTAGCGGATGGAACTGCTTGCAAATGTGGCGAGGCGGTAGTCACGGAAGGGGTTTCCGAGGACGGGAGCGATGTTTCCGACGGATAACTATTATTCGCTTCCTGTTTCAAATCCGTGTCTTCGGATATGCTACTACTCTTGGTTCGCCTCCCGTGTGTCAGTCTAACTTTCGATTCTTCGCCCCGTTGGTACCTTTCGTAAGGTAATAGCAACCTAAAAAAATAATTCAATAATAAAGGTATTCACAAAGATATCTACATAGTATTCTTAAAGCAGTAGTAACCCAAGATCGATTTTCAGAACCATCTTACCTTTCGTAATGTCTACGTGTAATTGTCGCAGCACTCGTGGATCCCGTATTTCCGCCGATGTCGTCGTATATAGACTTCCAAAGTCGTCCGGCGCTAACGGAATCGTAGCCGCCCAACGATTGGACTTTCGTGTAAAACAGGTACAGATCGACTACGCGGAATACATATAATCGCAATTAATCGGTGGTCTTAACATTGTATAATGTATCCAAGTAGCAGAATAATTAATAAACGATACTAACTTTGCCTGTACCCTAATAATGGCATTTTTCCAACGGGCGTGCCGCGCGATTTCATGAAATTCTGCACATCGAAAATGAACTTCTTTTCCTCGGCGCTCGTTTTCCGTTCGCTCCTGCGGACCCCGAACAGCGGTGGTCTGCCAACGGTAGCGGGTACAGAGATGCTAGAATTTGTCGATGCACTCTTCGAGGTGGATGCAACTGAGGCTTCGCTCTCGTTGCTGGACTCCCCCGGCGATGCACTGCGCTTCTTGCGTTTTCTTCGCGGTCGTCCCTTAAGTTTGGGCGCTGGAAGGAAGTACATTGTATTAGATATCAGAAATAAATATCAACCGGTGCGTAAATAGTATCACGTGACCGCAGATAGAAAGCAGCTATGTACGTATGTATGTGCATATTGCGCGTCTTATCTTAGTGCGCATGTCAATCATCTCGTTTGTCACGCGCCGTAACGCCGGAAATACCGGCATTATCAAAGGGACGGAATTTTTTTTCCAACGACTTAAAAGATAGAACGCATTGCCGCTAGCACGAATACTTTTTTCCAAATCCGTAAGTTTCTTTGTTCTATGTCCCGATATATCGAACCTTACATCGTTCCGTGACAGTGGGTTTGCATAAAAATGGCACGCCTTCTATTAATATCGGCACAGTTTCAAAATAGGTACACGTGTGCGATCATCGTTCAAGGGTAAGTATATTTCGATATAAACAGAGAAATTATTTTAAAGTCGCTTAACTTTAGACGCGATCTTTAACGAAATCTTCATTGTTGCGAGACGAATGTTGAATGATTAACAGGATGTCAGTTACATACAGGATAATGCTCGAGTACATTTACAAAGGGGCAAAACACACACGACGTTTGGCACGTGCAAGCGATTATGCGTAAACGTATGAATCATTCAACCGCCCTGAAACGTTTGTAAGCGAGAAGCACACGTATTCATTCCAGTCGCGAACAAATTTATTCGACTGAAATTCGAGAATTAATCGGCTAGACAACAATACCTGTATCATTAACTTTTGTATATAACTTTGTGATACGGAAGTACGGAAGTTCAGGGTCAATTATAGGAGAGCGGAGGCCTAAAGTTTAATGAGACAACGGTTCCCGACCATTCCCGAGGCATCTATCAACTGTCACTGCCGCTTAGCATAACGTAAGACAAAGTAACATTTTGCGTATCGTCGTCGGTAAACATCAGAGAGAACACGTGGCCTTCGGAATGCCAGCTTGGATACAGCCAAGATCTTTGCAACTATGGAAACCAAGAACACAGTACAAAACGTGGTACACGCTGTTACAAATCGTCGTCACTGAATAACTACGTGCATTCTTTATATCGGAACGTGGTTATAACTTACTTCGATATTGCAAAAGACGTCGAGGCAATAAGACCTGTATGGTCGTTCCATAAATTGGCATACATACATGTTCTTTGTCAATTAAGAGTCACTGACCTTATTCCACTTTACATCACTAACTACATTTCTTAGAACAATCGAAACTTTCCGTGTAACTTTATACGTTTGATCGATCGAACACGTGATGTTTGACAGTAGTCTCTCACCCAGTTTAAAGTACACGACCCTATTTCCTTTTATCCTCATGACGATGCCCATGTTCTGCGTCACTTTGGCACGATAAATTATCACACACTTTTGTAACGTTTTCTCTAACAATTCACTCGCTGTTGGCTTCGAAACGTCGAAGAACGCGCCTTTGAGATCAGTCACGATGCGGTTGCAGAGGAACGCGCACGTCGCTTGCCGGTGAAAAATTAGGACTGGACATGCGGAACACGTGACAGGGCAACTTGTGAGACACCTTAAGCCGGATTACACGAGTGTCTTTCGCGACGAAACGGCACTTTCTGCGACAACGAGTCGTGACGCGCCTCGATAAACTCGGGAGGAAGGAGGCGCGAATAAAAACAAACCACTATAGGGCCCGCGGAGGGAATAGGTGGCAGGGCGGGAGCGCCGCTTTGATGTTTTTTTTTCTCCCGTGAGTTGTATCAGAACGTTTAAAAAAAACTCTTTTTCACGCATGTCGATTTTCGACGGTTACCCATCGAACTTTGTCGGTGCGTTGCTTGCGAGAGGGTTCGAGAAAGAGAATTCTAATTGGACATTATCGAATGGAAACAGTTTTTTTCCTCGTTCAATAGATTTTACGCACGTTTTGAGATTTTTATCGCATTCACTGCTGCGTCAGCCACATCGTATGTAAAGCGCACGTAACTTACCTAGGTGATTACAAAGAAGTTCGTGGGTCTCTAAGTCGGGGTAATCAAACGTATCCCTGCAGAAGAGTACCCTGGTTCCTGGCGTAGCAGTGAAACCGCCGAGTGCGGCGGCAATGGAGGAGCATAGCCAGGAAGGCTCTGCACCTTCCAAACGACGCAGCAATGCGCGATATCGGCAATACCTCGGGTAGGAAAGCACGACTACTTTAGTTTGGCAGAGGTGCTCGGCTCTTCTGGACGACGAGTTTATACTGCACTCGAACTCCTTTTGCTGCTTGTCGACGTCGGAAAAGTCGATGCCTGGGTCCGTGAGGACCTGAGGCTGAGGCATTTCGTACCTCAAGGGACTGCTTTCCGGAGAGGACGTCGGCGTTGGAAGGTACGACACCTCACGTCCCCATGACCATTCTAATGTGGGCGATAACCACGTCACTAGGTCATGGACGCGTACCACTACCTTTTCCGAAATCGTCAACACCTCGTCCTGAAACAGAAACGTTTACGCTGTAATAAATTTTCTAAGATGAGTTGTGTCTTCGACTTTAATTACAGTCCTGTACAGTGCGGCCAGAAGTGGCTCTCCTGCACCATCGGTGCTCGCGGGAGTGGGGATACGCGTAAGTGTGCGTACCCGTCTGTGAGAGCTGTGGACGCCACTCATTGGTCCTGCAGCTCACAGACAAGGCACGCACACTTGCGCATATCCCCACTCTCGCGGGCACCGATGGTGCAAAAGGCCACTTCTGGCCACACTGGGATATGTCAATTTCGTGCGCAGTCAAAGAGTTGTATGTTATTTTTTGATTATAGGTAATAATGATCCGATGACTATGTATGGCGTGGTATTGTATTGTACAATATTATTGTGTTGCGTGTGGGCGAGAAGTGACTCTGTACGACGTCGATGTTTCCTAAATTATGGAAAATTATGTTTTTGGAAAACAAGATGCATTGTATTTGAGTATGAGTTAATTGTCGCTGTTACCGGCGAATCCAGTCCAGCCTTTCAAAAACGGGAACTTGAAGTCCGTCCGAGGATACATAGCGCGAGAAATCTTCTTTACCCGTTGGACCTATCGGTTACCAGTTTTCGAGCGAGAGATGGCGACCTGGTATGCAGATGTCAGGAAACCACCGCGGTAAAATTTATATTCGCAAGTCAATGAGCGTGCAATACATATTTACGACAAACGAGAGGCAGAGTTCAGCAGAAGTATCTACCCGTGCAGCTCAAACTCTCGTGATTCCTGATTTATTCTCTGCCTCGAAGTGGATTGTGTGATTCTATCTACTTCACATCGATGATAATTTTAATTGCCTACCCTCGGGTACACTTTTCATTATCTTTCGAAATTCGACCCGGCCAAGCACATTGACTGCCTCATCGTACAATTCGTCCCGTCATTATACCGAATGGCGAAATATTAATTGAAAGAAACAAGCTGCATGAGCGGCTGACGAGAGCATAAGTTAGGATCCATGCATTCAATTAACATTTTCCATTAACTTCGCACGCTTTCTCTGAATGACGTTCGTTAGCTTTAAAATAAAGCGGGCTTAATTACGTTTCGAGTGGCTGAAGGACGCGTCTCTTATGTGCGTTTCGGTGGCAGAAACGACCCCGATTTCCGTTGCACGAGAGTTTGCATGCCGAATATTTATGAGAGCGCGGGGAAGAAAGAAATTGGAGCACTGTTAAGCTTCGTAAACGCGCGCTCTGGCGCAATTCGCCCGCGTATCTTCCACGACTTAAATACCGAATGTTCATTAGCGATAAATCGAAACTCGAGATCCTGTTATCGGGAGAAAGAGAGAGGGTATTGATATATGATGCACATACACGGTGATCTACCCAAACGTTGCCAGCTAAAATATTTCTCTTGCTTTCAAAATTGCAGGAAAATATTCGGCACAAAGCTAGGATGACAATGTGTTCTTTGTTAGTAGATAAAGGGATTTGAACGTTACATAAATATTTATGGTACGATTTCGAATTACTTCTCCACAGACAGTTATCCCCTGCTTTGGATATACCATGAATTACGTCTCACCCTATGTACAGAGAGACGTGCGCGTTATTGCAGGCCGTTTGTATTTGCTGCTCTAGAACGCTTTAACGTTGCCGGTATTTAATGAATGCAGAGCTCGACAATTACCAAACTAAACGGGTTGGGTAATGGACGAGGAATTAGTCGAAGAATCTGCCAAGCGATTGCGGTAAGAATTATTACTCGCGACCGGCTCATCGCTCATTTTATCTAAACGCAAACGTTTCGGCGAGCTACAGATGAGCTTGTCAGAAGTTTTCCGAATCGTAATTAAGCCGTAAACAAATTTAATTACGTATCGTATAGTACTGTAAAAAGTAAACCAGTATAAACTGTGAAACGTACAAACCGCGGACGAAGTTGCTAGTTCAAATTCACCGCGAAAATAATTCTGGGAAAGCTTATGAAGCGGGCAAAACTTCGGGGCGACGGCAGAAATGTGAACTTGTTTCTAAATAGTCCGAAATTATTTTCGAAGGGGAGGGAGTGAGTCGTTGGCCGAGGAGGGAAAATGGCTCGGCGATGTGGCAAAAGCTATCGGTTTCTCGTGCGGCGAACTTCGGAAACTAGTTTATTTATACGTTCGGGCATAATGTTCTATTTGGCTTGGGAGCCACTGTGTTGCCCGGGTTATACTTTCATCTTTTAGCTTCGTGCTCATCCATGTCCTCCTCATCCCTCCAGCCGCTCCAGTTCTTCCAATAGAAGTCCCCCTCCTGATATACACGGTGGATGGAATTCACGGTACAAGAAGCCATGTCGTGTTTTTATTCGACAGAGTAAATCGAAAATATAAAATAAACTTTCCCCGAACAACGTCTTCTTTTCGGCAAAACAAGCTTCGAACTTTGTTACGTTATCAAAGATTGATCAATCACCATCACCCGTAATCGATCAATCATCAAAATCATGTCTCCGAAAGACAAAATTGCGCAACGAAAAATCCCCATGCATATTTGATACAGTTTCGTCGATTAGAATTACACTGTCTCCGATCGTACAACGATTTTCACCCCACCCTATATAGGTATCTTTTCTGCTGGCTCGTCTACTATCTTCCCTCCGCCACTTTTTCCATCTCCCTCGCCCTCATTCACTCTCACCCTCTCAAGTTCTCTATCCTATTCTTTCCTTCTTTCTTTCTTTCTTTCACTCCCCTTTCTCCCTTCTCTTTTTCCATCCCGTTTCTCCCGACCCCGCATTTTCTCTCTTTTTCCGTCCGACCCTCTCATCGTTTTATTCCTCTCTCGCACCGGGGCGAATCTGGAAACAAACCTCCAGTCTCAAACACAGGCGAAGGGCAAAAAGGGAGAAGAGGAGAAAAAGAGAGATCGCGAAAAACGACGAATTCAACGCGGAAGCCGAGATATCGTGCAGGACACGAAGCTGAAAGAAAAACTTTACGACGCAAATGTTACGCTTTTTTTGTCCCTCTCCCTCTCCTTCTGCTCCTCCGTTCTCGTCCCCGTTCGTCCACCCCGGCCTGCTTTTGGACCTTTTTCGATCTCAGCGTCCACGAATTTACCGACTTTCGAGGTTGCCTCCTACGCTCGGCGGTTTTCCAGGCGCCCTTTGAAGTCGACGTCTCAGATTTTGACGGCGAAATTAAGTAGACGCTTACTTTCCACTTCGAGACGTGCAAAGGTTAATGTGGCATCGTGCGTGTGTGTTCGCGCGCGCGCGCGACAAAAATTACTCGCGCCTTTGAAACGCAAAATAAGGACTAAATTAATAGTCATTACATAAAAACCATGGAATTACGATTGCGTAATAAGAAATTATGGAGGTGTATTGCTCATTGACGGTAGACAATTTGCATGGACCGCGTGGAATCGTGTTGCAATGTATATTCTCGTCCAACAGTAAGTAAATTAAATCCGTCCAATTGGGAAGTGGAGCGCAGACAAACGGTTGATTCGACTCGCTTGTGGGTGCAAGAACATTTAGTCGGATTCGAGGTCAGTGCACCTTTACATGACGAAACTGATGAGCCGAGGGAAGGTCTTCTTTAATAGAGAAGTCAAGCCACTCCTTGGCTTAGTGTATTGTACGTACACGAGCCACTTACGCCCACTTATGTATTACATTTGTGTGCTGTCAGTTGGGAGAGCTCCGAGCTATGCAGTTCCAGTTACTAGAATGTTTCACAAATGTTTCCATACACTCAATTGCATCATCGTGAAATCGCTCCAAATATCACTTGGAATACGTGCAATTGTTGAGCTCAAATACGGGGATTATTGCAATGTTATAATGGAATAAAAGGGTATTTACTTAAGACTGCAATTATTTTATTAAAAAGTTAGTATGAATGTAAGACTCGCTAATGCAGTCCAACGGTTTATAAATACATTAAATGCCACGGACACGTATTGACGCACGGACATAACATTAATCGATGAAAGTATTAAGTAAGAGGCCGCCTGCCATCGAGAAATCGTGCACGTTTTACGAGAAAGTCTCATTCTCCACATCTTTCTCTACCGGTATAATAACGAGCGAGTCCGCAAACTCGAGGAAGAATCACGTTTCGTTATTACGTCTTTAATAAGCCATTCTCCGAGATTACAGCCGCATACGTCGCTAACTGTAATTCGTTAGAAAGTCGAGATCACGGGAATAGTTTCATCGATCGCACTCACACGCTTCAAATTGCTCACGTATTTCACGCGTTGCGAATAATTATTCGACGCCCTGCTAAATATAGGGTGTGACGACAATCATGGTGAAACGAACAAGCAACCTAGCTAAATGTTTATTTGAAGGGGTATAAGAAAAATGTTGTTCTAATTCTTCAATTGCTATTTCAAACCAAGGCTTGTCCCACTTTCGGTCGTATCATGAGTCGCTCCCATACATTTATCGCAGTAATCGTTCGTAGAAATTCCGTCGATCCGTCGTCATGGAAACATCGTCTCTGATTATTCCCAGTATAATTTGATTATAATACATCGGTCGCTGAATATGCATACGAATGGGTTTTGCGAGCTAACATTTCCGCAGCATTTCCAATAACGCATCGAATATTTAACTTCCATTATTTCACGCTGCCCGTGCGAAATTGCTCGTGAACTTTTAACCCCTCTCCTCCGTCGGTTCTCTTTATAAAAAAGTCCTTTCTATTCACGGGAAAATTCGGAAGAACGATAAACAAGCTGGCAACGCGGGGTTTTCATTGTTTTCAAGTTATGAATATATCCCTGAACCGAATCCCACACGTCACGACACACTGTGAACATATAACGAAAAAGGTTGAGAACAAAGGATCGTTAATATCTCGTCTTTGTGCGTTTTCCCGCATAATTTCCTCGCGAAACGACACGTACGGATTGTCCCACCGCAATGTTGAATTTCGCGGGCTAAAACACTGGTAGTACATATATATATACGCGAATTTGTAATAGATCGGTGAAAATTCAATATTTTCATGTCTCGCCTCGTATGTACGGTAATTATCGGAGAATTTCTGCTTTCTTCGTAACGTCATACACCGTCCGAAAAAGTGCGAATTCATGTAATAAATTTTAAAGTTACCGGTCAAAAGCGAGGTGGTCGAATTTCGTGCAACAACGTTGGCAGTACTACTAAATAGCAGTTAACGTTCAACGTTCGGGCACGGACCCTTTGTCTGCGGATAATTATCGTGGTAATGTATAATCAGTCCAATATCAGGGGCAATACCAGAGTCAGAGCATGATTGTACAGTTAAATGGTCATCTTTCCTCGATCCATAGTCTTGATTGGCTGGCTGTAAATGTAATGCAACGTTTGAATATTCGCTGTAATTTCTCTCGTAACACCGCATCACGTTTTGATTGTCCATGCGATTGCGTTTCGCGAACTGAATTTCCACGCGCTGGTCAATAATGCTCTGAATATTTACTTTTCCCAAGTTTCGCTTTATTTCCCGGACGCATGTAATTGTTTCTGTGTTTTCTCTTTTATTTTGCTGCGAACGCGGCGAATGTACGTGATCAATAGATTGTATTGGTTTTTCGTAATACATACAAAATAATTCATTATGTGCATATAAAATGTGAAAAAAATATATATGGGCCCGATATATTATGAAACAGCCTATACGTTTTCATAGAAATGATTGCGCATTGTTCGTAAAACGCCACCTAATGGCCTTAAGCATTAATTTTTCGCATTTCGAGGTTGGCAGCAATGCCAAAGTATTGCAGTTAGTGGTTTGCATTTGGAAGAGGCAAGAAGGGAGCGTGATCATTTCCCAGGTAATGTACACAAACAGTTGCATATCTCCTGAGCATTAACCCAAAAACAAAGGCGTAGACAAGCCGATCAGTTCTGCATAATTATTAATTACATTCACCCACTTCACATCCTAACGCGACGTCAGATCACTTGCATCAATATCGACCGTAACCTAAATTATATCAGTCCCGTCTAAGATCATATTAACCTCCTTAATACACCGTACATCCACAATCATTCTGTAAACATTCGCATGCATTTCGGTCCCGATTCGTTCCATGTCATTTATTTCCTTTCTTTGCCTTTGTTTCAGTGATGTGTTTTGAAGTTGAGTGTTCGCGATAATGCAAGTGTGCTCCGGAATCGTTTAGGTTTCGTGTTTCGTGGCACACGCGCCCTGATGAGCAGGAGAACCCTCATACCATTTACGAACGCGGGATGATGTAAGATTGGCAGCAGTGTCACTGGGATCATCGGGCGGTCGTTCGCCCGTCTCAACATCGGAGGTACAATATTTCGTAAAAAGTGCGTGATTATTCGCGTAGTCGGGAACTTTTGCGTCTGCAGACATTCGTCGCGTTTTTGGCATCGGCTTTTAGTTCTAACCAGTGTTGAGGAGAGAGAGAGAGAAGAACGTTACATGAGTGAGTAATTTTCGAAATCGTAACTATCGGTTGCAATGCCCACGTGCTTTCTCCTTTGTTTCGTAATGGCAGCCGGTAAAAATTTGACGGGTTAATTTTCGCATTTTCGTGAATTTACTTATTCGTTGCCGTACTTCGGTGAATAAGAGTAAGCGGTGGACGTGCTGAATTGGGTAATTGGTTATACGGTTGGATTCGTGGAATTTCGATCTATTAATGTGATTTGGTGCATGGTTGTTCTCCGGTCGAACACGGAAAGAATTACAGCTACCTCCATCTTTGTCTTACACGCGGAACGAGAAGTTCCTTCAGTTGGCCCCTTCTCCGCTTCTCCGCACCTCATTCTCTCTTCCTCTCTCACACAACACACGTATTCGCGACACTACTCCAATTCGCGTTCTTTGTCCCAGAGTGCCCGGTGAATTTATTCGGCACCGTTTCCCGATTCCGTGAAATTAGATTGCTTGATGAGAAAGTAAGTAGATTAAAGTAATCGAAAAGCATCTGTGATGGTTGCCCAGATATTTATCTAGCTATGTATTGACGCTGTTATTGTGTTAAGAATAATTAATCGTACTTAACCTTTCATGGAATACGAAACTCGTTGCGTGTAACCTATCTTTTTCAGCTTTCGATGTCAATCACTTCTTCATGTCTGTCTTTTTTTAACAGCTGTATTTCTAACAATATAATATATGTATACATACACGTTCATACGTCTTATGGTAGCATTTTTTTTTGCAGCACGAGAAAATTATGGAGTCGCGCGCAATGCGGCTTGTAGAGTCAGTGTTTGCGCTCGAGTATAACTGTTTGTTGTAACGGTGTTCACGAGTTAAAATCAGTGTTTGTTCGTCGGAATAATTCTACTCGGTAGCGATTTCTGTTACTTTCTTCTAATTTTACAGTGTGCACAGTGCAAATTTGTCTAGCTTCTTGTTACCGGCATATAGAGTCAATGTGTATGAGCATGTGTGTGTGAGAAACAAAAGAAGTCTTACAAAATTACCATTCATATATTGTAAGTATAACATTTGTTTTATGATGTTGAAATAATATGGGTGCCGTTATTGAATTTTGTAATTAATTATTTTCTCTCTTGTTTCAAGACGGATTACTGCAAGTGCTCGTGTTCCAACAAAAGCGTCCAGGCGGAAATTCAACGATCGGTGAGTGAAACAATAAAATAACTTTGAAAAAACTATAATTAACCAAAATCCAATTATTCCATTGTTGAAATGTACAATATCTGTACAATTAGAAGCGTCTATCCCACGCTCCGCGTATAAATAATGCCCTATAAACACAAGCACCTCGACTATTATCCCGGTAGGCAAACGTAACGGGAAATAACATAAACCATTCTCCTCGTTTTCCCTATCATTTCCATCGTTACGTACGAGTAAAAGATAGATGGGCAGGGTGTCGAAAAAATTCTCCGAGCGTAGTACCGTGCACCATAAATTCAGCAGCTAGTATGTATGCACATTGCACATGTATGCATTAAGATTGTGTGAATTGGTACGATTTGTGTACATAGCCGCGTTCACACACGCATACACACTGAGAGAATTTGCGTCGGTAGTAGTCGTAACAATGCACCGCGGTTAGTACAACGGCAAGCGAACAAGTATATAACGTGGAGCGCATGGCACGGACGGTATGCACCGAATCAGAGTGGAAATGTATTCCGACGTTGCTATGGCGATTCGCATCGGGCCCTAAACACACCGATAACCTATCAATTCACCAACACCGGGATAGGAGGATGAGGGATATGGGCGGCAGAGAGAGAGAGAGAGAGAGAGAGAGAAAGGAAAGCTGAGTGCGAAGGAGGGACAGTGGAGAGAATGGGAGAGTGAGAGGGTTCAATGAGAAGGAAGGATAGTCCACAGAAGGAGAGAGAGTGAGAGAGAGAGAGAAAGACAGAGAGGAAACTTGAATGAAGAGGATTGGTAGAACAGGAGGGGGAGATAATACGGTAGTGACAAAGGGTAAGTGTGAGAGGCAAAAAGGTAGAAGAAAAGAGAGCTGGAAGTGAATGAAAGAAAAGGAAATACAAAATACTCGAGTGAAAGGAACACTAGGTTGAGAGCGTAAGAGAAACAGATCTTAGATAGAAGAGGAGGAGGGGCAGGAGAACAGAGAGGGAAAATACATTCGTGGGGATGGTGAGATTTGGCCAAATATTACCGGCTAGCAGCAACGTTGAAGTTGCCGGCAGAGACCAGTCCGTTTGCGGGGCTCGAGGGCTTAACCCGAACTCTGGAAAGGGGTTAACAACCAATATAATATCACGGGCGCAGAGTAAGAAAGGAAATCGCGATACTGGTTCGATCGGCCAAGAGGAAAGCTAAAAGAAATATCGCGGGCGAGGATGGAAAAAGCAATCGAAGGGAAAACGTTTATTAAAGTTACCGCTTTCGAACGGCGGGTCTTAAAAACATATAGCTCGGACGCTGTGTATCACGAGCTGACGTTAATATTGCGTAGACGTTGATTAATTCGGTATCGCAGTATGTCGATAGCGTTGGGTAATTGGATTAATTAAATGGCACGGTAAACTATTGATGTTGACTGTCACTAATGCCAGCCATCGTGATTACTAGAAATGACGGAAACAGGAATGTTCTCGTCAGCTGATAAATGAAATATTCCGTATATGCGGACGCAGAATCAGAGTAAAGTTGGTCGGTTGAAAGGGGAACGGGGTGGGGGTTGCTGAATGTGATGTTTTAAGGATGAAGTATATCGGAGCATACTCCAGATCGCATTGCGCATAATAATATGCACCCGTCGTTCCGCGGCAGAGGATTTATGCACTCAAACTATGCTCACGACGATATTATCACACCCCCGCGAAACTTTCTATCTGCCCTGAAAATCTCATCTTCCACCTTCCCCATGTCCTACCCCCCCCCCCCCCCCCCCCCCATCGTCCCTTTTTCTTTCGCTCAACTTCTTAAGTGGTCTTTTGTAACTTAAATTAAAATAGATGGTACGGGATATCTTTCATCATAGGCACGCGAAGGCTAAAGAGAAAGAAAAGATATGGGACGGGGGCCGCGGTTTAGAAAATAATATGAGCAGCGGAGAAAATTGGATAATAGGAATTTTATTAGGGACCTACGTTACTTCTCCGCTGCCTCGAACATCGCGCTCGCATTTATTCCCCGTATATTCACGTTTCAAAATGAATTTCACGTCGCCCTCGCAACGGTAATTCGTACCCGTGTTTTTTTCCATTCTTCCTCATTTATTTTTCACTTTTCAATATCGGCGAATTTCATCGACATTCAGCTGCCGCGCGTCCGTCGCAAAACAATAATTAATGCCGACCGAAATTCGAGCTTTGCCCCCCGCGCCCCGTACAATTATCGTCGTTTTATTGCGTTTTTGAATTATATCGTTGCTAACCACGGCGCTGACCGATTTCGCGTTCACGCAGTATCGCTCGCCCGGGATGATTCTTTTTATTAAATTATTCCCTACTTCACGGCGCAACACGTCAAATATGAGCGCGAGCGAGCGAGTAATTGCAAAGTAATAAAAAAAAATTCGAGGCCGGTATAAATCCGCGATACTCTGCAGTTGACATATTCGCCGGGCGTACATAATACATTCATACCGAGTGTACAAGTCGTGGAGTGGAATATGTAGCGCTCAGCGCTATTCAGCGGTGCTCAGCAATCGTTTCACTTTAGAACAGGTCTCCCCGTCACATTTCTCGGCTATAATGATACACTTTATAAAGATTCATTTCGTTTGATCGCAATTTCTATCACATTCCACAGAGACGCATCGACAGCTCAATCAGGACTGTGTTAGCAAAAACTGTTCATCGCCTTTACACAAAGCTTGCAATATTTCCATTCATTGCGTTAATACGCATCCAATTAAACGTAATCGCGAATTATTGAAACGTCGACGAGCAATATACCGGCAGCAAATATTTCGGAGTATTCGCTTCGACGATTATTCGATTGCGAGATGGGAACGTGAATTTGGCGATGATAAAACATCCCGATTGAACGTCGAAATTCATTTTGACGTCGAGTTGGTTCGGAAATCCGTGGACGATGAGAGCCGCTGCGCAACATAAATCATTGTTAGATTAAACCCTGGAGCACGCGGTGGTAGATGGGGCAATGGTACGCTTTCAGGAAATATAGGGTGACCCAAAAGTTCCGATCCATATTTCATTGGCTCGCGAACTGATCGTCGGTCGTTGGAGCGGCTAACTTAAGCAGTAATAACCGATTAGCCGTGACGGGCGAGGAGGCTAAATGGCTCGACAATTTGTAAAAGGCGCTCCATTACTTCGCGAACTTTCGAAATTCGACAAACGAGCAGCCGCCAACTCGTTTCCGTTTTAATCGATCAGTAACGTAACGCAACGAAATTCGCGTAAATATTCGGGCGCAAAAGCATAACTGAACGAAATCCTGAAATGTCTATAAAACGAAGAGGAAATGGATGGCTGGTTTATGAGCGATTTGCTCGCTAGTTAATTGCAAGTATTAAGGGAGAATTGGTGGTGAACCTCCGCATTGCTGCCAACTGCCGACTTGGCAAACTGGGGCGCGCGATTATTTCATCGGTCGTTTTGCAAATTAATCGCCCCGCTCGTTGATGATAATTTAACCCTTTATTAACCCTGTCGTTGAAATAACGGATACGTACACTCAATGTGATTTCTTATTCAAGTTCATTATTTCCGCACAGCGTTTGTACATTAAAAGCATACGCGTCTCTTTCGAAATTTTGGTTAATATTCAGTATTCAGGCAGTGCGCGGCGGACGTCGTGTACCATTGAAACTTTCAAACGAATGTTGGACAAGTTGTTTCGTGAATGTGTATCGAACGAGGGTTGCAGGAGGGGAGGGAGGGTGCCACTAGAAGGCAGGTTGATGGAGGTAGCAAACTGAGGGTTTCTGAGATGGTAATCTCTTGAAAGATGAGTTGTCAAAGTCAAAGAGGGGAACTCCAACGAGGTCGAATCGATCAACTATTTCACCACATTCAACGTTAATTAATGGGAATTTGCGTTAAAAGCGGAAATCGGCAAATCGGTTAATTAGAGGGGATACCTCGCTGGGGAACAAAAGCACCATTCGTAATTGATTCGGTGCGGAAAAGGTGAAAAACAGATTTCGATGGGCCGATTCAGTGTGAGTCGAGTGAAAACAGTGGCACTTTGAGACGGGACCCGAAGTAAGAGGAATTTGATTATGCTCGGTGGTTTACACACGGTGCTTCCGGATCGATTGAGCTCCCCCTCTTCCTCTATTACACATTCTCTCCCTCTCTCTCTCCTTCTCCGTCTACTCTGTCGTCTCTCGCTTCGTTCCTATCGTAGTCTCTGTCCCTGTGTTCTGCCTTAGCATCTTTTTCTCTCATTTCCTCACACATTTTGTATTTAGCTTCTCCTTTACTCTGTACATTCTCTCTTTCTCATAAGTTTTATATCAGTCTCTCTCTCTCTCTCTCTCTCTCTCTCTCTCTCTCTGCTTTCGCTGCATTTCTCTTATATTTTGGATTTACTGTTTCTCTTCCTTTCATCTACTTCTCGTTCTCTCTCATCCTCACATTTTCTACCTTTCTCATTCCATCCTCAATCTATCTTTCTTTTGCATGCACACACGCTTGCGTAAACATATCTATACATATATACATCTACAACTACGATATTTCTCCTGTTTCTCATTCTACGCCAAGGCTTTCCATCAGGGTTGTAAATAATTTCCGGAACAAAAGGTAGTATCGTCGTAGATTTCAGTCGGGCGAACGACAAGATGGCTGCAATAATGTTTCTTGTTTTTTAAAAATAGTATGTCGATAATCAGCAAAGTCAATAATCGACAAGTTTGCAACAAACAATTCAATTAGCGATATTGATTATGCCGGCGCATAAATTATACCAGCTCAAAAATATCGAATAAAGCATTATGATTGTTCGTCTCGTATTAACATCCGGCTTATCACGTGTAGTGCGGGTATTCGCGAGGTATTCGCGAGATATTCACGAGATATTCCAACATTTCCATTAGCAAGCGTCTACATTTACGGCCCTCTGGTTTTCCTCTCCCTTTCCCCACCCTTGCCGGGCGTCACTTTATACGTTTGATCGTATTTCATTTGCGTTGGGCAATGTGTGAGAGCGCGCGCTACTCTGCGCACATTTGCGCATTACGTTCTCGTACATGACCGCATTAATTCGATACTTTTGTATGCCGGATCATTGAAGCATTTCGATCCAAACTTATCGCCTCTTTTCCTCTTGCTGGTTTCATTCGTCTATCAACGACTCGTTCATGTTTCTGGCTGTTTCCTTTTTCCGTCTTCCGTTTTGTTCTTCTTTTAAGATTTTTGAGTTCGTTTACTTCACCGTCTTTACACTGAACTCTGTATCTTTTTGTTCTTGTCCTCTCCGTTCCTCTTACTTCCCATTACAGCAGTCTTTTAATTTTTCTTTGTCTTTCACGATTCAGCCCCTTTATGGCACCCCCCTTATTTTTCAGTCTTTCTTTTCACCCCTTTCCTTAACGTCCTTTTACGCTACCTCTCTGCTCTCTGTTTTTACTTTTCTTCCTTCACGTCGAATATTAAGATTAATTTATCCAACCAACCGTTCTTCTTTCTTTGCATGTCGGTACGTAATTTCAGTTATTATTCACGCTCGTTCTCCTTTCTGAAATTTTCACCGGCTAAATTGAATTCTGCCCCTTTCGTCGCGTTATATTATGTTTTTATAATTTCTCTTTATGATTTTTTGTGTCTGTCCTGGTCCCCTTTTTTATATTTTACTTCTGTCCCGCATCGTTTTTCACTTTACTATGCTGCTGTGGAAGGTTAACAAATGTACATACGTATCTTAATAACCGTTTTAACCCATATTTAATTTATTTTCATACGTTTCATAACGCAGCATCTATTTTAGTGCCTTCCCTTTTGCGGTATTTTCTATATTTATACCTTTCTTGAATATCACCTTTATAACCAGTATTGCGTCACCCCTCTCGCACGTTTTCGCTTCTCCTGCACGCGCACATTTTCACGTGCATGCCGATATATACCAGCTCGAGTTATCTTTTATCTTTTATTCTAAGCCGCTTTGCGCAAAAACCGATTACCCGGCGAAAACAGCGCGACTAAAAATGGTACCTCGTTTTCATCCGGTGGGTAAAGCGGTAGGAAAATAATCAGCGACTCTCGTGATCCGTGTCAATACAGTCGCCACCCGCCATCGCTTCGTTTTTTGTCTTTCGTAACCGATTTCGAACTAGGATTTATCCTAGTTCACCCGTTTGATAAATTTTGATTGCCCGTTGACGCCCCACGACTGCCCCGACTGCCCCCACTGACGTGCATCGACGTAAGTCCGTAAGATTAGTACTGTCACAGTCGGCTGTGAAACGTTCAAATGGCAAGATTTTCTGCATTTTAAACCAACCTCGTCTTTAGCGTTCGAATGCAGAGGCGTCCCCGTTCATAGCATCGGTTGGCATGGGATTTACATTAACGAAGCATTTACTAATGTATTCCGCTTATCCACTAAAAGCACCTGCCTATTAAGCACAGTTAATCGCCCAGGTACGCGGATCCCTTAATCCGCCACTGAACTGGACCTCATCGATTAATCCCGAATCCTCTGAACCTTCGTGGATACGCGAAGGCTGGTGGACTTTCGAAATTATTAAAACACCACCCGAAACTTTTAAGCGCCGTCTTTACGTAGTTCTATGGAGACGGACCTAAAAATCTTTACTATCATTCCAATGCAATTCGTACTCGCCGGGTCACCCTAATAAGCTTTCGGGGTATACGGGTTTTATAAGAAGTAAGCACCACTTTATCGGATCGTTCGGACTAAATTACTTCCATTGTTTCCCCAAATTGGGAACGCGAAGCGTTCATAATCGAGGGATATTCTCGCCGCGAGATATAAACGGATCGGATTGTCCTCGTCGGATATTATTAAAATCTCTGTCTGCCTGGTATCAAAAATAAATCGTCGACCATTTATAACGAGGCACGTGCGAAATTAATGCTCGACCGAGCGCATAAACGTCATGATCACAGTTACGGAGATGTATTGTCGATTCCTGTCTCTCTTTCTTCAGTTAAATTCTTACATAACGCTGCAGTCAATAGTTGTTCTACTGTCACTTCGAAAAATGGGAGATTTAAATTTGAAAATAAGCCGACTGCGCGTTCTTAACAGTTCTCGGCATTATTAAAACGTCCTCGTCGGTGAGGGGGAGGCGGACAATAATTCGCGACCTCCGCGATCGTAATTAATGCCCGCGCGTTTGCATAATCGGCATAATGGCGTTTAAGAGCTCGTTCGGTGCGAAAAGAGTATTTCTTCCTCCCCACGCCGGACTTCGTCATTATGTCCGACATTCTCTCTCTCTCTCCGACTCTCCACTCTTTCACCGCGCGCACTTTTTAATCGACTATTTGCTCTACAGTTCTCTCCGCCCTCCCTTTCGTCTGCCACCTCTCACGGTTGGCTTAATTGCAAAATGAAAATATCGCAGCGAAATTTCCGCATTAAAGTGTTCAATCCCTTCCCTCTCCAGCCCCGTCATAACGTGGCTGCATACGTATGCACGTTTCCACGTGGTACACGATTCGTGCGAGCGTGTACTCGCTGCGCATGTGTGGAACGGCGCAAATGCGCATTAGTACGTTCTCTGTTTTAGTCGAAAGAGAGATAGACCGAAAATGTGTGGGTGCACACGCATACACATAGATGTGTGTATACTCATGTCGCGTGTACGCGCAAGCGCGTTCCGTATATACGTGCAAGAAAAAGGTAGACGAAGAGCGAGAGAAAGAGAGAAGAGAAACGGAGAGGGTGAAACGGCGAAGGAGAGAAGGGGATAGAAGAGTGAGCGAGAACTTTTGCATTTCGAGGGTGAAAATACATTGGCTACAGCCATTCTCGCTCGGCGAGCAAGTTTATCGATCAAATGCATTTCCATGAACTTCTGCCCACTATATTTCAATTGCACGCGCGAACTCGGATTTACCCCGTCGAACAATGCGGCGAAAATTCGCCCCGGTCAATGGGAAAATGAGCGCGCGAAGATGTTCGGCCGACAAAACGGGTCGACGAAAATCCACGCTCCCGTGCAAGTATAATTTAATTGGACCCGCGACCCCCGTAATGACGTCGGCCTTATTCGCTGTTCGGAGTAGGGTGGGGGTGTATTTCAGAAAGTAGTTCGCCTGTTCGCCAATTAAGAGGCGGCCGAATGAAATATCCACGATTCCGCGCCGCGCTTCTGGGAACGGGACAATTGCGGACAGGCATGGAGAGTCAAAGTTTCGGAAGAAAGTCGTTTCGACGTTACCTATTCATTGGATTTACGACCCTCAGCGTTGCTTCTGCTTTTTTCTTCGACATCGTACTTATCTTTTCGACACGTACCGTTAGCATGCACGAGCAAATATTCTATGTGATGAGATTACTAATAAATTACTGAGAGAACTGTTTCGAACGAAAAATGTTATATGCAGATATGAATATACGTTTGGTATTTTTGAGTAGTTTGGCATCTCATTTAGTAGGATTTCACCGTTTACATTTCGCTTGAACTACGTTCGCTGATTCGATGTTTATACAAATTAGAATATCGTGCTTAACGCGCTCTCTAGTCATGGCGCTTCTGCACGGCAGAAGCTGAATCAAAATTACGCTAAATTGGAAATAGATTTTAATGAGATTCAAATCATAGAATGGGGTGTATGGAATTAATTAGTTTTCATTATTTGCGCGCCGCGCATTTCATCGTAATGCGCGGCGCGCTATAAAATTTGCTAAATGCATAGCATACATGCATTAATGTTTACCGTGATATTATTGCATTGCGGTCATAGCTATTAGTAATTAAATATATATAATTACGCACGTTCGATCGCGAAAGTATAATTAAACTCAAAAAATGTGTTAAATTTCACTTAATAACACGAATCTATCATCTTGTAGCATAAAATACGGAACACACTGTACATGCATTATAGCAAGTTGCAATTTAGATTAGCCACAATCTGCCGAGCCGATACGATCGTAACAGCGGTCGTTCGCGATGGTATCATAACGAAAAGCAAAGACAGTCAATTAACATCGTGCGACCGTAGGCAACTACTTGTTTGCGCTTCGAAAATCGATAACGCGGCATTGTTATATATGTAGAATGTAAGTACATACGTGCTCATGGGGAGCTTCGCTTTGAGTAACTGTCAGAAACAGATTTCGCGTGCAGTTGAACAAATTGTTTGCCGAAGGAGTACGTACCGGCCACTCGCGATGCAGCGAGTCCCTTGGCCGACTGAAAATCGAATTAAACAGAAACACTGACTTCTGGGCAATGCCCATCGCGTGCCCCGTTTCACGTTATGACAGTCGCTCGTAAAAAAGTACACTCGCATAAAATCAATCCGTCACGAGTAGCGAATCCATCAATTGTATGACCGCAGCGGGCTTGAAGTATAGACGGAAGTCATCCGATTCTTTCTATTTTTATCGAAAATCGGAACAGATGACAGAACAACTATTCAGACGAAAATTTAGCTATTTTGATGCAATTTAATGTATGTAGGACATAGATTTAACGCGTGCTAAAAATGACAATCATCGTTTCGTTTTTTTGGAGTGACTTTTAGTTGAAGTAAACTGGGCCAAAACCGTGATACGAAATCCACGAATTGTTCGCCTGGTAATTTGGGTCAAAGTGGGGCGAAAAGTGTCGCGCGTGGCGTCACGCCACTATTATTCTGCTGGATATTTCCTACCAAGTTTTTCCTTCTTCTCCCACGACATTTCTAACGAATAATGTTGCACAACATGCAATTCCCATCACACATTCCAGTCTAAACACATTTCGCGCGAAGGTCAGAGAGAAATTATTCTGATGATTGATCTTATTCCTTCGCCATTCTCGTCACGACGAATGATAGATCGGATCTACAGATTATTATTATTACACTACTCCCGTGAGAGTTCTCTCGCCGAGGGAATTCAATATCTGCTTCGCGAAAATCACGCAAGTTTGGCGCAAAAAAAACATCCACTCCTCAAACCGATCGATTAAACCTTCAGCCTTCTCCCCGTCCACCGTAATCCATTTTTCTCGCACGTAAAATGCAAACCTCGTCGTTTTGTCGATAAACATCGACTGAAGCGAGATTGGAAAGTAAGGGATTGAACAAATAAATTCGGATGACCGGCGTCACCGGGTCTTAAACTTTGACGATCCTATGCTTTTCAACGAACAATCAATATTAATCGCCAATCAAGCTGATCATCTCGTTCGAAAAGCGAACTTTCCCTGTAGCGACGACGATTGCACGCTCTGGACGAAACGTTCGGATCTCGTTGTATTAAAAGTGAGAACTGGTTTTCCCGGCTGAAGTGGCACTTAATTTTTCAGCGACGCGTGGCGGGGTATATTTTAAGAGGAGAGACGATATCAAGCCACTTCGCCGGCTGCGCGTTAGGGGAGTATTAAAGAATCAGGTTAGTCTCGCAAAGCGCGCGCGCGCTCACTCGCAACAAATTTATCTGCGCGAAGGTGTGACGCGCAAAATATACGTATAGCGCGCAATGCACTTTCCTTATTGCATTATTGAGGCAGCCGGATTGCCGCGATTGACGAGCGCTTTTTTCTCGTCAATATCATCGTCCCTTATTCATATCGCAAGTTGGCTCAGTCGATATTAGGGTGTACATCGTCGTCATTATAATCAATTTAATATCAATTTATTCGCCGGCTCCACATCAAAACGCTATCATGAAAGACTCAAACATAGTTGAACTGGTATAACAATCTCCCAAGTTTACTTTCAGTGCCGCACACAGACCCTATCCCCCTCGCGCAACAGCGGTTCTCAGTCGCTATCGGCGAACTTCATATCGTGCGGGGGTAAAAGACGGTAAAATAGGAAAGGAACTATCCCGTTCTCGATGAATTATTCAGCGCCGCGTAGAATCGATATTTCTGATTACACCAACGGCGGCAAATAAAATCCCGTAAATGGAAAGTTACGCTTAACCAGAATATGTTTACGAGGGAGGAAGGGAGAGCAACGTGCATTTCCGCACTCTCGTCACAGAGCCGCGATCGTTTAACGCACTTTGTTCCTGCAAATCAATAGTGCGCGCCGTTAAACAAACGTTGCAACAATACGCCGGCTAGCACGCGATACTGCCACGCGTTCGAACGAAATCCCTTTTGTTAATAACGCGCCAGCAGCACAATAGTCCCGCGACCGGTCGGTCTCGACAATCGAAAATCCCGGTTGCTCGTCGTCACGGCATTTCTGTTGGATACATTACGCACAGCCGTTGCGCCGTAGAACGTTTCATTCCCATTAAATCATTATTCCACGCACTTAGCGTAAGAACAAAAAAAAACAAAAGATTTCCGTCTGCCGCTAATAATACGCGCGCTTCGCCGAGGTCACGGTAGCGAAACTTTTTCACTCGATTCAGTTAACAACACTAATTACGTTTTCGCCGCCGCCGCGACGTTCGGGACGCGAGGAAGTTGCGACTGATCAAGACAAAAAGGGCGGGAGTGAGATAGAGAGATTTAAGGGTGGAGACGGACGAGGTGGGAGCGGTGTATAGTGAAGCGAAGCTTGATTAGATCTATCCTATTACGAGTCACGTCCGTTAACGGTAGCAAGAAACGCGAGGGAAGAACGATGGAACCGCGGGTAAGACACGGGCGAAAGAAGGGAAAAGAGCAAAATCCGCGGCGCAAAGTGGGCAGCAGCGCCGGCGACGCTGACACTCTTTCATCATTTTCAGGGGAACGCTTTCAACTTATTCTTCCGCGGCGGACGTTGATTAATGACGGCGGACCGCGCGCGCCTCGGCTTGAATGGGGAGAGTACCGAACGGGGCTTTACTCAATTATGAATTATTCGCAATGTTGTCGCCGCCATTTCAGCGCAATAACTCCGCGCGCCTCAGCCGTTGTCCGCGGGCAAAAAGGCGAATTAATGGGGTGAAATTAATAAATAGCGCCTCTTTTGTCATCGTGCCCCTTTGTCTCTTTCGCTCTCCGTGCTCTTCTCTCTGTCGTTCGCGGCCGGTCGACGGTGTAGGTGTAGGTGTGGGTGGAGCTTGCCAGGATGCTTGCGCGATCCTCTTTCGGCCAAATGAACCGGCTGAGAGTTGATTCGTTGGGGAACATGTTTGTCACTTTTTGCTTTTTCTATTTTAAATATTTGATACGTGGACGAATTGAATATGAAATTTAATGTGCAGAGTTTATGACTGGGAAAAGCTGGATGATACGTTGCCCTCGTACGCGGTTGATAATATTTATTTTCGATCTATTGTAGTTCGGCGAAATAGGTCGTGTACGTAAATACGTTGCACATGTTACGCTAATAAAGTTATTAATTAACACGATGCGTTTGCAGCTTAACGCTTTCCCCTACGGGAGAGCATATTAAACAAAGCCCCCGTCCTCATCGGACTGAATCACTCGTTGTGCGATGTGCAACAACACTAATTATGTTGTACACATGGACTCGTTATAAAGATTCTAAAATAAAATTCTAAAGACTTCCGCGGTAATTCCAAGATCTCAAATATTCTAAATGCATAGGAATGACAGGCGTTTACGACGGGAAACTGAGAAAAATTAATTATGAATAAGCAATTACGGGAGTTGTACGCGCGAGCATAGAATTGGAATTCGTATTTGCTTCCCAGCGTACGAACGCGGAGAATATATCAATGATATAGCATAGCGATACGTATAAAGTTTTAATGACTTGAAAACAACAGGAGAATTACCGAACAGCAAACATCGTAGAGGCACGCGAGTACTCAACGAATTTGCGTAACGGCACGTACTGCGAACATTCCAAATCAAAAATCAACGTTACAAAACGTTAACACAACCGTGCACTTTACAATGTACACATTGTGCAGTATACCCATGTGTTTGCAATGTATTCGCGGGAATTGTAATGCAAATTCATATGAGGAACGCAGAAATGGAGACGAGCGGAACGAGTGACGGTCGAAATACGAGGCGAACGGTGTAAATGTAAACGATGGATTTCGCGAAACTCTCAGCGCTCGATGGGCAACGGCGCGAAAATCGCATTTTGCGCAATTGCGCAATTGGCACGGAACGTTTCTAGGAGAGAATCGCGTTAATCGTATAAACTAACGCTCCGTCGTCAAAGCACTGGAATAAGCTTCGGATCACAGAGACAGAGTGACGTGGAGGGAGAAAGAGGACAGAGAGCAAGAGGCACTTTGACAGCAACAGATGTCACGCAAAGCGAGTCAGGCAATGTGGTCTTTGTTAATCAATGACCTAATTGGATATACTTATTCGCGAACGGGAGGGGGTCGGGGCGTATTCACGTGTAATTGCATACAGCGCGAAGTACGCGTGCGCGCACGTGTGCATGCACGCCAATATCGGAATAGTGTCGTGAAAGAAAAGCAAATGGTGTTAGGAGAGTAGCGAAAAGGCAGGAAAAATTGATGAACTACGAGCGGGGACAGAGAAGAGGGAAGCGAAGGAAAAAGGGAAGAATGTGAGAAAAGAAGGAATGCGAGGATGTGAGGGCAGCGAAAGGGAGACAGTGAGAGGAAAAGGCAAATTCATTAACCGAACTTAACTGAGCGTCGACTTGTGCATATCTCTCGAGACTGCAACGGTCTATATAATTCAGCGGATCCTGCGTGGATAAGCTTTATGGCAATATTCCAGGTCAAGTTGCACTCCTCCATTAAATATCCGCGCGCCCGGCATCGCGAAAATCGTTAAATTCAAGGAGAATAATTAAATAAGAGGCACGCGGTCAGTTATTAAGCAAATGATTCACGCGGCAGGGAGAAACGGGACAAAGTGCGAGAAACCAATTAGCATTGAAATTTTCGTTCTTGTATCTCGTGTGACGCGAACACGTTTTCTTCCGATCGTGACATCCGTTGTTTCTATTTTATCGTATCGACGATTCTTGAACGCGACGCCCGTTGCATGTAGTGAATCATTCCGTATGCCGAGGTTTCTTGCGCGAAAGCGACAGTTTGCCATTTGTAATCCTATCGAACGCCGAGCTCGTGAGAACGGAACGGTCCTGTATCCCTTGCGATTATGTTCGTCAAAGGTGAACGTTCACAGTTACCAAACTGCGTTTCGACGGCACTGCAAGCGCTATATACATAGTTCGTACAGACACTGCACACGACAGTTATTTTCGTTTAAAGTTAACAGCATCAAACTCGAGAAGCATTCACTATTTCCTTTTTTATTTTTTTTTCACGCATGATTTTTTTTTTTATCCTCCTCTGCTAGTCAATCTCGTCGCGGCACACTATTCGAGAATAATCGCGAAAGCTCGTTGTAAAAATCGACGCATTGTACTTCGCACGGGACTGAGCAGGGATTCAAAAGAGGATCCAATTTTTTCCGACATCAAAGACACGAGTTGGAAAAAAGTTTCGCCCGACATATCTCTAATTCCACTAACGCAAGTATTCCGCTGGTAAAAGTTTTCATACATAATTGTGCAGCGCTTACCGTCATCCTCTGAATACAAAACCGTACCGGGAAATTGATTAATATTTCAGTAAACTCTTTTGTTTTTCGTTCGACAATAAAGTTATGGCCAAAGTTATTAAATTTTTATTCGCACCGCAATTTCGACATTGTCCCATATTCGTATGTGTCCGGAAAAATACGAGCACGGTCGAAGTATCGTTCGTGAAATATGTGACGCGGTAGAGAGAGAGAGAGAGAGAGGAGAGAGAGATGAGAGGGCGACGGATAGAGCGGAAGGATATAGAGACAGAATTGCAGTGTTTACGAAAGGAGTCCCGAATGATCGATCGACGTCGGTTACGGATAGGATTCTCTTGTTTTGCTCGACGAGAGATAGACGATTTCATTTGTGTGCGCGGGCACACACTCTTTCGCTCTCTTTCAGCCGCGCGGCCCTTTTCCGCGCCCCCGTCGATATTTCATCGCGCTTTGGCATAAATATTTTCGCTGACGCCGCCACCCCACCATCAACCCGCCATCGGTAGTTGTTGTGGTGTTCGGTTTGTGGATTTGGCGCGTTCTGCCGACGTGACAGCGTCGCTTATCCTGAGGGATTGTAACGGGTTTCTGTGTTACGTAAACTCGATAATATGTGGACATTACGGTCTATGAAGTCTGGACTGTGGGTGGAACATGGATATGACTACGCGGATGGTCGGATAGAAATGATCGTTGGCGCGGCGTTTACAGAAATTTATCAACGTCTCCGGTCTTATTCTCCTGGATCATTAACGGATATCTGTTACTCGATAGTAGATAATACGGGAAACTTAATAATGCGGAGGGATGGTAGACCGTAATGTTTACGGTACATGATCCAGGGTTACACGTTGTACAACGTGGAAATATCACATCCACGGGGTGGATGTTAATAAAGCTTGTAACGCTGTATACAAACGTCGAGGCTATATGTACGTCTAAACGTAGACGTAGTTTGTTTACTCCATCTAATACCCTATCATCAGATTTCTACGCTGACAAAGGCAACTTCAATACACAGAAACCGTACAATGTGCAAAGCGCATACATAGAATAAACTTTGGCGGTGTACGGATTCTACAAGCAGCAGATATCATAATCTACGGAGTTTCGTATCAGGGAAACTTTCTATTGCGCAAGTTCCGCAATATATGTACGTGTACATGTATAGAGCCCGTAACATAGAGACCGTGCGCGCTGCAAGCGTTGTACGAGGGGTTGGGGATGCATTATGAAAATCCTTTGCCTGCCATTTTGTAGCGTCGCGACATTTCATTGCTTCGGCATAAATATTTTTGCTGATGCCGTCGGGTATCAGGCCTGGGTTTAGGGCCGGGCTTTGGATTCGGCGTAGACGTGATACCGTCGTCTATCTTGACGGACTGCTAACGAGTACTGTTCTCCATTGTGCGCGCCACATATGTTGACGGATGGATAGACGCGCGGTGGCAGACGTTAATATTGCCCGACACGGAATTCGAGCTGTCCAATGACAACGACACAATGCCCATTTTCCGATGATTTTCACCCCTTCCACCATTTTTCACCACCTCTTCGCCTTATTTGATTTTCCTGCTCTTCGAGGTTTTTTTTCCCCATCACTACCTCGTTTCGTCGTTCGGTTCATTTTGCGGGCGTTTGCACAATTTTCGTGGGTTCGGATTTTACTTCTTTTTTGGGGGAGGAGGGAACGGAGGGAGGAGCTGGAGGATGCTTTTTGTGTTTTACACTAGGAGAGATTCTTTTTTGGCGACTTTGGCATCGCGTGCGCTGGACGCCCGCGCCGATCGGATAGAACGTCGCCCTGATTTTGAACGTGTGACAATCGACCCGTCGCGATTCGAGAGAGAGAGCCGATAATCGAACGTGTCATGACTTTCGAACTGAGAGGGTGAACGCGCTCGACGATTAAGGCACGATAATCGGACGTGTCGACATTTTCGAATTTTCAGTAGATGAACGTGTCAGGTTCTGCAATACCGCCCGTGAGACTGCTGCCATTTAGTATGGTGTGGCTGTTAATTTTCAACGACCCGAAAACCAACGCTTTATTCGATTCGCTGCGGACAAAATCCGCCACGAACAACTGTAATTAAATGTAATTAGCGTCCTCCGCGGTACAGGAAAGTACTTTAACTGAAGTACCAGCGGCGTAATGACTTGATGAACAGCGAACGAGAGTGGAGTGGAAACATTTACTTATCGCTATGAGGAAAAATTCGACGTTTCGAGTATGACCGCCGCCCGCTTCCGTTTTATTCTCGTTCCCGCATAACGCACAAACGTCGCCGTACATTTCGCATTTGATTACTTAAATATCGTGAAAGTCACCGGCTACGACCACCGTAATCGTTGCCGACCATTCACTTATTCAAGCGGCCCGTCAATTACATACTTAACTATTCGAAACTGTCAATACTCATTGACGC
Organism: Priocnemis perturbator; assembly: GCA_963942575.1. Taxonomy (NCBI): domain Eukaryota; kingdom Metazoa; phylum Arthropoda; class Insecta; order Hymenoptera; family Pompilidae; genus Priocnemis; species Priocnemis perturbator. The sequence goes on from OZ012652.1 coordinate 6,073,444, forward strand.
CGATACGTCCGAATCAATCGAGCTCCGATCATTCCAAACATCGACACGTTTTATCTCCGACATCAGCGTGTCGAGGCGCACCGCGCAGTAATAGGCGTGAGCAAATTAAACAGCCGACGACTGTGTGCCGCATTTCGGCGCGTCAGCATTTCCTCCGGCAAAGCCGCAAAGTCCGAACGGTTAACGTTAAAGCCAATCGATACAGCGACGTTTAATCGAACGTCCGCTCGCCCGGCGCGGCCGACAAAACAATGCCGAGCAATATTTCGTGGATTTTCCGCTTGATCCGCGTTATCTCGTGTCCTGCCCCGTCGGACTTGTGCCCACGTTTCCGCAGTGTGCCGTACCTACTAATTGCTAATTACGCGACGGTCCACTTACGAATACCGAGGGGCGGGGAGGAGTTCGCTTGAGGTTTGCGCGAGCGGGAGAGAGGGGCGGAGAGGAGGGTGGGTGCCACTTATACGCGTCGTGATCGATAGTCGTTAACGTTAACGTTAACGTTAACTACACGACGGGCGGATAGGTGTGATTTATGGGCGACATAAAGAATGCCGCGCGGAACGCGAATGCACGCAGAAGAAAAGACGCGGAGGCCAGAGGTGATTTCTACCCCGAGCGAACTATTAGTCACCGTTATTAGCAGTGATATCGAAGGTATCATTTTGTCATTTGCGACTTTCCGCGAACGCTTTCTATAGATTTTCTCTCGTTACGCAGACATGTCGGGTGTTGGCGTAATACCGTTCAGAATTTCTATCGATTTGTACGTGAAATAAGACGAAGGTAGATTGCATCGAGATGGCAAATTGAATTAGTAAGAATTATTGTTTCAATGGGTTTGTGCTTTTGCAGAAGTTATATGAGGTTAGTGTAATTATTGATGACGCATTCAATTACTGTAAGCCGTTTAAAAGACGTTCGATGTAACGGAACAAACTCGCGAACGTAACTGGATCGATCTAGTTCGGTGCCGTGGGAACTTTTGCCGGCAACTGTACGCCCGCTCTGTAAGTCAGCAATGGGTGGCTTATCGCGGGGTCTGTACTCTGAAATAGAAATGATTAAAGTTTTAATATCTGACACAGCCGCTCGCTCGGCGAATAACATTGTTTTTCATTACGGCCAGCCGGAATTAGCACTAATCGACCCGCGCGATCTAGCCAGGACGTTATATATCAGCGACGCATTTCTGTTTTAATGAAAAATTGCACTGCCATCGATGCACCGGGCTTCGAGCTACACGCGTCGTTTGTAATCAATTCCGTGCATTTTCATATATTTCGTGCCGTTCTACGTATTTTCCGAAGCTCTGCATAGGTAGATGCGACGCGGTACATGAAATGTGATATTTTTTCATCCGCGACCACCATTACTTACAAAATTACACCAAATGCACTGGGCAAAGTACATCATCTATAAAGGCCACGCATGATAACGTCTGCATATCTCACGTCACGGGTCGGGAAATATTTAAATTTCACGAAATAGGAGTTACAGAACGTGCAACATGATAGAGCGCCAAAATTTCGGCGTAGATTCCTAGCGGGACTTGCAGCATGCAAACTGGACATTGCACTGGTAACGACGTCGCGACGTAACTTTTACAAGCCACTGTACACGGACGATTGCCATACCTGCCTAATGCTCGACTATAAATATTACAATCCCCCGTCATGCCGTGTTCCTCGAGCGTGCCAGGAGGAGTTTTGCTCCTTTCGGTAATGTAACGCGCGGCGAGCGTCGATTTTCATCGAATTTTTTCGTCCCGTCGAGCCGCTGTAACGGAGAAAAGAACGGCTGGGACTTTTTTGAAACGCCGCGAGTCCACGCTCAATTCGCGTCTAACCTTGAGCACGAGAAAACTGACAGGGCGCCGAGGAGAGAAAGACTATCCCCACCTGCCGGCAAATATTTGTCTCGCTAACACAATCGGCGCCCGTGAACTATTCGACATTTTCGTTCCGCGCGCCGTAAAAGTGCGTTGCGCAAATTTCTCCGAGCGGCGAACGTCTTCCGCGCGGAATGTACGTGTCGAAAGGGATGTTTGCCGGTGTAATTTCGCAGGAGGGAGGCGCACAATGCGAAACGAAACTCCCGAACCGCAAATTACGCGGACTCATTGTCGAAATTTGCCTGGGCGGTCGAAAACTGCTTAATGAAATTACGCGGAACTCCCGATTACGTTGTAATTTTCCCCGACAAAGGCAGTCCTGTTGTCGACTCGACGTAAACGGAGACTAATGCGGATCTGCTTGGCAGAGAAAATTCCGAATTTCGAGGGTTGACGCTGACGCTTGAACCGTTGAGAGAATTTCGTCGGAATTCTCGTAATCCTATCACTTATTATAGTTAACAGTTCTCGCAGCACAATATTCTACTTTTTGAAACGAACATAAAAATAACTAAGTTCGGAAGGTAATCGTATGCTAGAGATAAAAATCTGCCCCGTTATACCACGTATCGCGGGACACCCTATATAGCAGCTGGATCTCACACATTGCCGGCGCAACGGGCACACACACATTTCTTTATCTCCTTTCTTGTTTCTCTCGAAACGGTCCTCGGAGTTTATTTAAACTTTCGGAAGTTTTCATTGTTAAATAAAGTTAACTTTGAATTGGAGTGCTTTCCACGGGCAAAGAACCTGCCCATAGAATTAAAGAGCCGGTGCTCACCAGTAAATCTTGCTTATACTTCTTTTGTTCCCGTCCCCCTCCCTGCCGTTGAAGTTGAGAGAGCTCCGTGTGTTTGTTCCTCCGACGCTTTTTGTTGCGCGGGCAAAAAATGCGAATCATTTACGGGACACTTTCTTAATTAACCCTTATCGCGCACGAGGGTTATGCGGGGCGGGTAATGTTTCTCAAAGAAGACGCTCCGTCGCGTACCAACTATCATAACGTTGACAATAGCAGCAGCAGCCATTTCTTTCGTTTGACACGTATGAACCGTGACGATCGGTCAAGCAGTTAGTCGTCGACAAATTGGACAACAGGACAAACCGTGTATGCATAATCCGTCATCGCGGCGAACAAATAAATTATAATACGAATTATTGCGATCACGTTAAAACGTCGTTCGCGCATTGATTTCGGCACGGTGAACGGTAAATAAAAGGCCGCGTCGAAGCGGCGATTCGGTAACAATATGCAGTACATTAGAGGCTTAATTAATTAAATGCGTATCGATTGGCGAGGAAGATAGTCCGCAGCGTGTAACGTGGATTGTGCCCTGGTAGGAGAGGGAGATAAAGGGGTGCAGGGGGTGGATAGGGGGAGAAAAGTGGAGGGAGAGAAACAGTCAACCTGCTCGTGACAGTGTTTCTCATTCCGTATTTCTATCTCTCTACGCCGGCGCTGCCGCCTGGATGTCGCCTTTTTTCCTTTTCATTATTTTTTCATTATATAAGAGTGGCCCCCGCTACGGGAGAGTCGTTAAATTTCTCTCTCCACAAAGGTTACGGTTCAAAGAACAAACGACTTACAATGACATTTCTGTGAGGGAATATTTTCGCAGCGTCTCGGTACACGATTTGCACGTATAGACACACACACACACATGCATACGTAACGACGTATAAATAGAGAGCGTAATCGCATTTGTTTCAACAGACTCTAATGCCTAATTTGCTTAGCTTCGCAGATAAGATAGGCGCGAGGAGGAGGAATACGATTTTGCCGTGTTCGCCTTGTTTTCCTCGTTTCCCGTTCCTTTCGCCTCGTCTCGTTCCGTTTCGTTTCGTTTCGTTTCGTTTCATTTCGAATAACCGTGGAATACGCGATGAGCGGGACGAGCTCTCTTTACGCATCTCTCGTTCACTCTCTACTACGATATTGCATTTCTATAAATATCGACTCATCCGCTGCTGTTTCCCCGCGTATTGACTGAAATGACCTCTGGGTCCGAAATAATTTCGCAACAGCGCCGTGCAATGCGGGGTGTCCATAAAACGTATTAATAATGCCAAGAAACATGACTCTTCGAATGTCATGTGTTACAGTGCAGCATCTACATACAATATATATTCGACCGTTTTTGTAGGCGCGTTCAAATAATGTCTCTTTTATTAATACTGGTTTAGATGCTAACTCCAACGGCTCAGAGTCAAAATCAATTTTCAAGAGTACGCGCGACGTTAATCAAACATGCCCCAAACCTGGCTGTTCGTCCACCAAGTCTAACAGGCAAAGAGCGAGTTTATCGGGCACGGCAGTAAAACGATCCCCGATATCGGAACTTAATCGATTGTGAATTAATAAAGCGGAATACATATGTATAGGCATCGCGAATTGTGCCCATTGAGAATTAGCAGCGTCGGATATACATGCACACGTTATGTACAATACCGCTGCTGTCTGTCTCTCTCTGCTTTCCCACTGTGCCAGGACGACGTGGTGGGCATATACGTGACATGACGTAATTTGTTTTCAAATGAGAATGCAAAGGTGGTTACAGTGTGTGCTCGCAAAGTACATTCCGTGCAACACTGTTATGCATACTTCTAACGCGAAACCACCGTTGCCAGTTTCATTACTTTGTCGTAATGCATACTTTTCTATCAGATATAGCGGGTGAAAGAAGAGGAAAAAAAAAATCCCACCGGCGCAGCCCGAATTCGACGGTGGAAATTCTTGGTTCGCGCACGTTTCTCCGTGATAGGCGAGGAAGGTATCTCGAATATTTGAAGCATAAATTCAGCTCCGTTCGCTGATAATAAATGTAATATTAAGTTCGGTGAATACGGGGTATTACGTATTACAATGGTAATCATTTATGTATCTAGGTTGACTAAATTCGTTCTTTTTTAAATAACTCCACTCCCACTCTTGATATCGACCGTTTCGCCAATGTCCAAGAGCAGCATTTTACAGTGCCCTACTTTACCGGCCCCTGATAGGCACGAGCCTCCATTATCAGTCGGCGTTCTTGTGCCCGAGAGTGCATCAATCGCTTATCTCAATGAATACGACCTTATGCATATGTGTATGAGTACACCGAAGCGTACGGTCCGCATGCATATATCGTTAGCCGTCCTTTTATTTGACCCTTAATCAGACTTTGAATTTAAACGCGATGTGAAGACATCGGTGAACGTCGTTACGAACGGAACGTTCCGCGTTCGAAATTAATCAATGAAAAATATCAAATTTTGTGACGTCAATATTAATCCGTAGATTCTTAAACTACTCTATACTATAAAAAATCTACACATCGCGGGGATAAACGAATTCATTGGGGGAAGACTGAATTTCGATTTTATTTTCGACGCCGAAAATTGGCAGAGCGAACGATTTGATAAATTTTCACGCAGAAATAATTAAGTTAAATAATATTCGCCGGCCTCCGTTATTGAACGATGGCGTTCGACAGATATGAGCACCGCTGACACGATGAAGCCGATAACACGATCGCGTTCCGGCATGATGGATCGTATCTGGCGTCAGGGATAGCTTTGTAATCAATCCTGGAAAATTTGATGCACCGGATACACATCTCGACGTAAGCCTCATCGTTGTTAACGTTGTAACTTGCCTTGTAATCCGACATCGACTGACGACTAACCAGTTTCAGGAGACAAATCCTTTTTTATGTACATTCTTTCCAGCATCAACTGCCTCGTTTATTGGCCGATTCTCATAGTTACTCGTATTAAAAACCGTGCTCTCCGAAATTATACACTATTACAACATAGTTTCATTTTTAAAAATAGCCTACGGCAGGAAACGACATGCGCACAATTATGTTATCGATCATCAGCTCGCAGGAAAAGAATCGTTAGGACGTGACCGGTTAATTTTCAGCCGGTCCGCGAACTATTGGATACCGATAATGAAAATTCGAAGTGCACTCTTCCTCGGTATAGTGCACCGCTTCAATAGTGTCAGTCGGTGCCAATGGATGGTATAACATGTTCACCGTAATTAGGAAACGATTCTTACGCGCTGAGACAATTATTGTCATAGAAGAAAAATTTGACGACCCGCGAGCCAGATCAATTTAACTTCCGGCTTCGCAAAGCGTAGAATCCGGTTGTTCGATTCGTTAAGAAAATTCCACACGGCAGGGAGCGACCGCATCGAAATCGTCGACTGTACATGGCGGAGAATTCACGGAGTCCGTTCTCCTCGGTTGGACCCGTCCTCCGCCTCCTGCCTCTCAACTTCTCCCACCGGACAGCCCTCGCCTTATTTATCACAGTAATTCTCAATAAACTACTCGCTTCCCTTGTCTCTTGCTTACTCATGAAGCAATAAAGTGAATTTACTCCAATCTACGCTCTGGCTCCTTGGCCGTGCGACTCGTTATGCACCTCGTTTCGCGCACGGTCCCTCTTTCTGACTGGTGGCATTCTCTCAACGAGAGTGATAACGATAATTGCTCACATCGATGATAATCATCGCGTTAGCGTGAAACTCGCGAGGATAGTCGGACCAACGTGAATGGAGTATGTTGTCGGACGGGGCGCACGATTTTACGATCGCGTTCCCACGTTTGTAATATGCTCAAATGAATTAATAGAGTCGACGTTGTAGCGGCGCGATGTTTATGACGCGAAAATTGATCGGGCCGAGTCGCGTTACGATTTCGTATAACGCGCTCGACGATGTTAAAGCGAATTTGTTTGTACATGAAACTCGATGGCGTGATAAAGGAGAGCTTCGTGACACTGAGATAACTTTTTGCCCGTACTCCACCTGCAGGCATCGGGCATTTCGACGTGACGCCGTAATAGGCCGCGAGTATTCTCAATAAACTTAAGTGCCGAATTGCCGGGAGAGAGACAGAGTGACGTTGAATCATCCATTAATCGGGACGAGCGCGATCGAACGAACGCCGTTTGTACTGGGAACCTGTGGTTTGGAAGGCGGGACGGCGGGAAGAGTGGGGAGGGGAAAAAAGAAAAACGCGCCTGGATCGACCGAGCACAATTTAGTTTCGCCTTTGGAAAATCGCAAAATACCGCTACGTGCGCGCGCGTTCTATTATGAACTCCCGTCCTGGCCGGTCCATATTTTATGTAGAATTTATGTCACGTAGAACGTGTAATACGAGTATACTCACTCTCTGCCGTATTTACGGCACAAAATATTTGCTCTGCATTGTGTATACGTTGCGTTTGTCGTTCAAAATTCAATTATCTCAGTGACTGCGTGTCAAAAAATATCAAAGAAACGAAAATTGTAATGTGACAAAAAAAAGGACACATCGAGTGAACTGTATTAAAAAAGAGCACGTCTTTTCAATGTTCGTCTTATTCGTTACTTCCAATATTCTAGCATCTACAGTATCAATAGTGATTGTGTTTCGATCAATTCTCTTCACTTCGGCATTGAAAATGCTTCACTCAGAAATATCCCGCCAGCTGTATCGAAACCAGTTTTCATAATACGCTCTCCTCTTTATCTTTTTGCCGTATACATGCAAACGAGTGGAGCAGACGAAACGAAGTTCGACTAAATTGACAATCTTACGACGACCGTACGTAACAGAGAAAAAAAAATATCCCGAGTATATTCAAAGTGTATTCAAAGTATAGGACCCCGCTTTATACACACGGTTCAGAACTGGTTCTTAATAGAAAGACGAAGAGGGGGAGAGGAGAATGGCTGTGGTAGGGAACGGATTGGAATCTGTATCTGCTTAACCTTCTTACGACGTTCGGGCTCTATTCGACCCCATTTTCACTCCGGCGTAACACCTTCGCGTACATGACCTCGGACAAGCGAGCATGTCGAGGAGAAATCTTTGTTCCACCGAAAATGAAGTCCGTTGTTCCTTTCAGCCCTGGTCAGCCAATTTCACTCCTCTCAGAATGCACGAAACTTCCATCATACTAACTCTTATATTACATACAGTCTGTACAATCTAATCTGACGATTCCTTCAAAATTGTTCGCGTCTTCGAGTACTTTCGAAATGTTTCATTCTGTTTAGCAGACACAGATGCATACGACGAAAAGCCAACAGATTAAGAATCGTGCATTGTGCGCCGAGACTATCGGTCAGCAACTCCCGTCGCTCTCCATTTTCCCTCCTCCTCCCTTTCACTTTTCTCCCCGCCCCTCACGCTGCTAATTCAAGGGAAAAAGGCTGAATATCCTCTGGCAGAAGGGTGGCGCGTCGGGCACAGGGGGTAGAGGTAAGCTATTGTTAGAGAAGAGAGAAAGAGGAGCCAGGAAGAGGGTTGCCACTCGCACGCATCGCACGCACACTACGGTCGATCTTCGCACGTGCACGTATACGCGCGAGCATTGATGTATGCACACGGTACAGCGACCCTTACACCCTTAATACAGCCTGACTCCCCTATAATGTTGGCGCAGCAGTCTTCCGTCGATCATTTCGAGCCCCGGCGACCATTTATATATTCATTCGCAGCACTTATACCTTCGAATGTTCACGTGCGATATCGTAACATATCGTTTTCTGCCGCGGGACAAATGCGTGGCTAATCAATATGGCACGAAATGCCGGTCGTGTAAACGTCGTTCACTAGAAACGTATGTATGCAGGAGTGATCAATAAGAGCGAAATGACGCGCGGAATGTCTGCCGAGCGTAGGGGTTGTAGGGGGGCATAGGGGAGGGCATCTATGACAGTACTGTAGAAAGAGGTTGCCGCTCTCTATCGATCGCGATTGATTCATACGGACGCGTGTCTTGTTTTGTCGTATTATTAACGTACCACTTGAAATTAATGTTCAAGTGCGACGGGGAAGTTAATAGGAAGCTGCGATATGGTGTAATTACGGAAATGGAGTTTAACCGTAGCTGTACGTGGAAATGCAATTTAATTAGAAATGGTTTAACTTTAAATTAACTTCGGTATAGTCAAAGTGTGCATATTATATCAATATCTACAAGATATGTATACAGGTATCGTGCACATCTAATAAATCAAAGTTACATTTGCCGGTTGATAAGTCGGAAGAATATTACATAGTAGCCTTCTAGGCGTCGATAGATTGAGATCGATTCGTTCGGACAGCAGAGTCGGACGCTATTTGGACAGAAGTCGCGGTAGTACTTTACGTGTCGGGCCGATTGACGAGCAATGGGTAAAATTGAGTTCTCGGATTGAGCCATTCTCGGTTAAGTGCGCGCCCCCGTTTAACCGGATCACCGATACGTTTGAAATTGAGCTGACTTGCCTCGATATACATTGTCTCAGCGTGCTGAGACTACGCATTGTGCAAATATTGCCTGGTCAAGTAGCCCGTATTCATACGTCCATGTACTTCAATCTGCTCATTGTCGTACATCCACAGCCATAAGTATATTTCTGCGTCATGATTTTGAAGGTTTCTCATTTACTAAATACCGTCACGTAGCGTCGATACTAGATACATTGACATGTAGATAAAAAATATCATAACGTCGGCATATCTATCTATCTTTCTCTCTCTCTCTCTCTTTCTCTCTCTCTCTCTCTCTCTCTCTCTTTGGTCAGCGAATCGGATAGAACCGTAATGTCAATCTTTTACCCCCTTTCGTCCCCCATTACCGTCAGAATGAACGGCAACACGCAAGTAAGTGAATGGTATGATTTATAGAGGGGCTCTCTTATGTACGTACATTATATAGAGTGTGCCGTAAATCGTGGTACAACGGTGAAGAAGGTAATTTCGAATGAAAAGATACAACGAAGATATAGAATCTTTTTTATGCAGGGATCCGTTTACAAAAACACAATATCGTGAAAGATGGTCGTGTTCAATATATGAGCTTGATCAATTTTTGACGTCACCTATTTCAAGAGTGTCGGATGGAAAATGTGTATTGAACATTTTCGATTTATTTTTTTCAGGCAGAATCATCCATTTCACGGTTATATCGCGAATTACGAGGCACCCTGTATGCATGAGCGCATTTCAGATATATGCGTGAGTGTGTTATGTATGTAGCAGTAGTCGAGTGCATCGTGGCAATAAAGTGTCACCGCTTCATGCACCACGATATATTCTCGGTAAAACGGTCTTTTTTTATTCCCCCTATTTTCCTCCGTCCCTTTCTACTCCCCTTCTTCACTTTCGCTCCCCTCGTCCAACAATTTCTTTTTCGCCGCGAAAATTTACTGCTAATTGTTTATCGTTGACTCAAAAAGGCAAAAAGTATTGAAAGTGAACGGAAAGTCGCTGTTGTAGCTTTCTTTGAGTTTTGTTTTCTTTTTGAGCATAGTAATGGCCATATCCATGAATTATCTGTTAGCGTACACTATAACTAGCGCTCCGTGAACGCAAACAATGCAAATTTCATACAATTCGGAATTATCAGCGCGCTGCGAAATTACGCAAAGACGAGCTTCAGAGGAATCCGAGAAAAAGGTACGCTTACAAAGTTGTTGAAATGAGGAAAAGAAGTAAAACGTTACGTAAACACCGCGATCGATGACGCGTCACGGTAAAACGGAGAAGAGAGCCGAGAGACGAAAGAAGAGAGAAACTCGTGGAAGTGACGTCAGCTATGATAGTGTAAAAGGAAAATCCACTCCGAATCCTTCAATGAATCAAATCGTTTTCGACGGAGAACAGCGCCTTTTTCTATCCTCTATCCCGGAATTACGACAAGCTTGTCATCGTCGTACTTCTTTTGAATTTTACGACGGCTCGAGGGTGCTCTCTGCGTTCGCAGGAATGAGAAAGAGCGAAAGGGCTGAGGGAAGTTCGAGGGTAGAAATGAACCGCCATTTTTGCAATCTCTCAGACGGGTCACATTATAAAAAATGTTATTTTCCGACATATTCCGCAGTACTAAAGAATAAAGGGCGTCTGTTACTGAAAGCGAAGATCATAGAGTATAATTCATGATAATATGAATCATATGTAGGGAACAAACCACAGCGACCGAGGTACGTGTTCCTAGAATTGATTGCGGTGACTCAGAGAAGAAATCGCGGTTAACTTCTAACCTGGTCGTTGAAGTTCATTCTTGCGTTTTACCTCATCGCGATGAATACAATTCTTCGATTGACTTTTTCGACTCACCTGAAACAGAGAAATACAATCGTTATAACTTGATCAACGGCGGCGTAACGATCCGCGCAATGGTCGGAGTCGTAACTTGAGACCATTAATCGTAAACGGCGCGGCGAGTGTTTCAGCGTAGATCGCGAATCGGCAAAATTAAATTGTCTTTCAAAACGAGCCTTTAACGCTGCTTTTATTGCTCGCTGCGCAAGAGTCAAAGTACGGTGAATAATACCGAGGATCTGATTTGAATCTGATTAATTCGAGATGTGTGCCAGTTCTTAGAGTATCCGCTCAATTCTTGCCAAGGAAAGTACCGTTGCTTCGTAAAATCGTGTCGTTGACTAAACCGCGCGGGCAACATTCATTTGACGTCAGCGCGAGCCTTCGATATAAGCGAATTCGCGATAAATTGTCAAGCCCGTAAATCGAATCTCTCAACAGAAAGCGAATCCCTCGTTGTCTGCCTAGTGTGACTCGAATTCGCCCGGGCGAGCGTGATTTCATATTCCGACGAAGGAAAGTATTTTGCATAATTTATTTTACTGCAACTTCTTTCCACCCCCTTGCCCTATCCCCCCCTCGGCCGTTTCTTCGCGACACTTTACCGTTTGCGAACGGCGCCACCTTCTTCTCGAACCTATCCAATGGTTCTAGTACACTCCTACCGTTTGACTTATGTTCCGATTTGAGAATCACGACTAAATCATTATATTTGTTTCCCATAACGTTCTTTATTTTTTTTTCCCCATATTTAATCAGCGTAATGCATCACTAGTGTGCCACTATTCATTCGAATCGAAGTGACGTCACAGTGAGAGCGTTACTAATTCCATAAAACTAAATTCTTCTAATATGCAATAACTATGAAATAAATGTTTGAACCAACAATCAGATCATTATCCGTTGCATCGCGCACTCCGGCGCGTCATGTATTTGATAAAGGCAGTGCCACCACGCCGGCGCGTTACGGCATCCGCGCAGAATACACAGATTACCGAGTTTGCATACGCCGGTAGCGTAGAATGCGGCGAATTTCGACGGATTAACGTCGGCTTTTGACGGACAACTGTTTACCCGAATTCAGAGCGTCGTCGAGTGAACTCGCCGAATCAGTATTCCGAAGAGTTCCGCTCTCCCCCGGTTCCGACTAAATTCTGCCGTCCCGCGACGACGACGGTGACGCGAGTAATTACGCGAAACTACGTAACAATTCTTCGCCGCTTGTCAGCGTCGTTTGCGCGGCACGGAATCGGGCCGGGGGGTGGTGGTGAGTTTGAGGCAGAACGACGGAGGGCAGTTGGCAATGTGCGCGAGCGCGTAAGTCGCTAGGTAGTTGCGGCAATTAGCGCCGGATTAACGAAAAGGGTATTAGTCAGAATGGCGATAATTAATGCGAAGTCATGGGACGGCGGGCACGATTGTCACACGTCATCTCTGTGTTATACCGCGCATTTGCATACGTATAGACTGATTCGTAATAGAAAATCTGAGATAGAAGGAGGAAGTGGAAGATCGCACGTCAAAGGAATTTTGTAAGCCTCTCACTGTAGCATTGAGTCAACGATGACGTCTTGTTTCAGATGCGTTCTGTGGGGTGGATGAGTTGCGCTTGAGGAGTTAGAGATTAGCGATGTAATGTTGGAAATTTTAGTAGTTACTGCTGACACTTTGTCAGGCATCGCTTTTCGACCTGCACCCGCACGAATGATCTTTTTCTTTGCGAAAGGGTGTCCCTCGTGGATAGATCATTCCGCAGGGTATGATTCGAGCTCGTTAAAATCTGGACTTCCGTGAATTCCCTCGTTTAATAGGAATTTCTCGCTAGCTGGCCCTATATAGGGTGTCCCTTCGTCGACCGAGTGAAATCTAAGAAAATCGCCCAGCACATTCCTTCATTCCATTTCTTACAATTACTTCAACGCCAACTAGTCTTTCTTCCCCGACATTCTAAAGCGCGCTTGCGAGAAGTCGGTGCGTTTCAAAAAAGAAACTTTGGCATGCTTTTTTCCACTTCTCATCTCCGCTTTTCGACCGCGAGAGATTACTCATGTTTCAGCCAGCCTCTGGCGAATTTTCATTCGAAACACCGTGCGCTTTAACCCGCTTTTATTCCCAAACACAATTCGTTAAGCCCGTTTCGAATGTTCCCGACAGATCTTGGGTGTAGGGTGAGACGACGAATTCTAGAGATAATAAATGAGCTGATCTGAATGGGCACACCCTGTGAATTGGCGCGGGTGGGGTGACGCGTAATTATCCAGAGAGATTTTCCGAGATCCAATATAGAAAATTGGACAACGGTGTGGCCTTGCTAATACTCGGGAACTGTGACTTAGATCCCAGTACGTTTATCGAGCTCAAACGATCGTTAACGCTCAGAAACTCATTTCAGTGTCATGGGCTGCATGTGACTCATAAATTACAAGTGCTCGTATTTTTAGGATCACGTGGACTCTTGATAACATTCGTGACGGATGATTTTGTTTTCCGAGTAAGCACAGTAAAAATCAACTATTCGTACCATTTCTTTATTCACTGACAGAGGGCCGAGTTATTGATAGTAGCCTGTAATTGACTCGTACGGATGTACAAAATTCCAATCAGCGCGGAACATACATTTCATTAGCTGCTGTGATTGGAAAATCAAATTTGTAACCATTGACGGAATCCGTCGCGGCCGAATTCGTTTAACAGTAAAAAAAAAAAATAACCACAGGAGGAGAGGGGAGGGAAGGAATGCAAACGTCAACGGACTTTATTCCTGTTCAATTTATTTTTGGTAACCGAAAAATGGCTAACTATTGAGGTCCGACCCGATTTGGAACTTGATGGATCATGACTGTCGTTAATTTAGCGCCGTCCCTCATTGGAATTTTTCGCGCTGAAACGTATATTCGTCTCCCCACATAAAGAACATCGCAAACGCTTGTCAATGAAGAAATTTATTAAATTCCCTTTTCGTCTCTGTCAACCGCCATGTTTCATTACGAGCGTTTCAATCGATCCTGGCATCATTCCAGCCAATTTAGCCAATGTTTCCAGGCTGATTTCTGCCTCGCAAAAGAATTTCAATTGTACACTCCATTTCAATATTAGCCCCCATTATACGTCTTATGGCAACTACTTCGAAAAGTTAGGAGTCGGTGACGCACGGTAATGCATATTCCACGGTTATTCGCTCTTTTTTTTATTTTTTTTTTTCGAGAAAAGCTCACGACTATCCGTATACTTATGCGGAACAGTGTACATACGCTCTGTAAACTTCGCACCCGCATAAAAGGATGCAAATTGCAACGAGCCCGCACGCATACACGAGGCACGCTCACCGACGAAGCAAGTAACCGCAAGCCCAACTACGACGACGTCAACCAGCACCCAATGCCAACGATGCAAAGCCTGCCAACATTTTATTCTCGCGTTTAACTAACTTTATTCCCAACCTTATAGAGTCCCTCCCCGCCACCCTTTTCAGTAACGCACCTTCTGTTCTAACACCTGCCATTTTCACGTTCTTCCCTCTCCCGCGCCACGATTTCCTTCTGATGATTTATGCGAAGCGGCACATGCAAACAAATTCTCTGTGTTCTCGCCCCACGTGCACTTTATATTTTCTATTTTACAATATTGACGCTTTATCCTTTCAGTTTTACGATTCCCTTCTTTGATTCGCTTTGGTCCTCTTCCTTTATCCTGCTCTCCGTTAAATGTTTTACAGAGTTCCTTTGTCGCAACGTACACTCCTCCCACTCGCAATCCTCTCCTTTACAACAAATCTACTACCACAATGGAGTCGTTTAAGAGCCGCTTACACAAGCGTGGTGCGATAAAAGCGAACGGCGGAATTTATAGGACCGCAATAACCAATCGCGTTTACTCAGTTTCTCGACGATGCAACTTTTACAGGATCCGCACGTTTCAATCGAAAGAATACTTTACATATTGTTGGCGACTTTGTGCCAATTGTGCGAAAGCGATGCGATAATTTAGCTATAGCTCTCGTTTCCGATTCTAGCATAAATCTGTCATCTCTCCTTTTCATGTTTTATTTTAATCCCAATTTCGCTTTCCATTTTTCTCATCTTTCTCGCATTTTACATTCCCTTTCATCTTTCCCTCCTCAGTTCTAGCTCCTTGCTTTTTCTACTCTCCTTACCGCCCTTTGATTTCTGCCTCTTTCTCCCTTCCGCCTATTCCGTTTCTTTCACTCCCGTCCTCTTCGGTGGAAATGTCGCCAGATTCGAATTGCTCGCACGCGATCTTGAATGACTGCCAAGCCTGTGTACGGCGTGTCGTGCATGCTCGTGTTCCCCTTTCCCCCGTAGGCACGCTCTTTCATCGATTTCCTCGCCCGCCGCTCTCATTATCGGCCGCGAAATACCATACGAACCACCCCCTCCTCCCATTCACCCTTCCACGCTCATTGTCGGGCTGCACTTCGAACGCATTACTTTTTAATGACACCTGCACTCCCCCAATTTTATGGAAATTATTTAAATCTGACCCATATCGAACTTCCCATGGCGTTTACGCTTGAAACTTGACGTAGCGTTAAACGTGAAATTCGCCGACGCAAAGCTTATTGAAGACACATGAAAGGCTATTGTGTTTTCCTGCGTGCACGGCACCAAACGATGCATTCCAGAAAGGGGTTGGAATCGGGCGAAACGTGCTATTTCGGACCGTCGACGCGTGCCACCGTTCGAGGTCACGTTTGATATTGTAATTGGCTCGCTTTACATATAAAAGGACATTCGACCGACAATGCTAGCGCAGAATCAACGTAAAGCGGTAAACAGAAAGGACTTTAATTACGTGAATCGGGAGCGATTGTTCGACGAGTTAATACGAATCCGTCGGTATATGATTAATATTCTGACAAGTTCCGGAATTTCCAATACTTCCGCGCAGTTTAACGGGAGGGCGGGATCGGACGACTGCAGCGTTGGTATTTTTTCGAAACGCTCTCCTCCACTCGTATTACTCGCGGCTAATTTAAAGTTAACCGAGTTAGCACACTTTATGAATGTAAAGTTGAAATTTCAATAAAGTCAGCAGGCCGCCGCGCGGCCGAGGAGTGGGTGGAGTGGGGTGACCACCGTCGAAGGAATTTGCTCGACGAAAAGTGCTTTGTAATAAAGCCAATAACGTTTAGACAGGAAGTCACGTAGGATGGACGCGACGTGTTATTATCCTCCGCGTATCCTCTTCAAGACGTCTCCAAATTTCAATCTACATACTTCGTACTCTCTCCCCGAGTTACGCGAAGTGTGTTTTACGTTCAATTAGGAGTTTAATGAGAGAGCACGGGCCCATTAACGCGACGCGTTATCGGCGATGTGCGTTCGTGTAATGCCGAATCATTAGCGCCGCAACTTCAAACGTTATTAATTAGTCGGCGAAAAAGCGTACCCTAACGACTGCATCGCACGGGATCACTCCGCGATCATTTCATTAGCTGCCGCGATCGAGCTTAACGTCTTTGCAAGATTTATTTGGGCAGGTACGAAAAACCGGATAGCTTCGTTCTAAGTTCGAAATTGAACGGAAATTAAATTGTGAAGCGAAACAAGTGACGCAGAGGATACTGTGGTTGCGTAAGTTGTCGAACCGTCGCGTCGGGGAGTGCATATTAAGGAAAATATGGATCGCAACGAATTTAGCCGCGACCAAGCGGGTCACCGTGCAGCGATCTTCATTAGTTACACGGCATTTGCGGGCGCGAATTTCGCCCGGCGCCGGTTAATTTCTTTCATCGCCGACAACGCGAGAATAGCACCGGAATCCAGATGAGCGTTTCTATTTTGCCGCTGCCCCCTTTCTGTCGTTCCCTTTCTCTGCCAGTACGTCCACTGTCAAAACGCGAAATTCTCAAAATAGAAAAGCCCCGCGAATGATGATGGCAGGAGTAAAAATGAGTGTTAAGAATTGCGAAGTTCGTAATAAATGTAAGGAAGTATGAGGAAAAAAAAGAAAGTCTTGTTATATTACACTCTGCACTGCAATTCGAAAAATTGTTCGTTAGATATTACGATGGACATTTGACATGGAGTTTAATGTATAATCCAAAGAAAGCGGGTAAATGACCTATCTTTGCATCCCATCCGATCGAATACATATTTCTGAGACTTGAAAAAAGAATCAGTATCTCTTATCAGTGATCATCGATACATCGGAAAATTCGTTTTCCGTTAGAGGAAGGACGATAAAGCAGAGGGCCGATAAGGGGAAGAGAGAGAGAAAGATGAAATCAAATTTAGAAACAGGTTAAAAGGCAGGAGACCGTAAAGATAGACGATCTTAAAGCAAACGGAAGACTGGGGGAGGCAGGGGTTTTCCAAAGAGGGCAAGAGAGAAAATACGGGAGGGTTGGGGGTGGAAAGTATCGACAGCTAAAGGTCGTATGAAGGATGCGAGATTCAATCGAGCTCAAAGGCTGCCTTCGAAATAAATGCTTTCGAGTTTCTGCAGTGTCGGTGTATGCGCGAGTGTGTGTATTATTTAGCTGGACGAGAATAGTCCATTTCGCTTTCTGTCGAAAGCCAGCTAGTCTCGTTTGATTCCCATCGTCCATTATGCTTCGGTTGCTTGTTCTTTTTTTTTTTTGTAAATAACAGTACAGACCCCCATAGGGAATACTCGAAGCAATGCGAACTTTTCTTTTATTTCTTGGCTAATGCAGGAGTTTATAGATTTCTGACCTTCGCCCAAGTAACTCCTTCATACGATTTTATTACAAGCAATTCTTTAAGCGTTCGATTCGTCTAAAAGTAGCGCGCCTTTCGCGATAAGCGGGCAGCTAAATGCGTGCAAAGAAAGGCGGAAGGAATGAAACGGCAATACACACGCGGAAGGCAACGCACGTTTCTCGTTTAAGCGGAAGAGAACGTTGAGGGCAGAGTACGCGAATAAGGGTTTCCGACGTAATGTTTCAATATCAATAAGAGCCTTAGAAAAAAGGTCGGGAGAGAAAAAGAGTGTCCCTTATCTGGCGCGATAACGGGAAATCGATGTCTCGCGGGGAATATAACGGGTAGCCGACGCGACGGGCCGATCGAAATTGTAAAACGCGGAAAGAAGCGGACAAACAATGAGCGGCGAGCAAACAAACGCGCGAGCCAAATTGAATCCCGGAATGTATTCCATAAATAAATAAAAGCCTCTCCGGCGGCAACGTGAGAAGTGCCGTAACGGGGAGGGGTAGCGGGGGTGGGATGGTGTCGCGTGGGGTTGTGGGAATTTACACGGTCGTTACGCGTCGTCCGCTCATGCGTGAGTTCTGACCGACTGCATACGTGCACGTGTGCCACTGTAACGTAAAGGGTGTATTGTAATCCGTGAGACTCTGTTCCGAATTGAAATGAGGTGTTAAAAATGACAAGATCAATTCGTGTAAATATATATGTCCGATTTTGATCGACTTCGATCGTTTTATCCACGTTGTAGCCACTTCTGTTTTCCGAGGCGACAAAATTTCGGAATCTTCGAAGCGAAGGTTTGATTTATAAATATGCGGTGGACGTACGGAGTGGAGCGTGAAACGTCCTTCGTTTATTAAATCGGCCGAACGACAGCGTTGACATTGATTCCCGTTATTGAGGAAGTCATGAAGTTGCGGAAAGTTGCGCGATGTACGTGCCGGTAGTCTAACGTCGGTAAATTAACTGGCCCGATCCATGGAGCGACTAATTTAATCGACTCGGTGAGTGCTACGTTTGCAACGTGGCATAAACTTCGGTTTAAAATCGCTCAAACAGTCGTCGCAGGTGCTTTCCAACAATAGTTCGCTGTTGTTTCTGGATGCTATTCAAAAATAGTTCCGCTGTTTAATTAATAACTTCTCTGTACGTCGCTCACGAGGATATCAACTGTTGCGAGAATAGCGGGGGATACAAAACGATGTTGGAAGGACGGAGCAATGATAATATAATCGGCGTTATATTATTATAACGTACCGTTTGCTTTTTTTCGAAGCACAATTTGTAGAAAACATCAACGCGTCTTGCACGTGCCAGCGCCGCAATTTCTTCAGCGTTCCTTCGTGAGCGTGCGTGAATGAATAATAAACAGCGGACGAAAGCACCTGGTGGCAAAATGACGCGTCGGAAATGCACGGAAAATGGGGTCCAACATGCGATGTAACGTAGCTTCGCGCGACAGAAGCGCTCGGTCGTTTGTGTAGCTCGAAAACACGGTGAATTAACGGTGCGTCAGCTGCTATCGGAAAGAACAGAGACGAACAAGGGAAACTATTATTCCCTTTATCTCCGTCACCGTTTCGCTATTTCGCTGTTTTATCTTTATGAATTTCATTATTCTCCAGCTCGTGCATTTTTTAATCTTTATCACTCATTCCCTTCTTCGCCCTCTTATCGTCAGCTCACTTTCTCTCTCTTACCTTGCCGTCTTCACAGCTCTCACTCTCTCCCGCTCTCTCTCGTTTTCTTAAATTTTCTCTCTCACTCTCTCCTACCTAATTTGATTCGCCCTGTACAAAGCAGTGCCGAGGGAGAAGAGGGCCAGAGGGCATTGTGGTTTCGCTCAGCGTGTCTGCCGTGTAAGATAGCAAAATTGCGAGCGAGTGAGCAAGAGCGAGGAATAGGCCAGGGGGTGAGGGAGTTGATGAACGAACGAACACCCCTTAACCAACCCCCAACGCAATCCGACAAATCCGCCGTGGAACTCCCTCGCTCTACTCATTCTTTCACAAACATTTATCTCTTTCGTCCGGAATTGTCTCCGACCCCCCCGTCGTTTATATTTCTCAACTTTGTCTCCATCGATTAATCGTCGCGGCCTGACGAAATCGAATAATGGGGCAAATTAATAACTCGATTGGTAGCGAGCTGATTAGCGTGATTGATTTATTTTCAATTCCGACGAAATTAAATATCGTAGTTAGGTAAAAATTAAATTGACTTCGGTCGGACTGTCGATTAAGTTTGGTAAATGAAATTAGCCGTCGCTTATTTCGGACGAGTTTTCCTTTGTAATTCTATCTCGCTTATCTTTGGTCCTATTTCACGCGGCTTCGTTTCCATTTCCCAAGCGCGGGTAGAAAAAAAGAAGAAAAAAGACACGATCGATACTCGGTTAAAATTTACCCGACATTCGATACGACGCGTTTACCTACAATGCATTCGCGTTACGTGATCGAGCGGAACGGAATATTAATAGTCGTGTAGCGCGTATAAATAATTTATACTTTAATATCCGCTGCATTAATATACATATTAATGGTGAATGCATCATTCACGTTATTCTATCGTAAATAACGGACAGAGCGCGCGCGGGAGGAATGCATTCGTTGGACATTAATAAACGATTCACTCGAAATGAGATCCAACTTCGCATGCACTGCGCGCAAACGTATAGTGGTTGTAATTAGCGATTATCAGTGTGTCTAGGTATTAGATATATACTCAGGCGCGTGTGTCCGTGTGACCTGTTTGCCAACGCGGCAAATATAGTACCGATAGCACAAAGCCGTTCGATTATACAATCTACGTAATGAGATGCAACGTGCGCTTTTTCAATGATAAATTCTATAATCGCAAACCTATAAAACATATTTTAATATACTAAGTTTACATTTCTGCACGGATCACATTCTGCTGCTCCCAAATGGAGAGAAACGTGAAAATATGCTTTTCAGGTGACTCTGAGATAGTGTTTCCGAATCAAATGAGATAAAATTAGCGCGTTTGAGGTGAAAGCTTGCGAGAAAGAGTCAATGCCGTAAATTGCGACTGCGAGGAAATCACTTTGCCGACTTCTAACGCCACGACTGCGGCCCTGTGGCGTAACTAAATACACGCATTACGATCTCCCGTTTGTTTGTTGCACAAACCGTGCGCGCTCCGGTTTATCAAGGATGGAGTAGGATTGGCAGAAACACGCATGTGCGTGCGGATTGGGAAAGAGAGGGGAAAGTGAGAAGCGGTGTGAGGAAGGGAGATGGAAAAGTGAGAGGAGTATTGAAACGGAAACAGAAAATGAGCCAAAGAAAGAGAGAGAGAGAGAGACATGCGGAAACGAAAAGAAAGAGACGGGAATCGAGAAAGAAGAACAAAGCGGAACGGAGGAACAACGGCAAAAATGAAGGTATACAATGGAAAAGTATAAACAGAGATAAAAGGAGACAGACGGAGCAGAAGAACGAAAGCAAGCGTAGAAGCAGAAACATGTGGAAGAACAAAACGAAGAATGAGATGACGACAGATACGCAAGAGAGTCTGAGGAGACAAAGAGAGGTATCCGTGTAAATAATGAAGCAAAGACAGGAACAACAGCTAGAGTCAAGCGTACTAGTAGAGAAACAAGAACGGAGATAGCAAATGGTAGCTAATGCAGAAATGCGTATACGACGTTGTCAGCGATAGATGCAAAAACGGACGGCAGAAAAAGGACAAATGGCAAGAGTGATACACACGCACAGGCGCAGGTAGAAACAGGAACAAAGGCAGGTAACACTCGACTATTTCGCAGTCGTAAAAGCAAACGTTAGTTCCTTCATGCAAGGTAATTACTATGATAAACAATAGACCGTGCACAGATAGGTATCCGATGATCGTCGGGGTATTATTAGTGTGGCAACTCGGCTTCTGCCTCGCCAAAACTCCTCTCCCTCATAATCCAACGTTATCCCTAGTTTCGTCTCTTTTCGTACCGCTCTCGCCTATTATGCAAATCCTCGACACAATGTGTGCCTTGTCTGACCAACCAGCGTGACACGTACATATCAAAATCCGAAATCAATTTGATGAAAGAGGCAACGTTGAGAATTCGTGCTTTCGCGTCTCTACAGTAAAATAGTGAATATTCCGAAAAGAGGGATCATTTGTATGCTAACGTTGCACGAATTTGTTAAGTTTCTATTCATCGCATCTCTATTTACGATATTACCATTTGTTACACGTCGATACGGCAACAGCATTTTCTACCTTCATAGGAAAACAAACTCCCGCGCCATCCATCAGACGATTGCACAAAAAGCACTTGAAATATCGACGAAACAAACGTATCGCTATACGGGCAGCGCGTCAAGTACCTCCCGGAAATCAATAATCCGAAGTGAAGCGGACGGTTGCAAAAATCCTGTTATACCGTGTCGATGTGTCGCGCGAATAATGGGAGCGGAGTAATGAGATTGTTGAATTCTTCTATTAGGGGACCGGCTGATTACTTTTTCTTATTAGGGAAAGTTAATTCGGAGTGGATGTAATAAGGGCGAAATTCGCCCGAGAGAGCACGTTGGGAATATAATTGGAGCACATGTTGGTGGAGCTATTAACGGGGCAAATTGTGTTGTTGGAGAATATGAAATACTAAAACAATCTGGCCTTTCTCGAGTTATTCTCGTTGTCTGCGGGCGTCGAGAGAAAGTGTATCTATTGCGCGACGAATTCAACTTAAGCCACAAAAAAAGACTTCCGATAATAGATCAAGATGAACTTACACGGCCACTGTGTATTAATATATTCTAACAGATAACAGTGCCACTAACAGTTACGCTAGCACTAATAATTTACATCTTTTCCTGATCATTTTAATCAATTAACGCAAGCCCAATATTGGCACGTAGCACACCATGCGTCCGACAGGACGGTGTGTCGTAACACGAGAATCCGCAAACACGTTTGGCTAAATGAGAGTGCAAACTGCAGACTTCGTTAAAAAATCCGAAGGACGCGGTTTCTACGCAAAATACAAAAACTGTCGAAGGGAGAACGGGGGTGTAGGATGAAGAGGACCGGTGGATGAGGAGAGTCGTGGGGGACAAATCGCTGCATAATGGTCAAAAGAAAGCACGAGAGCGAGGAGAGAAAGGGCTGGGCGAGGGGGATGGGATATGGGTATGTAGATGAAAAAGGAGCGGCACGAGGTTCGTTCGGCAGAGAACTTGGGAGCCGGAGAGCGTTGCTATAGTAACGCGAAAACCGATAAAATATTGTCCGACGAAGAAGGAAGGCGCGGGCCGGGATAAAAAGGGGGACGTAGGAAATGGGAGAAAGAGAATGAAAGGGAACAAATGAGGGAAAAGGAAAAAGTGCGCCCCCGGAGAGCGAGAGAGAGAGAGAGAGAGAGAGAGAGAGGAGCGTGAGCGTTAAAAGAAAACGACGGTATGCCGGGGTGAGTCGCTAGAAATTACCGCCTCGGTAAACTTCCCAACTAAATGTTTCCCCGAACAGCCACGAAAGTTGCATGATTTTTGAGGGTACTTCGAAGGGCAGCGTAGCCGTGGCGTAACAAATTACAATAGGTACGCGTGCGAGGCAACGAATACGGGAACGAGTAATGTTTGCGAAAATCTACTGTGATTAAGCTATTGCTAACGAATTTCGGGAGTGCCGATTATCGACCCGCGGACAGAGGGTAGCGAATCAATTAATGCGTCCCGCATTCGACGCTGCCGCGAGTTACGGGCTCCGAGCGACGTCTAACTCCGTTTAATCGCTCGCTACAAATCAGCGTTACTAATTAAGCTCTAAACTACACGGGGCCAGAGCGCGGCAGAGAGCGCGATGAACTTTGCCGCTCATGTAAATATAGAACTATACCGTCGTTCTATAGCGAGCCCTCAGCTATATACCTTAGCCTTAGACCGTAGGAGTACTACTGCCAAATGCACGCCGCTCAGTCGATTTTCCCGAGGATTCGCGGAATTTCATTCGCGTTAGAAAGAGAATTGGGACTCGACTCGCATTTCGCGGCCACATAAATACTCCGCGTAACTTGTCCTTTATTCTCTCCCACGCCTTCACTCTGCTCCAATTTTATTGTCTCCGTCCTTCTCCCCGTCTTCCCTCTTCGCTCGCTTCGTCGTTTTTTTGAATTTCTGTGTCTGGGTTACGGTTAGATCATTCGTGCGTCAGATTAGTTCTCAAGGCGATCGATGCGTTAGCACACTTCCACACGTGGTATATGCGTTTCGCTGTCGGCGTCAGAACGTAAGTAGAAAATTAACGGCTCTTTCGCGGTCTCGTTTACGATTTCATAGCCACGCAGATACTGGTACGCGCACCGATCGCCTCTCTCGCTCGGAAAGCGAGAAATATGTAATTTCGGAAGAATTTTTCCCATCCTCGCGGCGCGAAAGGTCTAAACGCTAAGTGCCAGATATTACTAGGGCGTTAGCCGGGAACCAGGGAAGAGGTTCGATGTGTCTTGAAAAAGAAATGTCCGCGATCTGGTCTCTGCTTTCCCCGGAACGAACGGGAGACGATAAACGCAGAAGAATCATTGTTTTGACATGGGCGAACGTTGAAATTATTGCGACGAACGCACGTTACTATGTCAGGGGTTACTCGAGACAACAGTGCGGACAAACTTATTTCTCGCCGACGAGCACACGTGGTATCCGTACCAGCACGATATGGACAATACTTAAGCCGCTGGTTAAACTAAGGTATTTAAGTGGAAATCCTGGACCAAGGGGAAAATAGTGAAATTGCTGAGCGAGCGAATGTTACACGTTGTGCATCGAAAGGTGGTTTATCTAGAAGGAATTGGATTAACGGAAATTGCATTTCATGCGCTCTCTGCCGTCTCGTGGCGTGTTTCATGCTCCATTTATCCGTGCACCCAGCATGATACTTCTTAATTCTACGTGTAAACAACCGCGAAATAAGCAGAATGAATTTTTATCCGGGAATAAAGGGCAAGGGTATTTTAAGTTTTAATTGAAAATTTCAGTTCTATTTCGACACTGTTTTGCATAAACGGAATAAAGTGGAAATCGTACGCAACGTGTAACAGCGACCGTACTCCAGCGCCGTGCATTTAATATCTGTTTCGTTATCTCACAAACCTAAGCGGCCATCTTGCCATTCACGCACACATCCGCAAACTGGTTCGACAAAAATTCTTCCGTCCACTCTCTCGCTTGGGCCAAAGAGACATTCGCGTCACGTTTGCCCGCTAAATCTTTTCGTGTTTCGTCCCTCCCACTCTCCCTCACTCTTTCTCTCTTCTTGCTACTCGCGTGAGAAGCCAATCTCGATTTTGAGGGAGACAAAGGTCGCAGGCGAAAAAGAGTTTGAACGGTCTCTGCTGACGATAAAATAACATACGCGGGACAAAACGCAACAAGCAAAAAAGGAAGTATTCCACCGACGGTAATATTTCAGTAGCAATGGGTGTCAAACGCAAGTGCGGATGAAACTCTCGTACGTTTCGTTTTTCAAAGAAGACCCGGTGTGTCGCCCAGAATTTGACTCGCGTCATAAGTGGTAAGGCAGAAATCGCGCGTGTGGACGGTAAAGGCTTCACTCCGTTTACCAGCTGCCGGGGAAATAGATTTTCTGGTATTGAAATCGACCCTGACACGAGGAATGTAGTGTAACATTTGCGTAATCAGCGATATACTCGCTTGCTAATGCGTGACGACGTGTCGTTTCGTATTGTTAGAACGGAGTTTCTATGCACGGTGCGTGAGAAAAAAAAAAGGAATAGTCGTATGGCTGTTATGCAATCACTCACTTTTCAAATCACCGCATACCTGAAAATTCGAGCATTGACACGCGAACCCTTGAACTCAAAATGGCATACGTTTCGAATCCAATCTACTTTAATGAAATATCCTATAAACACATTAAGACGCACGAAGTCGTTCGAGCGACCGCGCGATGCGATAATCATCCGATAGGGCAGAAAATCGATAGCAATTAATTTCGCCGGCAATTTTGTCCAGCGCCGAAAATGCGGGCCCTTATTTTCGCCTTTATTCGGGCTTCGCAGTGTGAGAGCATCCTAACCCACATGGACAGAAGAGAGAACTGGCGGGAAAAGGAGAGACGACAAGTGGGAGAGAGGGAAGGAGAGAGACGGACGATTGAGAAGCGGAGGAAAGGAGGGAGACAAAACAAGTGAACGAGCTCTGGACGTGGCAACGACCGGATACACTCGCTCAGGCGTTCTCCGTCTCCTTCTTTCTTCCTTTCTGCCTTCTTCCCTCGCCACTAGCGATGGGATTAATCCAATTACGATTTTCAGATTTTCAATTAACGCCGGTTCCAGCAGTCGCTTAACAGTATTGTGATGCAATATGAACGGAAACGCATGACAGTACATTATTCATCGTGCACTTAATTTTTAAACTCAAATTAGACGCGATGATAAGAGAAATATTAAAAAATTGCTCTCAGTAGATCAATACTGTTGATATGCCACTGATATTACGTGTGCACAATGTTGAGTAATGATGGCCTTGATACGTTTCTGCGAGTATGTATGAAGGATTGAAAGCATTCAACAACGACGTGAATTTGTGAGTAAACGCGACAACTGAATACTTTTGACGGCCATATCGATACCACTTGCGAGGGTACAGGTCCCATCACTACACGCCACTATACACCGCCATAAGGTCATATCTCTCTCTCTCTCTCTCTCTCTCTCTCTCTCTCTCTCTCTCTCTCTCTCTCTCTTTCTCTCTCTCTCTCTTTTTTCTCGTCCACCGTTTTCCGTCCTCTCCTCTCCCCAAAGGCCTTAGGTATGCACGAACACGCGTGTGCATTACGAACGACATTGAGACGAAACGAGACGGAGAAAGAGAAGTAGAGTGAGATGAATGGAGAGGGAACAAAACACGACAAGACGGAATGATAAAGATGGACAGAGATAAAGAAACGGAGTTGAGGGAGTGAAAAGTGAGCCGGCGGTTATTATTTGGAGCCAGTTGTCATTGACGGAGACAATAAATTGACGAAAATAACGAATACGGGTACGAAGTACGTGTGTACGTATGTACATACACATGTATGAGCGTGTGGGGGAGTTTCATTAAATACGAGGTTATTCATGGCAAAGGCAAATACGGTGCTGTATGAAATATCACATTAGGGACGCCACGTTATTTTAACATTATCGCCGACCACACGCTATTGGTACGTACATCGGTACGCTTATGCATGTGTTCCTGTCTGTGCAAGTCTACTCCGATTTGAAATATCCGTTTTCATTGCGTATAATTATCGTTCAAAAACATTCCAGTTTAAATCCGTCTTGATTTACGATTGCGCGCGTACATCCCGACGATTGAGATATAATTCCCCAAAAACCAACAATTATTTCATATAAAACAACATACCTTAAAAAGGTGTAATTTGTTCGTAGTAATGTCGGCAACAAAATGTCGGAATTGTGTTTAAAATATCAACAATTGCGCGTAGAATAAAACAATCACGATGCGCGAAAACTTTTTCGCTCCGCCCTGTGTATGCATATCGAGCGCGTCGGAGATAGAATAATTTTGCGAAGTAACAAAACAAGCGCAAAAACGTGGAGAGAGATGGAAGAAACCTCGACCGATGTATGTATTTTGTTTGTCGCTTTGTCTCTCGCTTTTTCATCTGTTCACTCTTTTACTTCTCTCTCTCTCTCTCTTTCTATTCCCCCCACGCTCCGCCGTTTTGTCAATTCGCCAACAATTTCGATGTCGCCCGGGGGATCTTTAAATTCACCATTCATTCATTCATTCCCGGAGGAAGAGGAATATAGAACTCCCCAACGGTTGCGGCAGCTGGCGTGACTCCAATATTCACTCTTATCTATCAGTCGCGGAATAATATCAGAGCGGCATCGCCTCCGCGCCGAATTAATTTCCGCGAAAATAAGCGCTCTCCCTCTCATCTGCCCGCTCTCATTCTCGATTTCTTCCTCATTCGGCGATAAACATTACGCGGCATCGATGTATGCGCATGCTATAATCATAAGCTTATCACTCGAACGTAAGGTGCGCGTATTATCGATGCATCGCAGACATCCGATTACCGGTCGCACTTACATATGCAGATGACTCGGGAGGCTCGATTCAATTAGAAATCTCATCTTAATGAAAAAATCTAAATTGTCGGCGGTTGGAGCGATCGCAATTTCCGGGCAAAAAAAAAATAGAAGTTCTCCCACGTTTCAGGCTTATTCCTAAAACAGCGGATGGACTCGAAATGGGCAGGAAATTCGTTTGTTTCGCGGAGGCATTTTTTCCACGCCGCTCCTTTGTATTTGCAAATATGTATATAGGCGGGTGTACGTATGTACGAAGGGAACATGTCTCTACTCTGTCTCGTGTGTATGTGTGTGCGTGCGTCTCTGTGCCAGTATTGGAGGCCACGGAAGGCCTCGCCTGTTCGCTCACGATTGCGACGAATGACGAAACGACTCTCAATTGCCTTACAGGGGAAAAACAGGTTCCCATTATGATATCGGGGAAAAAAGGAGAGGCTCCGTGGAACTAACGGCCGACGTGTTTTGGAACTCTTTTTCGGCTGCATGTTAGACGAACAACCCGTTGGCCTCGTCGAATTATAATTATTATCAGTTCAAAAATGCCCTATGCGTGCTATCATCCGACCATCTTTTGGCACGTTCATATTGCGTAATCACACAACAATGGCAGGTTATTCAAATTTATGCACCGTTTGAAGTCATGTGCGTCGATGAATTTTCGGAGCAGAATGATAATAGAAATCGTCCATTAATTTGGGAATTAAAATAATATACAGAAGAAATTGGCAGTATAAAAATCTCGGAATGGTCAACGTCCGCTGTTGTTTCACATAGGGCAAATGACATTCTTCGTTTCGCCGGTCGGGACGGTTCGAAAACGCGCGAATCCAACTGCCACCGAGGGGTCCCCATCCGTTCCTCAATTCTCAGCGACGGCCGAGTGGGTCCGACAAAACGGAACAAACGAACGCGAACGCCGAGGCGTTTGTGTAAATTGGCGACGTAGGAGACTTTCAGGTACAAATATTTAAATGAAACACGTGTTCAAATTCACGGTGCACATACGAAACAGATGCCCCGCGTCGTCGTATTTCCCCCCCTTTGCGTCGAGAGTGTATTACGCGACGATGGTGTGCCTTCTGCACCCACGTACCGGGTGTTTATAAAGTAATACATTCCACCGGGAAACTTGATGATTTCTTAAGATGCAAATATGAGTGATTTTTGCGTCGCAATTAATCAGAACATTCCCGTGTGCTAATTCGATAGATTTTCAATATCCCAAGGCCGAGCGATGTGTAATAAGCAAGATGTGACTTCTCGTCGCGACAAAAATGACCGTTTTCGATAGTGTAATGCCGCCGTTTCGCCCTTTTGTGCGACCACGCGCGCGATATGAGCACATTCTCCGGTTTCGCGTTCAATTCGAACGCCACAAAGAGCGGGCATAATAGAGGGGCCAGGAGGCACTCAATGCGAAGTGGAATTTGAGATGTTTCCAAGGGTAAAGCTGCCTACACACTGACTGCCCGAAGAGCCAGCGCGGGTTCTTAAAATATTCATGAATGCGTTTGCCGGCAGAGGCAGAGGTACATGCCCGACGTTGCCAGTGGGTAACGAGATTTTCTTAAAATTCGTGCGAGGCAAAGGACTGTTATCTGCCGTTATCGGTCTTAACGCATTAACTGCCGCATTTATTTTTCACTTCATATGCGGGCGTAGAGGAAAAAAGCGTACGATCTTCGTCAAATGAAAAGAAACACACTACCGTCGCTGAGACTGAACGGAAAGAAGTTTCTAAATAAATGTTTCCAGTCACTGCATTGGCTGCGTGACAAAGTGCAATCTCGTCGGGACAGATTCTTGAAGTGTTCGCAAATATGTTTGGAGTATTACGTGTGTACTCCTGATTAGGGAGAATGTCACGTTTGTGGGTCGGACTGATACTCCTGGCAATCAATGCGTTACAGGCGACATAAACGCTCCCAATAGAACGTCTTCTGTTCCGTTGTGTTGCTATGCCCCTGCGCGCGTTAAAACGGAAACTAGGTGGAACGGATTTGCTGAGTGTTATTATTCCCGAGCTATTCTAATGGATACACGCCGAGTCGGATGCGCGTCTGTGTACGTGTTTATGTATGTATGTGCGCGGATGTAATATGTTATGGCGTGCAGAAATAACGATGTAACGCGGGAATCAACTGTGCACTCGTTGCGACTGTTTGCGCAAAAGTAATAACTGGCATTAATGAAACGTAATATGAATTACAATAAATATTGCTGTCGCGTTGTTGGCGGGCGCTGGTTTATTCGAGAGTAACGTTCTGATTATAACGATACGTTGCTTCAATTTTAAATCATGTTGTAGCCGGCATGGTTGCTATCGTCCACGAAAATGGCGAAGTGTTGTAGAAGTGCCGCTTGTACAGGCCAAACGCTCCGAATCGTGAACAAGAGTTTCAATAAAAATATCAGCGCTAAAATTTCGACCACGGCAGCGCATCATCGCACGACAGCCGAATGGCGAGGCGTCTGACGAAACGGTAATTTCCGCGAAGCCAAACTGGCATTATTACAATTGCATTAGCCACGTAGCGAGGCTAGCACTGACACACCACGTTCCCTCCTCGAGGCATCAATAATACCCACTCGGCCAGTCCGATTTATTTTACGACCCCGACTCCGTATGAACCGCGAACGAGCACGAGACAGAAGCGGAGCGCGCGTGGAAGGGGCCGAAGGCGAGGAGGGTAACGCAGATATCGATCTGGCCGACGTTTAATGTCACTCACAATGTCGGTTTTTACTTGCAAAACTCGCGGGAATTGACCAAGTTTCAATATTCAGGGCACATCTGTATCGGCTCGTTGCCGGCGGAGCGACGAATCGTCTCCACACGATTCTTCGCTCACTTCGCTCGCCATCGGTACAATGTTATTCGACGTGCCGGTGGGCAGAAAATTTCAACGGCCCGGAGGACGGACGTGGCCCGGATCACAGATGAAATATGAGTCACAGAAGACTTAATCGCTATCTGCGCTCAGTTGTAACAATCGCGTCACCGGGTTGTAACTTTGATAACGATTCCCTCCTTGGGCTCCGCTCTTATTTCGTGCTCCGCGCGCGTTGAATGAACGCCGCGGAATTCGCTTGCGCCATAGACACGCAATTTGACATACACACTGGATGGGAGCTGAGATTTTTTTTTTGTTTTTTTTTTGGGCGAACGACAAAAAGCGCGGACGAACACTGCGGGGTCTTTGGGTACTAGAGTTTTGAATAAAAGAGAGAGAGAGAGAGAGAGAGAGAGAGAGAGAGAGAGAGAGAGAGAGAGAGAGAGAGAGAGAGAGAGAGAGAGAGAGAGAGAGAGAGAGAGAGAGAGACGTAGGCAGATGGTGTATTATCGAAAAAGTCGAGCGGCGCGTGTGTCACTATGGTGGCGACTGCTTACGGGCTGAATCCCTGAATGAAGGCACGGCAAATTAAAGCCAGGCATCGTGGCTTTTAATTAGAAGCTTAAGACCGTGCGTTAAGATCGTGTGGCTTCCTCCGTAAATTTACACGACACTCGTGCACATGCACGCGCATCCTTCCTGTGCGTGTGTATATAACGAGTAATGCGGCGGTTCTCAGTCGTTTTCAACTTTCTACACGGTGTCTTGGAATTCTGTACGTACGCCGACTTGGTCGATCGACAAAACTTATAAAAAGGAGCGAAAAAAGATCTTACGAATATAGATTCAAGGATTAAGATGAACGTGCATTTAAAATTAAACTCCTCTTACTGCACTTGGGTACAAGTGTAATATGCAGAGTCTCGATATGTTGGTATTATTAAGTACCAAGACCTTTCTTAAAAATAGTTGTTTCAATTTGTCCTTTATGAGTAGCGACATTTCTGTGTCATTGTAGTGGGTTTCGCAGTGAGCAAAAATAAAAATTCTGCCCACGGGCGTTGTTAGCCAAAGGCAATTAGCCGAGAATTAACTGAAAAACATCGTCTAGCAAAGCAGCAGCGCTCATTCGAAATGATCGTTCGGGAGTCGAAGCCGGGGAAGCGTGGAAAATCGATGAGCAGCTTGAAAAGTTCACGTTCTAGCTTAATGGGCGTCCATTAACTGAGAAAGCAGTGCCAGCCGTCGATAAAGAAGCGACCCGGTAGTCGGGCTTTATCAAATGCGAGTGGAAACGGCGGCGGGCAAATAAGGCGAATATACGATTAACGAACTGTACCGAGGCATTTCGTGCGAAACAAGTGCAGGCACGTACAAAAAGTTCCATCTCTTCATTCGAAATAACGTGCAGAAATAACTTCGACATCATTTTTTGCACGACGGATACTTGATAAAAACGAAGAATTTTCGTAGAAATTTTTAAAGAGACACGCGAGAAAAATTTCGTGAGAGGTGTGAGTTTTGGCGCGTACTCGCTGGACGGTAGGAGAGTTAAGTTTCGATTTCAGCGGATGGGATGCTATTCGGCTTAGTCAGATTGAACGAGGCGGCGGCGGTTAAATTTGTTAGACCGACTATGAGAAGACGCATTCAGAGAAAGAGGATGTGGGTAGAAGGGGAGGTCGAAAGAGGGAGACGCGGCATAGAATAAGCCGCGTGTATGACCCGTATACGCTATGCCAGAAATTCGTCGTAGTCGTCGGCATGCGTTGCGCCGCGATAAATGTCACCGGTTTTGAGAATCACCTAATAACTGAGCGTTCTCTTAGAACGTGCTCGCAGCGCGACGAAAACGAGAAGCTCCCGCAATTCTAGCCAACGACAATTCAAGTTTCATGGACTACGAAATATTGAGTGCTAAAACAATCCACTATGACAATGCACTGATTTAAAAGTAATTTCAGTTGTAGCCTAAAAATTAATTGTAATAGCTAATTATTACTGAATTCGATTATGTTATTAGACATACATCACGTGATTAATGACGGAATAGGCAACCCAACGGAGCTCATTAAAACAGTGCATTCTCGAAAGTCGACAAATTAGGCACCTCGAGTAAAAGCCGATAAAGCAAGAGAATATTATAGAATTGAATAATCATGCAATTGCGCGCCCACAGAATGACGGAACTGCGCGCGGAATCGCGGAAACGTTTGAGCTGTTCTCAGCATTTAACACGTTATATCATGCCGCGTGGCAGGCTCGAAATAACTTTCACGGTAACTAACGTATGCGGACGCGGATTAATCGATAAATTAATCGGGGACTGGCTTAGCCGATATTAAAGTCTTTTAACGTCGTTTAAGTTTCAGTTCTTAGATGGTACTTCTTCTACCGTTCTATGGTGTTCTCGTTATATATTCAAACCTTTACGTACGCTTAAATCATCTAACCTGGTTCTTACTTCCTCGGTAGGGATATAATTCGTCGCTAGCTTATTTGTGACTCACCTGCAACACATAAAAAATGAATATTTATATTTATATTCGTTAATGCATTAACTACGGAACATGTGGAAACGGACTTATGCTTTGCAATTCGAATTTGTAAACGGTGGGAAATTATGGTTTATAGTAGATTAAATACCGTAGGCGCATATAAGCATGCGAAAAGATTCTAATGGACCTATTTGACTTTCATTTGCGGTCGTCGACTACGAATGTAATAAAGCGATCTCCGTCCTCTTCATCCTCTCCGTCTAAAAGGAATATCCTCGAGAGTTATCGTCACGATAAATCTACCGTCATCGATCGCTCTCTTCCAAAAGAAAGAACGAACAAAAAAAATAGTGGGAGGGAGAAACGGATAGAGAGAGACAAGAGGAAGAAACAAGACGGAAAAAGAAAAAAAAGTAAGAAACGAATTATCCACGATTGCTCCGCAATAACTTATCCAGCCCTTGAATTCACCATTCAAATTCCCATCGTCAATCCCCGGAATATCAACGATGAAATATTAAAGCGGCAGAACGGCAGAAGTCTGCGTTCCTTCGTTTTTTTCCAACAGTCACTTACGAAACGCGCGCCGTACAAAATTACAAGCTCGTCGGCTCGGTTTGCGCAATCTCTTAATGCTGCGCAGTTTTCACGGCTGCGGATAGAGTATTCGACGTACCGTTAGATGTAGTTGGCGGGGACCAGGAGACGAACGTAAATTGTAGATCGACGAACGAACGGGACCGCCACGGAGTGGCGATTGATAAATTGAGACGCCAATTAATGGTATACGTCGACGTGCCGAACGTTTATTCGACCGCTTCAACATAGTAAACTCTGCGCGCGTAGCTGGTTAGATCTGGAAATCTGGTCGTGCAAGTACACAGACACACTCGCGGATCTAGTCCGCGCAAGACTTGTTTACACCGTAGACGTGTTGATAATTAGGTTTCCGGATATTTAGACGGCGAAAATGTTCAGTTAGAAAATCGCTCGATTTAATAAGTTTAGTAGGCTACAAGCAGTATAGCAAGCTATGCTCGTTGAAAGTGGGACGTTGGGCGCGAGAAAAATTAATGTAGCATCTTCGAGTCCTCTCTTTCGCACAACATAATGATCCGTCTAGGTATCTCCACGCTCTTTCAGGAAAAACCTCGTACGCGTACGGACATACGGATACATATGTATAAGCACAGGTTATCTTCTTCCCTTCCTTTTCCCTCCTACAATCGCACGCTTTCCCTCTCCGTCGTCCGCGAACCACGCGCATAAAGCGCATATATCCGTCTCTTCCCACAAATTCTGTTCTTCAACGCCGAGACCCCGGCATCTGGTGTTGCCTCTATGCACGTGTGCGCCGAATATCTGAATAAGTTGTGCGTCGCGATACGAGCGATTCGACATATACAATGAAAACGAAGAACCCTGGAACCGACTTATGCTGGAAGAACGGTAGAGAATGGGAGAGAATGGCTTTTTGTGTGCGTCTACGCGCCTATCCGTCCCCCTCTCGGCCCCTACCCTCCCTCGCACGCCACGTACGGCAGAAGAGAAACATAAACGCTGCGTGCGCCCCGGAATATTGGAATCTTTGCTGTCGACGGTATCTCCTTTAAGACCGCACGAACCGTCGAGGGAAATTCGCCGCAGAAAATTACTCTGGGATTTCTGAATGTTCTTACCCGGGGACTTGTAGGTATCGTCGATGTGCGCGTATGGGCGGAAAACTCGAAATCCGCGCTGCCGAAGTGTATGTGTGGGTCGATTTAGTGGCGCCTTAAATTGGTACGCAGCTGCGAAATCGTCAATCCGGTTCGCATATACGCTTAACTCTCCGTAGGACGCGAGAAGTCGGCCGGCTTCTACGTTAGAAAATCAAATCGCTGACCTTATCAAAATCCGCCCCGCACACGAGCGCGCGCGCGCGCGCCAGAGTCGCACACACCGGCGTATACCGTTTCACCTTCGATATCCGACGCGGTAAAGCGACAAACGGCGTACTCGCAACTCTCGCAGCTCGAAATTGCGAGGTCGGATCGGATTAGAAGCAAAATTGGATTATCGTACATTCGAAATCTGCGCGTAGTAAAACGCGATAACGGGGAACAGAAAGCGGAACGGATTGGAATTGTATATCGGGTGGCGTTGGCATTGAATGAGATCGAAAAGCGCCGCGATTTACGCCGTGATGCCGCCATTTTGGGCAGGACGCCGGCTTCATTAAAACTCGCCGCTGCAGTACAAAAAAATACGACTCTGCGTCCGCGACGTTTCGCATGTAAAGCGACGGACGAAAAAAGGAAGGGTCAACGGAGACCTGGGTATAAGGATGACGTACAGACGTATAAAATAGGGAAACATTCTTATATCCGTGGCAACGTATAGAAAGCAGAATGCGGGGCGTAAAGAGGGTTGTCAGCATATGCTTCCGACGAAATTGCCGCGGCCGACGTCTCAGCGGCCTAATAAACTTTCGCAGCTTACTATTAGCCGCCGAAATGCAAATACTACGCTCCGGTGTGATAATTATTTCTGCATTGTGTATGCATAATAATTGCCCGCCTGCCTGCGAGTTTCTCGCACACTGGCCATGCGCCATCAGATTCTCATATATAGAGTGTCCCGTTATTCGTGGCATAAAAGTGGGCAACCATAACGTTGAGCCAATTTTGACAAATTGTTTATAATATTGACGCACACACGACAGTAAGTTCAAAGATTAAAAATTGCAAGAATTGTCGTCGAAACAGTTGAACGAAAAAATGAATGCGCGATAGTGACTTTCAAGTCAAATTTTCGAAAGCGTTGACACTAAAAATTCTGAAACATTAAACATACAATTGCGTGGGCGGTACTGGTTCACCGATCTAGAGATTTACGACTCCGATATTGGAGGATGTAAATATATATTGACCTAGATAATCACAGGCACGGACGACTATTTGTCTAGATAGCCACGGATCTAGGTGTCCGCAGACCTACATACCTACTCATTTACCTCTCCACCCACTGATTCTCAGTATCAATTACATTGAATGTCAATATATATCCACAATTAAACGTTGACGAGTCTAATGGCACATAAGCCTTAATAATAATAGGGATCATTTGGAAAAATTACAAGTACTATGCAATAACATCGAATAGCATAGTTTTAGATTTTTAATACGCGTAGTATGAGAACTGAGTATTCTCGACGTTTGAACGCTTCTAATGCCAGAAATGACAAATCAAGCAGAAGCAGCTTGGCTAAGCCGAATGGAATCGCGTCTGTTATTACCGATGTCTAGGGTTAAGCCCGATAAACAGGTTTCTGAGCCATTGAAATGTATATCGCATTGTTGGCCATCGTTGGCGCATTGTTCGTCCATTCGTTCCACGCGGTCACCCACGTTCGTGGAATTTCGTTCTGAATGTTAACTAACGAGTCAGTTTGCTCGAGCAAGTATTTCGCGTATTTCTGACGACAACATTATAAACTCGACACCGGAAAAACGTCGCGACTTAATCATCATAGCACCATTAAGACTCCTATCGGAGAGAGAAATACAACTGGAAATTTTATTGATATTATTTTGCGTACAGTTTAAATTTTATTCGATAATCCGTCGAAACATGCACGCGAGATAATAACTCGTCAAATAACTCTTGCTCCGATAATTATTCCCTGCGAAAAGCACGAAAAATGTTCATACAAACACCGCTCGCCTATCAAATACCGTACACGCGCGCCAGATTATTACTTGTTTTATTCCGTCGGCCGTGGAATCGAATTCTGCCCCGTTTGATTTCGCATTTTCTCGTTTCGGCACGTCGTACGATTTGTACGATGTCATCTTTTGTGAAATTCGCGATATCGAATAGTCAATTACTTGTGTACCGTGCATTTTGAATAGGCGCAGCATTATTACAGAACATGTAAACTCTCTGAAATACAACGCGAAACTCGCCGAACACAGATTCGACGGGTTACAAAATTGCATAGAATAACGAATCACAGTACACAACATGTCGGCAATGTAAAATTTCCATCCAACGCGAACGATAGAAAAACACACACGAATACCAGTGCATTTGCAACAGGACTTCACATTTGACACCATTCAGTCCGGATATCGTACAATTCGTTCGGAGGGCGGTCAACGTTGTTGCATGCACCCACACGTACGCACGGATCATGCACACCTTTCCAATCCACCGCCGTGCGCCAACCCCTCCTGACTTCGCGAGCGTGTATGTGCATATGTCATATTCAGAGATAGAAAGCGGCGGTGAATCGCTTTCACGACATATTCGCCCCTTTGTCGACTCCGTGTCGCCATTGGCCGAAAATGCACTAGAATTGATTTCTTCAAAGTGAGCGATTTGATTTTCCTCGTTTCGCCGAAAAACATCGATAAAGGGTGTTAAATCGGAGGATAAGCGAGTTTCGAGAGAGAGTCGATTGACGAACGAAGGTTCAAATAGACATTCAAACTGTTACGAGTCGAAATCGAAAGTAAATGATTGAGCGTTTTGAAAAATTAAAAAATAGTAAAAATTGCTTATTTACTCCAGTTTTAAAAGAGGTTACTCGGTCACTTCAGACGACAAATTCGCTCTTAATGTTCGTCGCGATCTCACGAGTACACGCCAGAAACCCATACTCCGCCAAGCCGTTACGAGTAGGAGTCGCGTCAATTTATGACGATTACCTTGAAAATTGATTCTGGGCCAGTGTCTTTTCGGCGCGCGAAGTTTCACGCTTTGGCACGGAAATCGGAAAAATTTCCCAGCGTGAGGGAGGGGATACAGTGCGCGATGCTGAAGTGGGAGGTGGCAAATAAAGCGCAAACAGTTTATCACTTTGATGCACGCAGCGCGGAACGTCCGAAATACCCCGAAACACGACTGTACACTTGGTAATACATATAAAAGCGCTCCCTGACAATGTCGATTTCGAAAAAGTGAATGTGAAAAATATGAACGGAAGAGGTGCTGTCCTCCGTACCGTTATAAAGGTATCCGGATTCACAAAGCGATCGCCGCGTCGTATTCACGCGCGGCACGCGAATATTGGATATTTTTTCCATTCCCTTCTTTCCTCTCCCCGCTCGTGCATCAACCCCACGTTTTTCGACGTGTGCGTCGATCGATGCAACTTTGCGCCCGCGAAAACAATCTGCCCGAATTGGGCGTGGGGCCGAACAGTAATTACCGGAAACGGAAAATACGATAAACGGTATAAACGATCAAAACGTATTTTTTTTTTTGTATTTTTTGAGACCTATAAGCCAATCACCTTTATGTTTCCCCACGTGCGCTTAAACAGTACGAATATTTTCGTACGTGAAAATTCGACAGCTTGCGAACTTTAAGTAGATTAAAGTTGCGACTACTAGACCGCTATCGTGTACACATGTTAGAAATCGGGAGAAATCTTTTTCCACCTCATAAAGTAACGTGTAAGTATTAGTAACTGAAATGAATTAAAATGAATTAACGAACAAATCGTTATAATTTGTCTAATGACAATTGGGATAACGATCTGTTTGAGTGTTTCGGATTATTTCAGAGTCGGTGTAAACTGACGCGTACTTCGTGGATCAACGTTTCTCTAGAAAAGAGAGTATGAAGAGCGAGTAGAAAAAGAGTGCTTTCGCTGGTGGCTCCGACGGGCAAAGTCTCCACCCGCGATGTAAACGATA
Source organism: Priocnemis perturbator (assembly GCA_963942575.1). Classification (NCBI taxonomy): domain Eukaryota; kingdom Metazoa; phylum Arthropoda; class Insecta; order Hymenoptera; family Pompilidae; genus Priocnemis; species Priocnemis perturbator. The sequence continues at coordinate 6,112,213 of OZ012652.1, forward strand.
AACCCGCGCTCCTCCCGAGTTTCTCGAGTTTCCAGCATGCGACCGACGGAGAAATGGCCGGTCATAAGTTTCCCAATGGTCGCGCTCCACTCGCCGGGGAAAAGAGACCATTTCATCCTGCGTCATGACAAATGTACATCTTCTTGTGTTGCGACTTTGTCGGACGAAATGTTAACTGGCGATGCAAATAGCAAATGGAAGTGATGCGTCGACTTCGGGATAACGGGTCGCATAAAAAAGTTGCAAATCAAACAGCACTCTTAACAACCCCCTTAACTACGCCAAAAGCTACTCATAAGAAACAACTGACATCGACACGATCGAAAACTGAGAAAGTCCGAACGATCGCGGATCAGTCAATACGAAAAACCACGGATCATCCAAAGACAAGAACTTATAAAAAAATTAAAGGTGTCAAATGCCAATAGCCGAGCACCGCCGCGCGCATAAGTTGATATTACCGAATTACCAACACGGACGCGGCGAATTACCAACACTGACAACGCGAATTACCCGCACCCCGGCCATTATTCCGATAACCAATCGATAGGGGCGCGCATGCAGCAGCCGGAGGGGTTGAAGTTAGGGGAAGCTAGCGGGGGCGGTGGACGACGGTGGAGAGGGGCGCGCCGTGTAACGAATCGTTAAAACTAATTTCAGTGACGCAAGCCGTTTGTTACCCGCCCTCGCGTCCCGCAGATTTTTCATGCCAATCGACGAAAACCGTCAACGTCCATTCCCGATTTGACACAGTGCGCCACGCGCTGACGGATTCCGCCGGAATTTCGTCGAGCATTCTCGCGCGGCAAATAAACGAACCTCGAAATGCATAATCGAGCGAAAATTAAGAACCGTCGGTCGTCGAATAGTTTAATGGGACGTGAGCGGGATTCGGAGTTAATGATTACTCAGCGCCCGCCTGTATTTGCTCCGCGCTTTGATTAACGCGCGATAATGCCGGCCGATCGATCGGCCGGCAAGCTAGGATTCGAGTACCTACTTTTATCACTTCGCGCCGATAACGGATTACGGCTGGAGTCCCGCCGCGCGCACCGGAAAACCGAGGGAAACGACGAAAGACGCGTGAAAGGGAAGTTGTCAAAGGAAGATTCGCAGGGGTTGAAAAGAGAGTGGCGAGGGCAAGGAAGAGAAAGACGCGAAAGGAGCTGACAGAGAAGTGCGCGGAGAAAAGGGGTGTAATAACCGACCGTTCGTCGCCTATATTTTTGTCAAACCGACACTGTTCAACCGGCTCAATTTCAGCTCGCCGGCTCTACACGTCCGTGTATGCATATATTCATGTGTATTTCGAGCAGCACGGTTACACACGGCCGCGGCACACAGACCACTCCATTATGCCGGACGATAGTTTGGCCGCGCGGTACTGCGGTGCCATTCGATGGCGTTGCCTCATACCACGGACTCGCGTTGTTCGTGTAAGCTCTTCTACTCAAACTGTACGCTCCACCAACGCACGCAGGCCATATTCGCGATCATTTTCAACAAATCCATCAATCTTCACTCATACCCAATTCATCGCGCATAACAAATATATAGTAGATTCACGAACGTATCAATTTGCGAACGTAATTAATTCTCGTATAACATAACACAGAATACTGAAATCATAACGTCGTGTTTCATGGACGAACGTTACAACGCGTGCTCCGGGACCGTAAATTCATTGTCATATATCGCGACATGGAACGATGTATCGACAATGTTTGCCATTTCGAGTATGAGAAAATCGGATTATATTAGTGTATCAAAAACGAGAGCATCGAGTGCACGAAATGTACTATTCACTCGGCGTATCCTGAGTACGCGTTGGAAGCGAGCCGCTGGCAAACTATCGACCACGCGTAATATTTGTCCCCCGGAATGGCTTGGTGGTGGTAGAGAAGCATCGGGACGAAAGGGGTGGCGCAGGGGGTCGGGCGCGGAGCCCCTTCAATTTGTCACGACTTGTCAAATTTTTTCGTTTACACTGCTGGGCAGAGGTCCGATTTGAAAGACCGCGAGTACTGTGATTACTGGAATGAAAGTGGGACGGAAAATGCGGGAGGAGTGAAGTGAAGAGAGAGAGGAGGGTAGACGAATGAGACAGGAGAACGAGTGGAAAGGTGGAGGAGGAAGGAAAAATACGTGGCAAATAGCGAAATGAGACATAAGTGTATGAAGTACCGGCACAAAATAAAAAGGAGACCGGGACGGAAAGAAGCAGCGAAGGTGAAAGGAAAATAAAGGAAGAACAAAGGGGGTGGGAGAGGATGAAAAGAAGGGTGGCGAGGGGGAATAAAGGAGTCGGAGGGAGAAAGTGGAGGGCTTGAAGAGCGGGAAAAGCCATTGGTGTCGATGAATGTAGGAAAAGAGAATCGCCGAAATCACTAAAGCTCACCGCCTCTCCTGAAGCTCGGAGATAAAAACGTCAGCCTTCTGGGTCTGGGATGCGATAAAAAGTTCGAGGGGATTCGTCGCTCTTTGGTAGCCCTCGAATAGAGAAATGGAACGAATGTTTCGTTAATGCAAAAAAATTATTTCCTTCTCGCCGCGCAAACTCGAACGTGCGATGAAAATTTCTCGACTACATACCGTCGCGATTCTCGAAGTTGCGGATTTAAATGTAAAATATTGCTCGCGAGCGTATCTTTCAAAACTCACACTTTATCGGACGCTATTTCCTCCTTTCACCGAACATTAGTCACGATGTTACATCAGCTGTTGTTATTGCGGGATCTCGATCCAGTGATACAGAGTACGAGTATGTATAAAATGTAAGTGTACAGTACAAGCGGCCATCACGTTTTACGTCTGCACGACCCACGGTCGCCCACATTTGTCTTTCCGAATGATGTAGTACGAAATGTCGTGTACGAACGTGAGGTATATCGAATTGTTATATAATTCGTATTGCTCAATGCGCAGCAAACGATTACTCTTTTAAAGCAGAGATCACCCATTGATACCAACGTCAGAATATAAAACGCACAAAAACGTATCTGGCGAATCGAGGACATAATGTGACAAAGCATGATAATCGAATAGCATGCTTCTAACCGTAGAGACGGAATATATATTACCGCATCAATACGAGACGCATCAAATTGACATGACGCACAAACAACGGTTTTAAATTATTATCAACGTAACAGTACAAATATAACGTTCCGTTACGTTTTGCCTTAGCACCGCATAACGTCGACAAGCACATTTTCATGATGTAATCTAATTAATCAGAAATACACCCGGCCGCTCACACATGTACCCGCCACCTATTTATGTGAACACGATGCGCGGCCGGTGGAAATTAACGCTATTCATTAGCACGTTATATTAATGGACAGTGGCGTATTAATGAATAATCATTCGACGACATTAAATTCGCCGGTACCTCGATGCGAACATTTCATATACAAAGCGGCGCGGGCGGTGAAAATGGAGAAACACCGACAACGGTATGATGCGGATAGACGGAGAGAGGGAAACAAAGCGACTTCGCTCCGCCATTGTTTTTCCAGCTGATTCGATCTACAGCGAATTCTGAACCGGCATATTATAAATAACAATCTAAATAACCAATTAGCGTTGCGCAATTTACATAATCGCAGGTCCAGGCCATCGAAGCCCGAACAATTTTCAGTTTAATGCTACACGCCAGAGTGTGTGTGCGCGCGTGCATTAAATTTACGCCGCTGGGGCACTAAATTGTCCGTCAAAGTTACATCATTTATTATATATACCTGCATATAGGTCGAGCGACACGGCTCTACGCTCCGATGACAATCGAAATTACGAACGAATCTACGTGCACATCTCTTTCTCACGGCACACGCGTGCGCAGCCTTCTGCACGCAGAAACGCGCACTGTCCGCGTTCGGCAATTTTTTTTTCTGACCTCCACCTCTCCGGCTCCGGAAATCGAGACGACCAGGCGGCGGTTGATAAATTCTGCAACTTCGTCGGCGGAAACGTTTGCGGACGCGCACTCCTCGCCGACAGTGGGCGCAGGAGCGTTTGTGCTCGACAAAAACAATAATAATAATTACATCGACGGGTGTCATGCCGACGCTTATTTAGGTCTTATCGCGCGCGCGCGACCACTTCGAATTTTATCTCGCGGCTGCAGTCTCGCATTATTTAATCGCCTGTAAATCCACGGTAAAACATAGCGCGCGCGCGCGTGTCCCGTTGTTACTGCGCTTTGCCGGCGTTGGAAAAAAATGAAATAAAGCGCGGTCGGGGGAGGGTTCGAGGCGAAGGGCTTTTATCGAGCACGGACGAGCGTACCGGATTCGTCGACGATGTAAATGTTTCACGCGTTTGTTTGATTTCCACTGACGCGCGTGTGTCCCCGCCGTGGCTCGTTCCAGCGCCGGGAAATGTTTATTATCGTGGAAACGAGGATGTAGCTGTATTTAAAGAACGTACGGGGTCCTCTGCCAGCCTAGTTGATCCGATTTAACGTCAATGTACCCAGTGATCGACGGCCTACGCGCTATCTGACGTTACACGTTACCTTATCATATCTCGTTGTCTAACAAAGTCGTGTAGAAATACTCATGCGCCAGAGCGTAAAACCGTATCGACGTAGTCGGTCAAATTGAACGTCGATACAGGTACCCAGCAATCGGCAGACTAAACGTTATCTTGCGTTACACACCGGTTCATCGTATCCGACGCTCCAACGAAAGCAACTAAAAATGCATCCCATGCTGCGGAGCATGAAACGTGATTGCAACATATTATACACGGGATTCATTAACGCGTCTCGAAACGAAGCGGCTTCGAAGTTCGGCTTTCAATAAAACCCGAACGAAATCACTTTCGCGATCCGCAATTATCCCGGATGGCGGTGGAGAAAGAGAGAGAGAGAGAGAGAGAGGGAGGAGAATGCCTCGAAAGTAAAACCGGCCTTACGCACCTGTCGTCTCGAAAACGAAAGAGCAACAGGGAGTGAAAAAAGGTCGCGGCGATGAGCAGAGAGGAAGAAATAAAGAGAGAGCGAGAGAGAAAGAGAAAGAGCGCGGGACGGAAAGGTGGAAGGTGGAGCGAGAACGAAGAAACATGAATATTTGAATAGGAGCAATTCGGCGGAAAAACTGAGCCGCTCGTCTCTCTTTCTTTCCACGAGCTCGAGCTCACCGTGGGTGGCCTCTCAAGGATACCCTCGTGGGTCCTTTGATCCTGTCGGGTCATTCTCTACGCGCTAAAGTTACCGTTACATCGCGGTCGAGGCGTTCCTCCCGCCTGAACGTGACCGGAAAAGTATCGCTGTCAGAAAGAAAACGACGGAAGAGCAGCGCAAAAGAAAGTGGGAGCGGGAGAGGAAAGGGCACGGATGGTGTGCGATATTTATTCGGCGTTAATGATAAAAATGAGGCACGATGAGCTGTATAATAGAATTCGGGACACCGCGCACTGTGGTTTTACATATGACGGACAGCGGGCTATAGATTCGTATACGGATCGTTTTCGTGTCGTGATACATTTATTGGCTGCGCCGGTGGTGCGCAGTGCCAGTTAAAATGTTGCAAATTTGCGCGAGAACCGGACAGCGCGGATTTTTCCATGGGCAACCTTCGCTACTTTACTACGTAACGAACTTTATGTTTTCCAATTTTTCCTACCGTGACGTAACGCACAATCCATATTTCACCCAATCCTCATATTTATTGTAAAACGAGCTCGAGGGAGAGCGGCTGATGCGAATGCCAAATATAGAAGAGCGGGCCGGCGGAAACAACAAAATAAATATCACCAGGGAAAAAATGCGGCGACTCAATAAAATGATAAAATGATAGAGGAGGCAGAGAGAACCCGTTGCAAAACCCAATCTACGAATGAGTGAGAATGCAAAGAGAGCGGAGCGAGTAATGGGAGACGTGAAAAATCGACGTTGAAAGTCCACGGGCAGAAAATTTCTGAGGGAAAAAAATGGGAGCCAGGTCGGTTATCAGCTGATGATTGGGTAATCGACTTTTTATCCTTTGATTCGACGCCGTGGAAGCGTTCCCTTCTCCCTAACTCGTTCTCCCTGTCCTCGTCTTTACCGACATCGTCCGTTTTCCATTTTCCTTCGGTTCCCGCGGAATCACCGATGTCGCTTGTCAATTAAAAGGAACGGGAGGTCCGAGGAGCCAGGAGCGAAAATAAAGTAAGAGCCACTTTATCTTTCAGTTGACAAAAGTCAAAAGAAAGAGCGGGGGGACAGAGAGAGAAAGAAAGAGAGAGAGAGAAAGAGGTTTGTCGAATGCTTTGTTACCCCAGATTACGGGTTCTTTTGAATTTGACCGTCTAACGAAGGCGTTCTTTAGAAAAATTCCCTTTCCACAGTATTATTTTCTCGACGAATTTTTGCTTCGCTCGGGGAAGTTGTTAGTGCTGAAGGGTAGTTTCGTTTTTACAGTAAATGTGAGTGAGTTGAACAAGCACGCGAAACGCCGACATTACGATGTTGAGAACGGAACAAATTTAGGTTGGTAATAGGCTAGGAAAAGCACTCGGAATCGTGCCAATCGATATTCAGATTAGTCCGCCGTCCTTTCCGATTTGGAGCAGAAAATATTACGCGATTATTATTATTCCTTAATTCAAAGGTAAGAATGTTCGATGAACAGATAAAGTGGAATGGAGTCGTTAAACAAATTTATTACTGCCACTGCCAACATTTTTTCGCCGCGCGATATTTTTGCATAGCAAATCATTTAACCTCTAAGAGCGGTCTGTATAGAGCACGAACGCAATTTGAATATGAAGTGTCTGAGTAACAGTAATAAGAATTTTGTTCCTTAAATACTTTTTCCTAGCCTTGACAAAAATATCCACGCATCAGATTAATTATCGTACCGGTAACGTCAATTACTTATCTCATTTGTTTTATCTACTTATATCTACGAGTATCAATTGTCACAATATTATTATCTTTATCATTGCCATTACCCGTTATCTGAAAAGAAAAACTAATTAAACAAATGATATTAAAGTTCTCATGTCACTATATATTTCGTTAACTTTGTACAATTGTGACGGTAATCGAATTATTGGTGACAATAAAAAGCCTGCCATATGCTGCTAAAAGATTTCGACATGAATTATTTCAACAATTCCAATACTAAATTTTATAACATTACACTGATAATCGTAATATCCGGACTGATTAGCTATCTATTTCACTTTCTCTATCTAAGCATATTAATTATGACTGTCATCGGGCAACGCCAAACACTCGACCTCTCAACTTCATTGAGACATAAAAACAGATGCGAATCTTGGAGTGAAATAAAGTAAAGCGATAGTGAAAAGAAGAAAGGGAGGAATAGGGTTGGAAAGAAAGGGGCAAAGAATAACGGTAATGAACCACGAATGAAGGAAACTCCGATAAAACAGTCTTCCAAGCCTTCCCTCCTCTTTCTTCTCTTCCGCGTTTGCCTCTCTCTCTCTCTCTCTCTCTCTCTCTCTCTCTCTCTCTCTCTCTCTCTCTCTCTCTCTCTCTCTCTCTCTCTCTCTCACTTCGCCAGCCACCCCTTTCAACCCCTGCCACTAACCCTCGTTCGTTCCCTGTCAACCCTCTTTTTCCCCCGTTTCTCTGTCTTTATCTTTCCCCCCTTTTTTCCCTCTCACTCGAACCTTTGTCATTCCTCTTTACTCTTTCTCTGTTTATCCATCTCCCTCACTTTTTCCACCCCTTTAAGAGTTTCGGTCCCGCACCCAGCGCACTTTGTAGTCCCTTTCAACCCCCCGTTTGAACACCCCCCTCCCCCTTCATGGGGTTTTCTCACTTCCGTTCCTGTTTCATTTCCCTCTTGTCGCGTTCGTAACACTTTCCTAAGGTTTACCCTCGAGCACTTTTCCAGGCTTCTCTGTAACTTTCTCCCCGCTCGGCCGTAGCCTTCTTTCCCTTTCTCTCTTTCTTTCTCTGTCTCAACCTCCCACCTCGCCTTACCGTCGTTTGTAATCGCGCGTAATAAGGGAGTTAAGAATTTTCGGCTTGACGAAAAGCCGTCGTCCCAGAAAACGCCCTTTTGCACGCGAGACTATCGAAAAGCGAGGTCGCTGGGAAGAGGTGCACACTGTAGCGCGCTTTATGTTATCGTGGAAACGTTAATAACACGAGGTCCGTAACCACGAAAATTTGGATGTCGAGGATATCAAGTTTTAATTGCGACTGCAGATTATTCAAACGTGTAATTATTGTAATATACAATCGGAAACATTCGAATTAATGGACGCGTATGGCGCACTTTGCGGTATTTTTCCGAAACCGTCATTTTGTGTTCGCAGAATCGTCAACTTTAATAACTAATTTATCAGCGGCGATGCGGATTTGGGAGCGCGCGGGCGGGCCTCTTCGTCGAAAGATGAAGATAAAATTATTCGCGAAAATTGTAATTTGCACTCGAGCACCGAGCCGTACAATGAGGCGAGCGCGCCGATCGTAAAGCGTTCGGCGATTAGATAACAGGATTGTTTATTACGATGATCAAAATATTACGGGCTCGCGATAATCGAATGTATACACACACGCTGCGATCGACGAATGGCATAAATGTCTATCTGCCTGGCCTCTATCGAAGCAGGAAAATTATTGATCTACCATCGCGACCATGATTTATCCACCCGACGTCCGTGCAATCGATTTACTGCTTTCTGATTCCGTGATACGCAAAGATCTGCGGAGGCGGTCCGAAAAGTATACCGCAAATTAAAAGAAGAAAAAAATAACCAGTAAACGTAGACATGTTTTGTAAGGAAAGAATTTATACTACAATAAAGCGTATGTGTTCAGATATGCCCTCCTCACACGTGTCTGAATCTCACGCTCGTCTCGTCATTATACACACTATTAAACAGACGCGCATGCATGCATGTTTACTCATTTTACGTATGCATACAACACTCTCAAAGGAGGCGTAAAGGCGACGTGTAGACAAGATACCAGTTTCGTAGCCTGCAAACATGCTAATTGTGCTAGTGTGAACAGCGCTCGTGAATAAATTTCAATCGACGACGTCACAGAACGCGATAAAAAGCAAACGTCCACGTTACAACAAAATCGATTAATAACAGATTATACGTTATACGTCACTCATCTGATATTAATTAGTAAAACGATCTATCGAAGTAATACTATTTTAAAGTAAAACGTGTAATAACGTGTACAACAATGATGACCCGACAAAACGCGACTTAAAGGCCGCTGATAGACATAGCGTCTTATCAGCGCGGTCACGATTGGGAGTCACAATTATTTGTTTACCAATTCGCCGAGCTAATAATGCCACTATCGAGAGCCACTGCAAATGAGTTATCGTAATACCGACAGGCATGTAAAAAAGTTCCGCACAACGTGTTTGCCGGGGCGACTGAGAAAACTGATAATGTGTCAGCGTCGAAAGCAGTGCTGGCGAGCGTGCACTCGCATGCGCATATGCTGCACAATTAATAAGATTTCTTGAGTGATCGGCGTAAAATGTTCGTGTCAATGATATTGCATGTCGGGAAACGAAAGCATGAAATGCAGATATAATCGCTGCGCGATCGATGAGATTTCTTCAGTGATCGAAATTAATTCTAATTATACCGATTAAAACTTTTGCCTGCGTGCATTCGTCAGGGTTAGAGATTAACGAGGATTCCTGACCGATCAAAATAATTCGAATATTATTTCGTTGGAGTTCTCAATCCTGTGTATTCGTCAATATTCATGTCGATGATGCTCAATGTCGACAATCCGACGAACGAGTCATACACAAATTCTAGAATTAGAAGTTGAAAAATGTCAATATCTGAAGCTTGAAAAATCGGTAATATCAGAAAATAGAACCCAGAATCAATAATCGACGCTTTTGATAATATATTCTTTGCGCGTGAGAAACATTGCAGCAAAGTAAATTTTATAATGGACCCAATTTATACTGTAATACTCGTCCGACGAGAAGGCCACGGAGATACCATCCGCGTTGGACATTGTACCAGTCCTCTTTCTCTTTCTCCTTCCTCTTCTCTTTCTTTCTCTCTCTCTCTCTCTCTCTCTCTTTGCATAAATACGTGCGTGGGCGTGTGTACTCGCGGCAGGATATAACCCACTTGAGAGTGCAATCACGCATGCCTGAGCCAAAGAATTGTTTTCGCGTTGAAAGTGCGACGATGAGAGGCGCGTAAATAAGCTGACGAAAGAAACAAGGTCGCACCTGTTTTTCTTTCATTTCAAGCGTTTCGCTCCTTTTTACAGTGGCATAATACAATCTTATAACGACATTGTCGTCGGATTGACACGTTGTCACCTTCTAGGCAAGAACTCATTATACACGCCGTATCCTATGGCAGGTGTTATTCGCGCCCAGGATTGAATCAGTGGTTAAAAATAATAGAATAAATTCATCAAAATGTATGACGAAAGTTTCTCTCAGATATAAGGGAATTTCTACTTCTCGCGATGAGTACTAGAATTTATTAGTAATACAAATTTCTGCGATAAGCTAGTGAAGTGAAGATGAGGGAATAAATTTTAATTGTGTCATTTATTTGAAACTCGTTTTATGTTCAGAGTTGTATGTGAAGTGGCTTTATTTTTCTATTCGTTTTGCTTTATCTTTAATATGTTTAGCAAGGTCGTGCTCGTTTTTCTTACATTTCAAGCAATCTGTACTTTTTGCCAATGACGAAGTCGATTTCTGTAGTGATTGTGTCAGCGATTTGTCGCTTTTTGTAGCCTAGCATTTTCCTGAATTAATCATCAATTTAAAGTCACGTTCCATTGCAAAGTTTTTTAATAGAAGACCGGTTAATTAATATGTATCGCCCATATACATAGTCTCTTTAGATAATCAGTTTTTACATTTAACCTTTGAAATATTGAACCTTCGTTTGACCTTTCGATTTCTTCGCTTAATCTTTACTACTTTTAACACCATAAACCTGAACCGTGCGGTCGATACACAATTGACGTAGCATTGAACAAATCAATAGTAATCGTCAATCGTCTCGGAGAAAAAGTAACCTTCAAAAGATTATACCACCGGCTCCATCACTACAGGAGCACGAGAAAAATAGTACGAATATGTATTTCATCGGACCGCAATCGCGCCTGAATAATTGAATGATTGTTCAGCACGTCGTATCTATTGAATAAAACGTGACAGAAACGTCGAAAGATAGCAGCATCGTTCGCTATCAAACGTCGAGTATCAATAACACGAGCCCCGCGCATGGCATTAATGTTAATCGATTTTTTTTCCCTACATGTTCATCATTGTCACGTTGGAACACCGCTTGAGAGTATACAAGGTCTCCGCCAACGAACGGTACGGAATACATCATATTTTATTTTTATACGTAACGTCGCCGGGACGTCGTTTTATCGAAACTTTAAATTCCAAACGAGTTCTGCTCCTGTATTAATTGAGACACTTTTATATGCATTAATCCGCGTCGAGAGGGGCAATAATTCGCGGATTAAAGAGGAACGGCTTGGCGTAGTGTCACCTTCGTTATATACCTCGACTATAACGCTGAAATTGGAAGTCGGAATGGTCGAAGGTGGATGATGATTCTCCTTCTTACGGCGCCCATCGATACGCGTGTTGTTCGCGTGCGGGGGCATGAAATCCGATCGCGACGACGATATAAACATATTGAAACGCGATAACATTTCTCTCGCCAGCCGTTTTAACGAGGACGAGAAAAATCGACGGCGACCGATACGGAAAACTTGCGTGTTTTCACTTTAACGAGACGTAACGTTTCTTCTTTCTTTTTTTTCACTGCAACTGTGTTGGCCGAACTTTCCAAATTTCAGCTTCATCAGACTCGACTTCGCTACCTCTCCAACTTTCCGATCTGCTAGACAGCTAGACGGTTAACTTTATTATGTCCGCTTTTAGTGTTCTCGAATTTCTTAATTTTGAGTCTTTGCGTGCGTATACGTATAGCGACGAATAAATTGCACCTAACATTGTTGCTTGGCAAGTTTTCTCGCGGAATTAACGGAAGGCTGAAAGTGCCAACGACGGAAGAGATAACGAGAACGGCTGGCACAATGCTTGAGGCATGACATAAAAGTCGAACGGCGAGTTTCCTCGTCGCCGCGTCAATTTTCACGAAGGAAACATTAGTCGTTCTTGATATTCGAGACTGGCAATCGCTGACAGGGAGTATGCAAATGACTGGCCATCTTGGGAGCTCTCATTCAGCCGCTATTAAATGAATGCGCCGGGGAAGAAAAGGAGGCCGATCCTATCGCGTTTCAAAGTTTAACGAATGATAAAGTAAAGTAAAGTTAAGTAAACCGTGTGCCTTCGCAATCCATAGATATCTGCCCTTTCGAAGAATTAGCTTTGTTACGAGCCGAACGTTCTACATCAGGATACTCCAAATGAAACGTTCGCTTTGGTAGCTTGTATCAAAATCCCAATAAAACCGTTCAGTCAAAGATTTCAATTAAATTCAGCGAAATATGCAGATATTCTTATTGTTCACCGAAACGATCTCTCCGCATTTTACGAACGCGGCTCTGAATATTTATTACCCCACGCGGTGTGTACAGAATGTGTGCTGTTATATTTGACCTAAAACCGATCCCATCGGGCTCTCTCAGTAGTCATGGATCAGTCTCTCAGACGAATCGCCGATCCAGTTCTCATAGGCGAGAGAGAATCGCTCGGAATGCGAATGTTTATGCAAATCTCACCTAGCAGCGTCTCGGTAACGATTACGCGACTCCGTTCGCATTCTTTTCGCTCTCTTTCTTTTTCTTTTTTGTTTCCACCGTTCACTATATCAAACGAACGTGACGAATCGTACCTGAAACAGAAAAACGAACATCGCGATTAGTGAAATTCGTAAGACTTACGGAATGCTACGCTGAACAACAATTGCAAATTATCGAAACAACAACAACGATGATAATTGCCAGATAGAAAGAGAGAGTGAGGGAAAAAAATGAAGAAGAGAAACATTAGCCCGCGCTTCTACGTAATTAAAGTTCGTTCGCGGAATACTCGCGTTAAACAAAGCGGACGGGCGAGATAATTAGTTTTAGTACTTACAGGCGGAGTGGTATTCTTAGAATTAAATCTTGACTCTATAATGAGTCACCTTCGAGCGGAGGCGAAGCCGAAGCCGGCTAGAAGCCAGAGATCAATATCCCCCCCTTCCCCTGAACGTTTTTATCCTCAAAGTGGAAGAGTGAAGCGCGGGGCGAACGAGAGGGAATCTGATTAAATTTTCAAAAACTTTGACCGGAAATGTTCACCTCGTGTCTCCTCGATCGGGGGGAAAAAATAAACAGATTGCGCGTTTCATAGCACAACTCGATCGATATCGGCGGGTAGAAATGAAAAAGACAACTGTTCGGCGACGGCGAGAGAAATCAAGCGACACAGTTGGGTTAACCGAAAACGAATGCAGGCGGAACATTTAGAAACTTCGACTGATCCGAAGATTGAATATTTTCGACGATTTTAGGCACTTGACCTCGGAATTCTTGGGATACGTTTCTCGTATTTTCGGATGACACTTGACGTGATCGACAATTTTTGACCGATCTCCGGGGCCATGTAAAGATATAACAGATTCGGCGGATGAGTTGAGATGAATTAAGATGAAACAGCGGCAGACAGAACATAAAATCCGTGATGGATGTACTTGTTTTCGTTCCCTATGCGTTCATTTACAAATCACTTGCTTATTTGCACGTCAGGTTCGATTAGCAAAAAACGACGATTTAGAAGGGATAAAAAGTGGCATGACGTTCCAGTGATCGACGGTATTAATTTAAGGATTTTAATGAACTTTGCTTCGCCGTATTCGTGTTAAACGATAATCACGACACTCGAAACCGTAGAAATGAAGCAGGGCACGGACAGAATTACAAACCAATTGTAAAACAAGACAAAATAAGGCAATCGGGTACGCGGTAGATGTCTTTTGTTCCCCCATTATTTCAATTGACCGATCTGCAGTGCTTGTAACGGGCAGGCAATGCAGAGGAACGAGAAGCACACCGTCGAGAGAATAGAGAAATTGGGAAAAGATCTGAATGATTAGCGACCCGTGAGTTAAGGAATAATTCGACGTCGGGCAAAGTCGTTCTCCACCTCCTCCTTTTTCCTTCAAAAAGTTTCAACGCTCGACAAGGGTTCCCCGCGAAACCGGAGAGAACACAGTGGAAGAATTTTAACTGCGACGCTCTATTGATCCGCGCCAGCTCCGTAACGACAAACATGGACTGACTGGTATGGGATAGGGTGAAAAAGTGGCAAAAGAGAAGCGGAGAATGAACGACTAGCAGCGAATGTAATGGAGAATGAAAGAGAAATGTAGCAGAAAGTTGAGAGAAGCGGGGAGAATGAAAAATTGAAAATGCGCACGGACGAAATGCGTGGGCCGGAGAAGCGATAACGAAATGAGTGGGGAAGGAAGCGAAACGATTATGATCGACAATGTTACGGAATAGGAAATATAAGAAACATTGTGAAAAAATCGGAAAATGGGAATGGACACAGAAACTACGGGGAAGTGAAAATGACGAAGGCAAATGAAGGGCGAACGTGACAGAGAGCGGAGGAGAAACGAAGGAGAACAAAAACGGTAGGAATGGGAGTAAGCGGGAAAAAGGAGTGAAAGGGAGAAAATGAGGGAAAAATGGAGGCCGTTAAAAATATGGCGGAAAAGAGAATGAGGGGGGTAGGTGATGGGAGAAATGCAGTTCGTTCTCCGAAACTGGGGAACCTAATTAAGTTAATATGTCCGATTAATGCGTCCGCGAGGGTTAATTTCAGTCGAGAATTCTCTCATCGTAATAAACCTGACGAGATGGGGAAAAAAGAAGACCCGCACTTCCAGACATACTGTGCATTCGTAACGATCTAAACTCGATCGACACCGTCGTCCGCGCATTTTTTTCCCATTCTAACTCTTGGAACAATTGTCAGGCGCGAGTAGGAGGAATAAATTATATAGACTGTATGTAGCTACTTCTGTGCCGTTTAACGAGAAGCAATCCATCGCGATCCGCTGACGTTCGAGAAATACCCAGCAGGAAAACAAAACGGCCTCGATTATAATTTCAGGGCAATTAAGATCCGCGAATAGGCAACTCGCGATTCTCTTAATGCCGCGTAGAAATTTATTACATTCCGACCCAGTGGCCATTCTCGTTTCTGCCCATAATTATATTATATCCCGGCGCGCTACTAAAGAAAATCATTTCAACATATTACCTAAGCGCGCGAAGAGATATTTTATGAATTCGCAATGCCATTGACAGAATTATATTTCTGCCTCAAGAACGAATTCTTTCACGAGCGCGCGCGTGTCCTCTAGTGTGTATATACGTAGACATCGTGTTATACAAACTGTATAACTATCAACTCCTTTCATTTCCAAGGCGTCCGAGCCGCGATCATTGCCAATGCGATTTCGAAACATTTCACGCGCAGAAACGCACATTGACAAGGCGAGTACGCGCGCGGACAGCCGTGGGACGAGAGCATGGCCATTGAAACGGAGAAAAGCGTTTAGGCTCCTCGACGAGTTCGTTCTCCCTCTCTCTCTCTCTCTCTCTCTCTCTGCTTGGCTCCGAAGTTGTTCCTCGTAAATTAGCCGCATTACTGCACGACACTGGGTGGTTTCGCTTGTTTAAACACCAATACGGCGAGAGGAGCGAGAAAGTGCCGGCGCGCGCGCGCGCACTCTCAAAGAGGGTGAAAGGGGGCCGAAACGAGATAGGAAGGGGGTTGGAAGGAGACACTGGAAGGGGACAAGGTGAGCGGCGGAGAGCAAAATGTGCAGCGGCAGACAAAAAACGAATGAAAATTTCGCCCGATCAGGTGCTGCCGGTGTTCCAAGTTTCAACTGTGACGCGAATCGAAGAAAACGGAGGTCTGATTCGAAGCAATTGTTGTGCCAGTAATCATGAAAGTGGTCCGTGTAAAAAGAAACTAAAGGATGAATTTATCATTTTTTACTCACTTTGCGTTGCATCGATTTACATAACGGAATAACAGAAACGTTACATTTCTTCGAATTTTCACCTATAACTGGACCAGTTTCGTAATCAACGGCACATTTATTCCATGATTTTTTCAATGAATTATGTAGGATCGACCGGGGTATCGAGCGGCTAATTACTTTTTAATGCCAATCTATCACTTCTGTTACGACGACGTTAACTACACTTTATGAAACCGTTTTGAAATCGATCGGGTGCCGTTTTCGACTACTTTCACCGCACCGTACGACAAAAGTACATAGCTCGCACGAACATTGTGAGAAGCACCGGGTGCGTTTTCGAAAACAAAAAAACCATACAGACGGAGACGAATGAAAATCGTCGTACCGCGAGCACGGGATAGGACAACGTGCTAGACTGCTAGCTCGACGAAAAACAGAGACAATAAAACGAAGCGTGAATGTACGTAGGCATACACACGTACGCACGTACGTCTGTGCGGTTACGAGTCGCGAAAGTAATGTGCATCTTTTCGGTTAGTGCGGATTATTGATTCGACCCAGCTGTCCTCCAGCCACGTTGCAATGTGCAACGAGTCGATCCATAGGAGTGCACGTAGTCTCCCTCCCCGCACTCTGTTCCGATGGAAACTGACAATCATTCGGTGTCGCAGACGCAAACGCGAGAAAGTAGCCGGAAATCATTTTCGTCCCTGTCGCAGCTTCTAATTGACTAAACGAAAAATGTTTAACGACCCAACGAACGTTCGCGTCGCCGATTACGCGGAGGTAGAGTGCGTGAAATAATAACGTCCGTTGTCACAATAAAATCGGGAACCTCCGTGGAGGAGGTTAAACGCTCGACAGAGGTCGAGAGGCACACGGTTCTGTAGTGGTGGTACGTGCTACCTATACGTGTGATTGCGAGTGTGGAGGTGAGCGCGCGGAGAGTCGGTATTGATGGTGGAACGGTGACGGTGGTGCAGTACAATAACTGCTACGTGCTATTAGGAGTGGTAGTGCTCTGCTGATACTACTACCAATAATGCAACAGTAATGTCACGGAGTTCGGTTATTCCCGCCGTCGCCGCCGCCAGCAGAATATTCGAATTACTATTCTTCGCATTGGTAGTTTCATTGTTGTCGCCGCTCGTTTTCGCGCGAACGGACTAATTGAAAGACGAGGTTTATGTCGATGCTTGGACTTAAGGAAAATCGAATAGCGATCAATATCACGTTTTCCTGCCCTGGTATTGGCACGTCGGTTGTTGCTGGGGTGTCATTAACGTTGGGAGATGATAATTAGATTATTGTCTGCATTACATCCAGTATACAGTGTCCAAAGCAATTTACACTGATTGTGAGACTGACATCATCCATAGGGAGCGCTGTACGAACAGAGCTCCTCGGTAAGTTCAACACACGTCGAACACGTGTGTAGGGTCACGTACAGGATGGGACGAAAATTTTGCTACACATGACGATTTTTACACTTTCAACCCTATCACGCAATACTAACATCCAACGTCACATTCTTCAAACACACACACAAGACTTACACACCCAGAAGCATGATTCAACATTTCCAATCGATACTCTCAAGTATCGCGTTGACTTTTCGCTGCACAGCTACTTTCGGCCACCTTGTATTATACACACCTTCGTCGACATACGCGTACGTTCGCATCAAAACTGCGTACGTACGTAGGTACCTACGTACGCCTCCGAGTGGATACACATCACGATACTGAAAGTTATTTATAATGCGCCGTTGGTCGTGGCCGAGGCACAGACGCGAATTGTATATGATGGAACCGTGTATGATAGCTACCACTCTGCGTACAGTGGTGAGCAAAAGTATAGGAGGATTAATCGGGAGAAACTTCTCCCGAACCTCCTCCTCTTCCTTCTCCTCCTGCTACTCCTGCTACTCCTCCGACTCCTCTTCTTCTGCTTCTTGGCCTCGTTACGCGATCGCTGTTATTATTGATGTCGTTATTACTGTACTAGCCGTAGTAATAGTGGCATTTGGACCGGCATTCCTACTGCCATTCAATGCTGTTATGTGACCGCTCTATACTAATAGCGATACGAGCTGTTATTTTGTTGCACGTTCTGCTAGTCGTTCTTTTTTTAATTCATTTTCCTGGTCGTGCTCTTGGTCGTTTTCTCGCGAGGCGTGCATTCCTCGCGTTGTTTCGACAGCGAGAATAAATTGTGCAAAGCAGTCGGACATTTTTCGGTCCAACGTGATCGTGTGCTTAGTGTGCGGGGAAATACAGGATTGTGGATGGAGGAAATAAACGTACACCGGGAGGAGGATAGATGTTCGATTATCCGGAATGTGTCGTCCGATTTCTCGCGGATCCGTAATACACGCACGGGAGGTGCGTGTAAATCAGGGAAATAAGAACATCCACTTTATTGCCGTTTCAAATTACTCGGGGCTTTTTCTGTCATCCTGTCTCGCTCCGCTAACGCGTTTCCATAATTTCCTCTCCCGGCGTACAATGCAACGACTTGATGCTGCTTTACTCGCTACAAGCGGCGTTCGGTGTGAATTCATCGAAATTAAGTAGAGAAACTTAATTATGTGCGGCACACATGATTGTTTAAGTCTCAACGAGTTTTTAGCTGCGTAACGAATTATGAAACGCGGTGTATAAAATTAAAG
Source organism: Priocnemis perturbator (assembly GCA_963942575.1). Classification (NCBI taxonomy): domain Eukaryota; kingdom Metazoa; phylum Arthropoda; class Insecta; order Hymenoptera; family Pompilidae; genus Priocnemis; species Priocnemis perturbator. The sequence continues at coordinate 6,130,838 of OZ012652.1, forward strand.
GCAAGCGATGTAAGTGCGAATGCAAGTATTCAGGCAGTATTCCGTAGTGCGTTACGTTTCATTTAACACATCTGCGCCGGTGCCTCGTTTCCCTCTTTCGCTTTCTTTCCATTTCGAACGCGTATGTACGCACATGCACATGCCTCGACGAGTGCACCGCGATGGCGAGCGTACGTGGAAATTGTTATCGTGCGTCGTGTCCAATCGATTACTACCGGAATGGTGAAGGAATTCATAAAGGAGCGGTTTTTCTCGTCGTTTCTGTGTGTTCTTCTTTTGGTCTTTTCTTGTTCCAAAAGTGAGGACAAAGCACAGCGTCACTGACGAACGTAATGACGCTATGAAAACTTTGTAATAGAACCGCACTCTGCCTGCAGAATAGAACTAAGCTATACCCGAAGATTTCTCGGAACTTTTCAACTTCCAACTTCGTAACAGCGTTCTATTAATTCTTAGTAATTGCACAGCCTCGCTGTTAATCTACGTACCCCTTTCGGTGATCGAACATGTTAAATGCGCCGTGTATGTGGATCGGGTGTCGAAATTTGAGTGCGGCGCGTTCGAATTTGAGGAATTAATCATGTCGGTGGCCGCGATTAATATTTTCGGTCGCGCACGGCAAGGTATTCCACACTTACCACAACCCTTCCCCATTATAAAGATCCCGAATGGATTCCGTTCCCACGGCATTCCTACTTCTTCCCTTTCTTCGATTCTCTCCCGTCTGTTTTTCTCCTCTTCCCTCCATCGCTAGTTCTCCGCCATTCTCTGGCATGCGAATGCGTGAATAACGCGTCACAGCGTCGCATCACGTTTATATATCAAAGTTAAAAAAATATATATACACAAACTTTGAAGAAAAACAGCGCGGAAAAAGGGAAATTTTCGAAATTCACAACAGCAAGCCGAAAGTGGTACACGAGCACACGGAAACTCGTTGGTTCAGAGCTGAATAGCTTTTCTTCGACGGTCGACGAAGCTAGAGATAAAAAACGAAACCGAAGATACAGTCGGCCGATAGATAACGCGTTAATTGATTTACACTCGAAGTTAATGAACTGCAACGGATTATTCGCTTCTATGAGATAACCGAGGCCAGGACGTTCGTCTTCTCCCTTTATCCGCCTCGATTTCCGTCTGTTTCCCTCCTCCGATCGACAGAGACGCAATCAATTCGCACATCTTTCCGTCCCTCTCGCCTTTCGACGACACGCTGTATGTTTAATTCGCGATGTTTACAACTGCCTCTTTGCTTGTTAATCTTTTCCGGCTTGGGGGCACAGGATGTAAGAGAGGTGCGCGCTCGGAAGAATTGTGAGCACGGCGTACACTTTCTGCCAATAGCAATTGCGAGCGGCCGTGGACTCGGACTTAGAGTCATTTAGAGAGGCCAACTCTTCTTGTTTGCGCAGTTCGTAGCTTACGACGTTCGTAAAAGGCGAGCGCCGCCCGTCCGAACGTGCTCTGTTCTTAAGTAGGTATATAGATATAATCCGATACCCGTGAAACGTTCGAGTTAAGTGAGTCGCGGACTAGAAATGCCGGAAATTATAGTGCGTGCATGAAGGTTAACGTAAGCGTTTCGTGTTTACGCTCAATATCCTTGTAATGCAAAATGCATCGGTGATAAACAGCGAGCGAGGAAGAGCGCGCGCGCGCGCGCTTTTAGAGTCAAGTTGAGAAAGCCGACGGGAGAAGAGGAGGGCTTTGTTAGGAAGAACGAAAATAATTAATTAGCGATGTACTCTCGCGCGCGCCTTTGCTCGCGTACAGCCGGTGCAATCATTCTTCGGCTGACTCAGCTGCAGCGTGGCCAGCAGCGCCGCGGAAAAAAACATCAACCTTATACAGTGTTTCTTGCAGATCGTCGATGTATTGAAAGTGGACGTCGAGCGGAAGAGAAATATCAAATTCGAGACCTGCTGTTTCGTGTTGAACGTCTGGAATGAACTTCTTTCAGCTCTCGGATACGTCTTATTTCTACGGCGTAAGCGTTTCTTCGTAACAACTTGGAATTTTCTACGGATTCAAATTGTATCGTGCGGAATTAATCGTTCTTTCTAACGGCGTCGCCTCATTTTCGTTCTTCAATCGACGCTCGGAATAAAACGCGTAATACGAAAACGAATTAAATATGTATTTATCGGTTGTAAACATTAATCCATGTTTTTCTGTCCCTTCCATCGAATCTCGATGCTTTTAGTAAATTTAATACGAGTTACAAAAATCAATAATTTAACAAGCTAATTTCTCTTTAAAAGAGCGCCTGCCTGAAAATCCCATCCGATTTCAAAGCGCGCTGTATTGAAGATTCGTTTTTGCACCGCCAATCGTTTTTCCTTCGATTATTTAAATTCATATCCGCTCGATATTCCCTTCCCATCGGTCGCTCTCTCAAAGATAAAGAGAGGCAAATTGCCGTTTGTTTTACTGCTAACGTATTGACATCCATAGTACGAAGCATGACATCGAAAATATGATTTATATTCGAAATGAAATATTGAAGGGAGCAGGATATTAATGTGCTTACGTTTTCGCGTTTTTCAAATAATATCTCCAATCGTATCCATAATTAAAACGTGAACGTGTTGTGATTAATAACGGTTACACAATAATAATAATAATAATAATAATAATAATAATAGTTACATAACCGTGAAACTATGTAATGACATGATTACATAACCGCGTATACAAACATTACAATCAGCGCAAACGCAATAATACACTGAAAATACCGTTATTAAAATATCTGCATCGTTTGAAATGTATCATCTTCCGTAGCAAAATCATCGCTCGACCTTCCGCCTCGAATAAACCAATTTGGCTCAGAAAAGACCGACAACGCGCGAAGATTCACATGCGTGATAGGGGCTCGCGGGGATAGACCTTTTTCCCGGCGATAATTATAAATTCACGTCCGCCAATGTGCTTCCTTCCATTCGCTCGGTGCGAAGATAAAGAGAGGCGAATCAGCACGCCAGCATGCACGGATGCGTCACCGTTCGTTTTGGATGTCACTGTCACATGTAATTACGTGCGTGTGTGCCCGTGAATGCGTGTATCATCGGGGGGGAGCACATATGTGGACACCCATGTGCCCACATACAGGGGCCGCACCACATGTGGGAGCACCTATGTGCGCGGACTCATTCGAGTGGGGACGTACGTACGTGTGATGATACTATCGTGTCGCTGTAGTATGTAAAATGTCATATATGAATTGATTTCGCATATATGTACATATGTCTGCACAACTTGAGCTCCTTACGTGTCACCGCGTGTCCCTGCGGCGCGAGGAGGGTCCTAGGATGATTGCGGTGACACATTTGTGTACGTATATAAGTAAATTTATAAGCGTGCAAACGTGAGAGAGGGAACAATTGTAGGCAGATTGAAGTCAATACATCGTGTACACGATTACAAGTGTTTAAACAAATTTATACATCTGCTAGGATACGTACATGTTTTATGTAACGCGCTCATGTACAAAGCGATACGTGTATGTGTACATATGTAGCACTGCGAGCGGAACAGTGCGACACCTGTAGACCGAAGCGCGATGTAGCGTAGCACACATTCGAAGAGCTTTCGCTTAATCATACGTGTACGTACACAGGACCACATATCTCCTCCGTAGGCGCGCATACACGTATCCATAAGTTCTCATACCCGCTCCGCATTCAGAATGTCGTAATAAGACACGGACGTGTAATTTATTTCACGTCTGTATCAGTATTTGTAACGACGAGCAACCGACTACTCATCATGAAATACACGGTATTATCTACGAACAAAGAATAAACTGAAATGTAAGGCTCGAGGATAAATAGAGTCTTTGCGGATGATGTCACGCGGAACTTTAAAATAAAACTGCGACGCGGAGCGAAGGTGGAGAGGAAAATCTGTACAAATTGTAGGAGAATGAATATCAAATGTAAATGGAAATGCCACGGACGATATCGCGCAGACACTTCCGCGATGAAATTTCGATGAAAGGTCGCAGACGGAGGAGGGCAAGGGATTTGATCGAGTTGTCAAAACAGAACGAAATGGGATGTAATATACTTTTTATACGTCGCTTTCGTTCCGCAGCGCAAAAATTAACTTCGAGAGGTCGCTCGCAACAGAATAAATACAGATACCGATTCGGGGAGAGTATTAATACCGTGTGATATCGTCGAGGCTGATTCGGATACGATTGCAACATTCGTAGAAATTCGGCGTCGCGTTGTAACATTATTTGATCGCACGACGCTCGCCGATATTTCTGGCAGTATTCTCCCAATCCCGGGTTATTCCTTTGTTTACCGTGCTTTCGAAAGCCGACGGGGGAATATCGAAAGACTGCGCGGCTTCGATTTATGTATTGGAACGCGATTGGAACGCGGGGGTATAAGTGAAACGTCGACCGTGCCGGCGAGAGCTAGAACAAACGCTTATTTGCGAACCGTAAAGCAGACGCATCGGATTCCAAACTATCTTCATCGGGTCCGCCGAAATTCTTCCACTCGTTCGCGTAAAATAATTTCTGCTCCTGAAAAAGACGAGACCAACGTCCAAAGAGTAACGCCTCTTTCTTCCTATTTATTTGTTTCAAGCTGTGAGCATATTGAGTTATATTGTCATCTTAATAAGGGAACTTATAAAAAAGAAATTTCACGTCTACTTACAACATGACATAGAGATTGATCGTGGAAAATCTGAAAGAGACGTGTGTCTGACAGTCCCGAGGTAGGGAGGAGGATATCTTTAGTCGATTGGTTATATGAATCGGCCCCGATCGCTGGGCAGCCGTTCTCCTTTGTGCCTCGCAGCATTTCAAAATCTGCCGTTGAGTCGGCCGCCGACCAATCGGGACGTCTCATCGCGACGGACAAACGAAAAGCAAGACCGCGAGAATCGAGAGGGAGAGCGAATACGCCGGTTTCCGAATCGACCGAAATAATAACGTTATCAAAATACAAGCCGTTATTAAATTATAGTGAGAAATAACCGCTTTAGGCATGAATAGCGAGGGTCGCCTTTTTTCCTATTATTGTGAAACCCCCTTTCGCGGGACGGGGGAATTATTGTTCAACGGTGGATAGCGGTTATCAGAGTGGGACCCGACAATAGTTTGCCGGCGTGCTCGGCTGCCAAGGACGGTACATTGGCGGACGCATTCGGGGGCTTTTCGACTTTACTAACTTTCTCCGCGATTTTTGGCCGGATTGTGCCTCTAGCGCTAGCGCATCGATCCCGAACATCAGACATTCGCTCAACTATCAATTCTTCGAAATACAGTCGACTGCTGCGTTTCTTCCCCGTACCGCGTGCAATAACAGAACAAATGATGTCGCATAAAAATTAGTCTTCGAAATTCAATTTTTAACCATTTCTAAGTTGAAATTGTTAGCCTACCAACACTGAGATTTCGTTGGGCTATGTGTCATTACCGTTACGAATTTACTGCATGTAATTAAAACTTTAGACATTACCACTATTACCGGTCGATATGTGTCTGTGCAGGTACAAGAATATAACGAGCCCAACGTGCAAAGTTACTTAAATGTCAGCTTATTAAAGCGGCGCTGTATAGTATTCCACAGTCCTCATTTATGCTTCTACGATGACGGCGATACGCGTGTGGACATTGCCAATATGGAGACTGCGCAGTATACGGTGCAAATATTATCCTAACAATATTGTATAATGCGAGAGTCGAAATATTATCAATCCTTAGAATGTGCGTATATAAAACGTCGCGTGTACGTGTTGTCGAGCTCAAACAGATTCTGCTGAATAACGTAAATCCCTGTATAGTGAACATCTTTCCTTATCTGCTTCTAACTTACTGGCGATTGTATCGCTTTATCAATATCAGAAAACACGCGATGCGCACGAAAAATGTACATAATGTCGGCGTTCAATAAAATCAAAGTCTCCGTTCAGTGATCGCATCGTAGTTGCCATATTAGGTTTTATCGCTTTTGTTTCCTCGATAAGCTCCATGAAGTGTTATAACAACAGTGGGCACGATGGTTGATAATCGATAGAATATCCAAATAAATTATTTGAATCCGAAAGAACTTCTTCGGATAACGGTGTGCTGCAATTGTTTATTGCAAATAATTAGAGTGAAGATGAACGCTGGCCATGGAACCTTCTTTGAGACAGTTTGGGTCGACGATGCGCGTTAAGTTGTCGCGAATCCAGCTAGTCGCAATGATCATATAAAATAAACAAACGCATTACGCTGGCCGCGATAAGAGCGTTTCATTTCGTTAGCGCTCATTTTCGGGCCACGAGCGGGCGCGGGTGAGAATACGGCACTTCTCGCGTAAATTACGCTCGCGTTTCGTCCGCCGACTCCCGCGTCCGATTCCTCCTTTAGCCCGGCAAACAAAACTACAATGAATTAAAGCGAAAAGTTACCTTAATTAAGGTATTTCGTCGGGAGCACGAGAAGGGAGAGTTTCTATGAAATCCTCTACCGGCGGCAAAGCGCTGAATCTGTCGACGTAAACAATAATCGCATAGAAATATCATTTGAAAGGTATACACCTCAATGCAGCCATAATGACCACATTAAGCTGAGTACACAGTTGTTAGTCAGAAAGTTTACGGATTACAAGCGACGTCTAATGAAATCCTTACATCGCCCGCTGTATATAATTATGTACATTGTAGCGTTTATAGGCAGGACTTTGTGCGGTAACATTCCTCTCCTCTCGCGCTCGCTCGGTGCTTCTAACAGGTTAACGCTCGTAATAAAATCCGGAACGACGTGTTTTCGCCTTTTTACCGATGTACCGAGAGGAGGGTACAGCGCTAGTTTTCCACTTTGGACATTTATTGCGCCCGATCGCTCGTAATATTCGCTCTACACGTTACAAAGTCTGCCCCCCCTCCTTCAAATTGTCGACGAAACTCGTTAGCTCGGCGATTGGTTAGATGCCGAGAAATTTCTGTTCAATCGTTTCATTAATATTTCCATTCCGACGGCCCGTCAATTACAGCGCGCGAAACGTTAGCGCTGATTAAATATCCGGCCGGTGCCCGATTAACGAAATTTCTATTAAGCCCTATGCCATTTTCATCGTCGCGCACGAGAAGTGCGCGAAATTACATCTTGGCCATTACCTGCGTTTGTCTGGCAAACTAGCGTGGAGTGTTCGACAGAAACGTTGTTTTCGCCGACCCTTTTGACGGCATAACTGTTCTTTATGCGATTACGCTCGCGAACTCCGCAGGCCGCGTTCGACTTTGCGCGTATTTTACATTCGAGTTCACTGCACTAATTCGCAATGAACATTACCGCCGCGTACAAAACAAGTCTCGTTAACAAAGATAGAACTATTTATCGTATTTCGGCGAAGCGCTTAATTAGCGAGTTTTGCCGGCTCAAATTAACAAAGTACGCAGCGTGCCCAACGCAACCTCCTCATACGTGTGCGAATTTCTATCGACGCACGAAATCGAGGTGCTGCATCAACGAATTTGGAGCAGTTGCGAGAGAGGATACTTAGATACGGTGTCATATATATCTCTTAATCATATTGTTAGATTAGACTAAGCTCTGCGATCAAAGGCTAAAGAGGCTGCGAAGGGAAGCAGTTAATCTTCTTTCACGTATTTCGTATATCGACCGAGTCCCCGTTACTAATTATTCCATCCGAAATATGTAGGTATCAATTACTCCTCCCGAACGTTTCCTTCCCACACGCGCGTAATTGAAGTATTAAGAGGAAGGTATTCGCGCGTGGGCCGATTGCCAGCGGCGATTTGTCAACTTGTAAATCATAAGAGGTCGTTCGTGTGTGCGGGGACGCGATTAAAGCACGTCTCGGTCGTTCGAACGAGACAGAACCACGCCAATGGATCTAAAGATTTCAAGCTGGACGTGCTCTGTTGCACGGTTCATTGGTGTACTAATCGCGACGCCGTCGCGGATGGAAAGAGAGAGAGAGAGAGTTTATCGTTGAGATCTTTAAATTACGGAGTTTATGAAATGCGCCGGCTTCTATGTCACGGAGAATAAATCGTAGGTACCGTATACGTTTGGTTAATGTGCCACAGTTTCTGGGTGCATTATAATATAAATATGCACGCTCCCGCGTGCCGGCGTTTTTACACGGTCACGTTTTTCCCGTTCCCCGTGTAATTCCGTCCGCGCGTAATAGGGCGTCATTTCTTTTTTCGGCGTTTCAACGTTTACGGATCTTTACGAGCACGGTATCGTCGTGTTTTCACGCTTTTACAGTCTCGTATCTTTATATCATCGCGTCCTACGTGACACTGGTATTTTCATATTGTCCTGCCTTCGCCTTTTCATATTTTTCCGAAGTTTCGCCAAGTCTGAGACTTTCATACTTCCATCCTTTCATGTTTTCGCATTATCATATCTTTACATTTTCCCGTTCTCGCCCTTCCGTAAGCGTGTATCCTCGTGCGCCCGACGTTTCCGTATTTTCACATATGTCCACGGTTTTGATTTTGACGTTAAAGTATCGACAGAGGGAAGAGAGATAATCTCTTGTCGTGACATTTGAAAGTGGATGCGCGAAATCGCTCAAACGTCGCATATCGGATTCCCGAATATTCGCGTTCCGCCGAAATCGTTTTTCCAATTCGAGCGGCGCGCGGCCGCCATATCGGAAACTCATTTTGCCTCGTAGATTTCGTTTAATTAAATAGCGCCGCTAATTGGAACGGAGGTGAGGGCAGGGTCCCGCTGCCATTGGCCGAAGCGGCCGAACAAAATGGTCGGCGCGGAGTGCAAAATGGGGGGCTTAACGGATTTTGCGCCCCTTTTATTTCGCCGGAATCGGCGTCAAAACGGCCGATTGTTAGGGGTGAAACGAAACTTTGCAAAGGATGCGCACGACATAAAGAGAAAATGTATGGTAAAATGCGAGAGGCACGGGTGAATACTTGTGGAGCGACTTTGTTTATGATGTTTCGCCGTTTTGTGCGCCAAATGAAATTCATTTGAGTGCTGCACGACTTCCTTGAGTGTCAAGTTCCGTAACAGTGCACGGTATAATTGAATCAATTTCGTATGACGCGTAAAGCCCTTTATTCTACAGCAAATATTCGTCGAACTGAATTACGCCGCATCGATGTTTGTTTTGCGTGCTTTGTCAAATTCGGGTATTTTTTTCCACATAAAACGCCTGTAAAACCATTGGGGCGAGTCGTTGAAACAAATATTTTACAATTTTCCAACTGCGACGCTCGGGAGCGTTATTGCCGGGGATACATTGGTTTATGTATTTTCGTTTCGCGAAATAATGTCTATGAAAGCGGCGAAATTGTTGGAAGCAAATATTTTCCAATTTGCACGATGTAACGTGCTGAAATTATTCCGCGTCGCTCGCCCATCGAACGGCCGGGAACGCTAGACAAATCGTCGAATAATTGGAGAATTCCGCTCGAAGTTTATCATTTCCGATACTTTAAGCGCGACGTGTACAGGAGTAACGAGTCCCGCGGAATATCCGCACTTATTAACAAATACTGCAGGCGCACTCGAAGTTTCGCCATTATTTCTTCGGTGAGTAATAAGCCCCGGGAATCCACTTGCCATTCGAAACACAAGTATATAATCTCTCTCGACATTGTCCATAACATTCGTACATGCCGGGAAGTTCTTGATACGAGGAGCAGAGGAGAGACGAGGGATTGTAAAAGCAATTGACCTTAACGCATAAAGAACCCGCCCCTGAAGTATCTCTCATTGTGCACGCTAATCTGAGAAACTACAAGGGAATTTTGTTGCGTTACTACTCTTGTTAAACGACAAACCGCGCGCATTCAGGAAAGTAGATTGAAGCGGTCATCTGCGAAACATAAATATTAACAAAGACTAGTAGAGTAAGACAGAAACTGGAGGGGGAACGAATGGAATGAGAGGACGATAGGAAGACCAGAGAGGGGAGAGGAAGAGAGAAGTTACGTTCTCGAATTCCATGTACCCAGTAATTCACGTTAATTGGTATTCAGAGGGGTTACCCCCGTTGTGTAGTGTGTCTTTTGAAAACAACCTGGCTCTATCCTATCCAGAGGCAACAGCCCTTAAACCTGGCCTTCGGCTCGCTTCGCTTCAGAAACCGCCACGCCACCCCATTTTCTACCCCTTCCCAACCCCACCCTACTCGCGTCTCGCACCCATCCCCAAGTAAAGCCGAGCTTTCGCTGCTCGTCAGAATTCCCTATTGGGGAGAATCGATTTTTAGATTTTCGCCGCTATTCTATCGGCTGACTTAGCGGGGATTTTATTTATTTCTCGATTTTTTTTTTTTTTTTTGTTCACATATCCCGTCGCTTTTCATTTAGTCAAGCCTGTTCCGTGTGTTCCGCTCGAAAGTATGAATTGCTAAACTGCCGCTCGTGGCTGAAAATTTTCGAAGGTCGTTATTTCCCAGTTCACTCGTGCCACCTGATGTTGTCGGTGTCTTAGAGTTCCGTTCAGTGGACTTACGTACGCACGTAGGTGTACGTGCTTCTAGACTTCTCAGGCTTGCATACATCGCAGGATGCAATTAGCCCGTATTATTCCGTACTCCTATTCCTTATCAGCCACGTCCATTCTCCGTCCTCCTTCGTCCCATTCCATGCCATCGCGTTTCTATCTGTCTCGAGGCGCGGCGTGCAACAATCTATTACGGCGCTATATCGGCTTCGTTATTTCCTTTTGTATCACGGCGTTTTATCGTCCATTGTTATCGCGCCATCTCGATCTTATAACATAATGAACGAAATAGCCCGTCGTTTCTCTCTCCTCCCTCTGCATTCTCTTATTTTCGTGCTTCTTGCATTTTGTCAGAGTTCCTTTTTTTCTCTTACTCGCTTCCAACCTCCTCTCTCTCTCTCTCTCTCTCTCTCTCTCTCTCTCTCTTTCTTATTCTCCTCTGTTGTTTCTTCGCCTTATCAACAATAACAACTCGTTCGCCGAGTTCTTTTTCTCATTCCGTTCATTGTAACGAGCCTTGAACCGGCTGGATGCACACATAAGAGAATAAGGGAGGATAGAAAGGTAGAGAGAGAGAGAGAGAGAGAGAGAGAGAGAGAGAGAGAGACAAAGTGTAACGAAAGGTAGCGAGAGGAGTAGGAAAATCACAGACCACGATTTATGACTCATTGTCGACAGGAAATCACGGCGCGGCCACTCATACGCCTGCATCACAAGTGTGCATCTGAGTTAGTTTCGTGATATCTCACGGGATGAGATTAATCACGATCGATCCGCGTCGGGCGTAATTACTCGAGCGAGACGCGATCGTGAAATTTTCAGCCTCGCTCTCGATAAAGAATAACGTTCGTTCGGTCTTCTCGGAATGTATGCACTTTCGAATCCCGGAACCGATAATTACGTAAAAGTCGGGCAAAAGCTTATTTTAAATTGAATTTAGACTTTACAGTCCTCTCTCTGTATCCTTTATTTGCCGCTAATGGATTCCGCGGAATTGTTTTCAAACGCGGCCAGTTGCAATTCTCGTATTTCAATTATTTTCCGCCGGGACTGTTCAGCGGAGAAGCATACATAATTAATTCCATGTACACCGGCATATATTACGAGTTATACCGTCGAAGGGAAAAAAATTCGCTTTGAGTTTCGAGAGTTGAGGATTGGGGTGAGGGAGAGTTGAGTATTGACAATGAATAGTTTTCTTCCGCGGCAAAAGGCCGAGGGTTTACGCGGGAGAGCAAACTCTCTACCTGACTGTGTATGTGTAGGTGTGTGAGGGGGAGAGAGAGAGAGAGAAAATGAGGGAGGACGGTTGGAATGGTAGGAGTAAGAGGAAAATACGAGGGTTGCCATAAAGTGAAGAGAGAGACGAGTATGGAAGCGAACGAGGTAGAACGAGAGAAAGAGAGACAGGGTACGCTGAACAAGGATAGCAAGAAACTGCTGCGACAGAGGGAGGAAAGGAACGTGAAATAGAGAATGATAGAAAAACAGAAAAGTAGAGAGTGAGAAATAGTAAGCGGGAGAAAGACAAACTTGTACAGCAAAGGAAAAAAGGGGGTGAGAGAGAAGGGGAGAAAGAGAGACAGTAAAGCAGAACTAGAGGGAGATGGGAAGTATGAGGAACGGATACATAGAATAAGAGAGAAACAGACGCGAGGAAAGAGATACACGTGAAAACGTAGAAGGAAGAAAGGGAAGGAAGTATACGTTCGGAAAAAGAGAGGAACAGAGATGGATAAAAGACGAAAGTAGACAGCAGGAGAGAAACACACGTACTCACCTCTGCACACAGTTACACACACGCGTGGAGAAAGAGTTAGATTTGATAGGAGGGGTGAGTTTCCATGGAAACGCGTCGTAGTCTCGTACCAGCTCTCAAATAGAACGTATAAATATATATATATGTATTTACACATGCTCACCTTGCGCACATATGCGCAGCACTGAAGACACTATTAGTAAAATTAAATGTAGTACGAGTTATAAAATAAAAGGTGTGCCGGGAATGGCGGGAGCGAAATTTAACCCTCGACATGAAAAATTGAAATTAAACAGGAGTAATCTGCGCATCGGGAGACGCAGACGCTTGCGACTGCTCCGATTGTTTATGCGTGTCTTTTGGCGCGGAGTAATTTTAATTACGTTCCATCGAAGCGTTAATTAATTTCGATCTTGTTTTCATTATTACAGGAGGCACAAAAGGAAATTAAATTTAATCAAATTTCCTGCAAACATCGTTATTGAAGATATCAGCGACATATTTGCGTGATATGAATTAATATGTGGTATGTGCACTGTAAGAAAAGAGAGCACCGTCGTTGGGGAGAGGTCAGATCTCGAAATTTCGCAATTTTTCCGCTACTTCGAACATTTGATAAGGACGCTTAATTAAAAATGTCTAATCAAAGGGAACAATGGAATCGAATCAAGGCGGGAAACAGAATTCTCCTAGCACAATAGTTTCGTAATTTAATAACGAACAAGTACGTTCACTTAATTGACGTCCATTGTTGTGATCGAAGTCGTGCGCGAGCGTCCGACGGGGGTTCACGATTGTTGTTATCAGAAAACGTCAGGGGAAATTAATCGATTCCCATCGATTTCCATCGATTTTCATTATTCGATGAGACGTGGAATTCCTTGCAACCCCCCTCCTGCCATTTTTTCTTTTTTGTTGGTCACCTTACCATAATAGACAGTCGAGCGCCATATGACAAGAGCACGCCTCCGACGAATGGTACCATTAGCATTTATATTAAATTAACATTCCTCATTTTCATAATGCTCCCGAAGAGCAGGACGAAATCCTCCACACACCGCCCCGCACGACAGTCCACTTTACTCACGACCATTGCTACGACTTTTCTAATTCGGCGCTGGGAATTAGAGACGATGAATTTCGAAGGTTTCACACTCGGGAACTCGCTTCTCCCGTTCCAAATTAGTTTTCATAGCGTCGACGAAAGACTTCGTGTACCCAACAACTAACCTAAACGCTTTCGTTTGAGTCATCATAAAAATATAAAATCATCCCTTTCAGTTCTTCTGTCGAGAAAGAAAAGTGCGGTGCTGCGACAACGATCGAGGAACGACGCAGTCGTCAGGACTCGTGTGTGTAAAGATCAAAGATAGCAAGTCGGGTCAATGAGGGTTTAGAAATACTTCGGAAATACCCTGTGTGCCTCACTCCTCTCGCTGTTGTCCATCGGCAAACGCGAAGTCCGGGAGGGCGCACTGGCGTAGAACCCTTGCCCAACAGAAATAGAATTCTAATAAAGCGCCACTCCAAAATGATCACGAGGACAGCGAGTGCCGTGGCTTGCGTTCGCTGTCGAGAGGGAGAAGAAGGGAAGGAAGAATGGAAGAATCGAACGCAGTGGCGGAGGGGAGACGGAAAAAAATGGGGGATGGTGGATGCCGGGAGGGTTTGTTGATGGCGCTCATGTGTAATGTTTCAAATACTATACTGCGTCGGATGGGGTTCAAGAGATACCACTGTCGCGCGTAAGACGATGTTTCACTCGTAATGTATGTCGAAAGTTTCATTCTATCGTCGAGCTGGCAACTTCCGACAACTGGAAATTAGAATGTTGAAACGTGCGACATGGAAGTTAGCGAGCTCAGATTGTAGAATTCTCATGTCAATTTTCAATAATGCCGCGAAGCAAGTATAATTATCCAGCGATATAGATCAGCGGGTGACACTTCGCTCTTATTTGGTTAATTAAAAATGAACGAACATTGGGCGAACGGTAGGGTCGAGGCTAGGCAGGGGGTTAGATAGGCGGCGGAGACAGATGGAGACAGCTCACGAAAGAGATATGGCGCGTTGAGGCAATAATTACGTTAGTAGTTTACGAGGCAGCGATTCGACGAGACGCTTGTAACGAGTTCAAAGCGTAACACAGATATTACCACGCTCCGATGGGCCGACGTTCTCTCCCCCGTTGTTCGCTCCGCTCGCGAACCAAGAAACGACATGTTCGTCTTTTTCCAATCGGCGCGATGTATCAAACGCGCGTGTGCGTGCTCTTTGTATGTCGCGAGCAACGTGCGTCACGTCGTCGTTCTTTGATTAATCAAACATTTTTTCCCTCCCGTTAATGAACCCCAGACGCTACGCACGATCAGACGAATACGTGTGCGGATAAAATGATAAGCGCTACCTTCTCTGAATTATATTTTTCATCATTCATATCGAACGAATTAGTAATTTATGTTATTTTTGTTCGCAGGATAACGAATGCTGAACTAACGAGCATTGACAAGGGTGAGTCACGATGGGTATACCTCAATTATATTGTAGTGTATTGTCCGTAATGTAGATAATTGGACATGCATATGCAATACATATTATCTTCCACTTTATTCAATATACATACGTGCATAGCATACGTTGATCATGATTAATCTAATCTACTCTCGAATGGAAGCAAGATTTTATCGAAAGCTACGATGAAATAATTTTTTAACGGTACCAAAAAGCCCACAGGCGTATTGTGAACCATGCAAAAATAAACGAGACCGCAGATTTCATCCATGTTCATCCGATACGCGGCGTTGGGGGGCGAAAAAAATGGTAGAGTACTGAGGAGAAAAAGCTTAACGCATATTTCACATTGTAGGAGGATTCGTGAAGTAATCCCGCACACAGTGACGCCACTTAAACGACGGTATTTCATCGTTGCGTGAGACGAGCGAAAACGGTGAATCAGCCGCAATGTGGTTTCGCGCCTGCGCGCCTTACCGAGAAAAAGTACCGACCGCGTCAATTTATTGATAACTATTCGGCACATCACCTCCTCCTTTCACGCTCTCCCATAATTAAATAAATTAGGCAGCGTGGGTCCAGAAATGTTACGTTTGCATCGAGTCGGTAGTAACCGTACAAAAAAATGCTTCTACAACATAAAATATATGCAGCTCGTAAAATTTCGTTGGACGTGGACACTCGTCTGTAGAGTATTTCGAAAATGTTATATTCGCCGGGAACGTCGGATGTGGAGATTTTATGTTTAGCGTGCATCATAGTAAAGTTTTCGTAAAATGTATAGCTTTAATGCAGCGCGATAATATTCCAATATGCTGTGTATGTTGCAACAAGATCATTGCACGATATTGAATTTTTACATTAACGGCTTTGAGATTTTTTAATTTGTACCGAATATTAAATGCATGAATTTCAGAGCTCGCATATTCAGTAATAATGTGTGATACGCACTGGATATGGAACCTGCTTTACCGGGTAGAATTTGTGGAATATAAATTTTGAATGGTACCGGCTTTGGGTATTTTAACTTTGCATAAAACACTGCATGCTGTCATTTCAAATTTCACATATCTGGTAATAACATTTACCGTGAACTAGATGTGAAACATTTGCTCCTCAAAATTATAATATAATATTTGACCATACAATTCATATTCTCAATAACATTTCCGAATCAAGTTCCTAAAAATGCGCGTATTTACGATTTTAATATTAATTCCGTATTCGTTTTCCGCCCGACATATGCAACGATAACAGCGCACTTTATCCACAGTGCATACATTAAATATCAACTCGTATACGTATTAATATTGCAACATACTCGGTACGTTCACAATATCGCCCCGACAAGTAATACCTCATTTCGTTTTGCGACACGAATAAAGATATTTATATCCGCGAAATACGATACGGCTAGTCGCATAAAGAGAGTCCACGTCATCACAAAGCAAAAGCCGGATAAAAAGCGCCACGTGAAGGGTAGGACCGGAGCGCAAAAGAAATCAATCGATGGAAGTGCTGAAAGCGAGCCTGGACATCGTACTTGTCAAATTGCGTCATAGCGCGAGCGGAATATTAGCCGGGGTCGCGAGGGGAGGTGGGAGACACCCCCGTTTGACTTTTTCCTCGATCTCCATAACCCATTTCTTACGCGACGGACGTCTTTGTCTCTCGCCAAAGTACACTCGCGCTATCGTCGTCCTTTTTCTTCCTTTCCGCCGATGCGACGAACAGCTTCCCCTGGAGCGTGAACTGGTTTCGAACGAGTGCCATGCCTTTTACGTTTTCTGGTTTTTGTGCTCCTCACGGGAGGGAGACAAGGGCCGACGACTTTTAATGGACGACAGGGCGAGCCCCATAGGCGTAAACCGTGATTTTATTTTCGACGAGGGAGAAGTTTGCCTATGCGTTCAGCCTTCCTCTTCCCGCTTCCCTCCCTCCCCTTCGTCCACTTCGTTCGCCCTCTCATTCTCTTCTCCACAGCATGTGCGCGTGCCCGAATTACAACGAATGCAATCGGAATTACACTCTTGTATTGCTTTTTTTTCTTCTTTTTCGTGTCCGAAATTGTCCGGTTCGGTCCGACGCGTCGATTTGGGATTTTTCGAAAATTTCGAAGGTCCCCCGAAAACCGTATTTTATGTACACTGGTACGGTATCGGGAATCGCTTTTTGATTTTGTTTTTACTGCCTTTGATGCCTTTCAAATACGCGCGAGAGCTGAATATGCACAGGATATTGATTCGATGGAATATTAATTTATCCGTGATTAGTTGAGTACGGATGAACGTGGAAAATCTGTTAATAAATCGAAGCGTGTTTATATGAGAACTTCTCATTGAAAGCAGTGTCGCCTGAATTGATTAAGTGGGAGTTAAAAATAGTTGTTATGAACCCACTTATTGCATTGCATATGTATGTCATTTTTATCACAGCTAACGTACCGATCGATCCATACTATTATTCTTTGATTGCCATAGGGATAGGCTAACATATTAAATAGTAACATGAAATTGCGGCCAATCTGATAGGTATAATCAAGCAACGAATTATCCGCAAAGCTCGCCAGCGCAGTGAATCAATAATACATATTACAACATCGCGCTGGCTGGCAAATTTACAATTATAACATAGTGATAGCCGTGGAAATACTTATAAACCGGACATCACAGGCGCGAACCGCTCAAAGCCGTTCGTCGATCGGCGAACGATAATTATTACGCTAATTTCATTAGCACGCATTGCTTATTTAAAACTCGAATTTACGGCATAACCCCCGAACCCAGCGACGGGTTAGGTTCGATCGATGCGGCATTAAATTATCACAGGACGGCGGGCAAACATTTTGCTAACCGCGCGTGTGCGAACCACACACTGCGACATATGCGCGCACATACACACACATGGGTACAATATTCCTCGCTTCTACACGCTTGCACACGCTTGCACACGCTTACACATTAACACATCGGCGCGCCGGTAGCGGCGGTGGGCTTAAAGAAAAATATTACAAAAATCCTCGGCCACCTCTGATTTTTCGTGCGAACCCCGGGAAAATTTTGTTATTTCGTTTCCATCTCGACGAGGATTTTTGTAAAGCTTTCGAGGAATATAAAATGTTGTGCGTTGCCTTTGAGGCGGTAAGAGTCGACGGACGCTTGCTTTTCTCGTGCCTTCTTTTACGCTCAGTTTAATATTTCTTGCGCGCTCTCTCTCTCCCTCCCTCCCTCACCTCTTCTTCGCTTCCGCTCGAAAATTATATCCCCCGTTTGTTCTCCGGGGAAATTCTAACGTGATTGCATTCATGTTTAACACGTCCGCAATTCATTATTCCTTTTTTTTCCCCCAATTCCACGCGGTTTACCGTCGACGTAAGAGGTCGGCGTAGCTGCTCATACGGAAATCCAGACGTCGCAGAGAGCGCGTTTAATTTTCTGCTGAATGCGAACGAAAGAATCAGCCGCAAAACACAAGGCCTGTCCCATACGTTCGCCTTGCTTTCTCAACTAGGACTCCGGTATATACGTTTCTTTTTATCTCGATTTCCGTCCCACCCTGTACACATCCATGCCCAGGCCAAAGGAAGAGAGAAAGACCCCATCCCATCAAGTTGGGACGGATGGAAGGTGAGAAGGACGGAGGTCGGTTTTGGAAGGGGTAAACGCGTGGAAGGGATGGATTCCGAAAAGAGGGGCAAAAGGGGCAAACGGGGAAATCCCCTCCAATTTCTCGTCGGCAGAGAGAGTCTATAGAGTTGTGGAGTTGGTCAAAGGTTACTGCACACAGGCGCACTGTGTATTAGAATTATCCAATCCTACCCAGGCTATACAAGCTAAACACGTAACGTACAGTAGCAGGCAAAATTACTCTCGTCCTCCCCCTCTCTCTTCCTCTTCCTCTCCGTCTCTTTCACCTACATGTCTCTGCTTCCCTCTACCCTATGTTGCGTCCCTATTCTGTCCTTCTTTCGCCGGCGGAATACTCAGGATACGCCCTCACAGGATACAAGCTGATGTCGGACTCCACACTCCTTCGCCAACAACGACGCAACGAATTTTCTCTCCCGCTTATGCACGTACTTCGCCTCTCACGTGGTCTATTTTATATCACATTATGTGCCGGAGGAGGGGGATGATACTGGTCGACACGACGTCAACGGCAATTATCGCGGGTACTACTGCTATTGTACACGTGTCGTGTAATGTGACCAATAATTGTTTGCGTCGTGTATTATTATTTGTGATCGGAGAAAATTGATCGCGGCGATTAGTTGCTGTTACGGTATCCCGCGCTCGAGATAAAGGTGTTACTCCGAATTACATTGAATCAGCTGGTAACAGTCGTAAAGTAAACCGTGAAGACGGGAGAAGTTAATAAATTGAAGATCGAAAAAGGCGGACGAAATGAAGACGGCGATCGGGTGGAAAGGAGAGGGGAATGGAGGGAAAGCGAGAAGTTATAAGGGAAATAAAGGGGGAGAACGAAAGGATGTTCAAAGTGGAAAGAAAAACTGAAGCGAAAAAGTAAAACAGTGAAACAATACGCGAGCGAGCAAGAAGGAAAAAGCGGGCGGAAGAAATAAAACGGGCAAATGCTGTATAAGCAAAACGAGCAAAGAATGGAAAGAGAAGTAGCGAGGGACAAAGTGTGTATCACGGAGAGAGGGAAAGAGAAACGGCGCGGAGAGAAATAGTAAAAGTAAAGCACACCATACGTATGTATATATGTGCTTGTACGTAACAAAGAAACAGAAGCGCGGCGGGGGAAATAGTGAAAGACCGACATACTGTCTGCATACGGGGTCGGGTGAAAATTGTTGCACAAAAGGGTGGCCAGATAGAGATTCCGGTTTGACGAAATTAATTGGGAAACCGTCGACGCGAAATTTATGAGCTTTCGCGAAAAACAGATTGAAATTGCGCTCTCCGCGCAATTCGATAACTCTCGAAAATGAAAATGAGGGAAAACGTTATTTAGAACGCAAATTGGAAGATTTCGGGGTGGATACGCTAGCACGGCGATTCGTAGGGCCGTAAAGTGTGAACTTCGAGTATTGAAAAGTGGACCGTTGAAATTCTCTTTCGGCTCGTTCCGTTATCTTCTTCTCTCACGCATCCTCCCATCTCGTTTCCTCTCGCGCACTCCGATTCCTTCCCTCTTATATACAGGCTCCTATTTCTCTCTTCCTCGCACATTCTCCTATGCCCCAATCTCTTTCTCTCTCAGTCCTTTCCCCAAAGATCTTTCACTCTCTCCAAGTGGGCACGGCCTTCTCAGCGAATGTGAAGGCTGAGCACCGCTTTCTTCTTTCCCAGCGGGGGTGGACGAGGAAAAAGAGCCGGAGAAGGAGAAGACGAAGAACGGGAGAGAGAAAAATTCACGACTTTCCTCTCTCTCCTTTCCTCCAGAACTGCCTGTGTATGTACGTATTCCCACGAAGAAGTGGAGGAACTCGCTGAATGGGGAATTCTTAAATTAAATCGTCAATCTTCGCGTTCCGTCGCGCAGAAATCGTCCCTTCTCGTTTTAACGAGATGAGAAGCGCGAGAAGGAGGCGAGATTCTCCGTCCTTCTCTCTTCCCTACTTTCCTTCTCGGTTGCCAGAAATGTCGCGATACGTATTCCTTACTCCGCCGTCGGGCGAATTTATTCTCGAGCGCGTGATCATTTCTGGGAGTCGCGTCCGATGATGTATTTTGTGTCGTTCGTAATTAGTGGATAACGTACGATATATCAAGGTACCAAGTGTCATGATTAATTCATATTATGTTTTACTTTCGGATATCAATATACATTACGCGAAACTAAAGTGGAACATTTCGGTATCGGAGAAAGTTTTACGAAATTTCCATCGACCAAACGCGAAAAGCAAACGTATTTAAATCGTGGAAATTTACGTGCCAGTAGAGACTGGAAAAACTTCGTTTAGAATATTCACCATTCTTTTTTCAATTTCGCACGAAATACTTTCGTTAAACGAGAGAGAGAGAGAGAGAGAGAGAGAGAGAGAGAGAGAAAGGGGGGGGGGGTGGATAAGCGTCACAACAACGGAAAGTCCTGGGAATTTGTTATCACTTCAATCTGCCCGCCCACACACCTACATATAATCATTTTGGCAAACGAAGAAGCGTCTCTTTTTAAAAATATCCCCCGACCGAGAATGAAACGTTCAACAATTTAACTGCATTGCGCGAGAGAGATAGAAAAAAACGGTCGTCGTGTCCTTCGAGCGAAATTTCTCACGAACAAAGAACGTCCCCATTATTCACGTCGAATTGAATCTCATCCGATGGCAATCTAAGGTCTATTCGAGCTCATTTTTTTTGACGAGATAAATAGCCTTCCATAGATCCAGCTTATTCCGTATTTACGTTCATGCACCGGCATTGTAATAAATCTCTCTCTCTGTCTCTCCTTCCCATCCCTTCCCGGCCGCCACTATCCCTTTCGCTCTGTACGGTGAACGGACGGGTTATTTTCTGAAATTGCTTTCACAAATAATGACAGCGATGAAGCGTCGGAATATTTAGTTACAGGAAATTCGATATGCAAGCAAAATGGATGAAATTTAATTTATATGAATTTATATCCTTTCGTGTCTCCGTCTCTGCGCATTTTTTCTGTCTCTCTTTCCGTTAATGCATATCAGGACAAAGATATCGATGCTTCGCGAGATTGTGTTACATGAAAGAGTTTACATTTTTTAAACATGAGCGTTTGCATCGAAAACATTTATTCTGTGTTTCCAATTTATTTATCCTACTTCATCTTGTGTGCTTTTCCTGTTTTTCCTCTCTCTCTCTCTCTCTCTCTGCTCTCTTTTCTCGCTTTAGCCCCATGTTCATATCGCATGTACTGTTTGCTTCCGAGCCTGGCAAAATCGTGTTTCCCGAGCATGCTTTTCGATAATCGTCGGCCGAGCGAAAAGCACATTCAACCACCAGCCAACCCCTCACATTCTCTTTTACCCCCTCTGGCCGGCATTGATTTATTCCGCATTACTCGCTAATGAAAAGCGCGTTGGCGCTGGTTCGCCGGATTACAAAGTTCGAAATTGATTATTTAACAAACGACACGACGGCCGACAAGCGCGAGCGCGCCGATTGTTAGGCGAAAAATCGCTGTCGATTTTCGCCATTACGCGACTTCAATGAGGCACGAGCCGAAATGAAATTTGATTTGCCTTGCTCGACTCGCCTCGGATGGCCTGTGATTCCGGACTTTCATCGTAGTGCGATAACATCACATTTTTACCGACAACGAACCTTCCGAACGCGTAACGTGCCGAACGACTGCAGAACGAGTTGTGCAATGCAACGCAATATTCGTATTTTACAATGCCAGGGCGAAACTTCGAAAATTGAGCCATTCAGGGGCGCTGCGAAACTTTGCCGTTATTGTTCTAAATTGCATAGACTTCATACAGCGTGTACACTTCACTCCGGTATACCTACTTTATAATACATGCACTCGATGTTCAAACTCTGTATATTTACAACGTTGACGGGCACGGTAAGGCGAGTTTCGCGGAGAGGACAGAGGATGTAATCAAACAAGAACGATGCTCGCCAGTCGCAATCAATGTTCAAGTAAATGTTTAACGACAATCGCCGGTCGCCGTATAAATGACCAGCGGAATATCGACATTCTCAATTACGACGTGATAAGCGCGGAAAAAGCTGGACTAATTTTGAATATGGCTCCGTGCAATGAGATCATTTTTATACCGTCAAAAGATTCGCCGCGATCCCGTTTTCGCCGACAGTGCCACTCACCCGATGGACTATTCACACGAACGTACGCAGAGCTGCATACACCTAGGTTCATGACGAAGTTCCGCAACAATTCCTTCGATCGGAATGGAAAGACGGAAAGTTCGAGTTTCTGGGAACGAAATGGAAACGCGCTATCGGCGTGCGGGGGCACAATATTACAGCTATCGGGGTCAAAGGTTCACCGTCACGTCGATCGTCAGGGGATGAGAACAAAGAGCGGGGGCAAGGGAAGGAAGATTCACTAATTCGTATGATTATATAGACAGACGGTAATGCATCACACGATCCAAGTTCAAGTTTTCCTATTTCATTAACGGAGCACATGATTGCAGTGAAAAATGTCCAAAATCATCAGTCTTTCTCTACCTTACATCTTATGAAGTTCCAAGTTCGTAAAATGCGAAAAATTCGTGGACGACAAAGGTTGGCGGAGACATTACCCGCAACGTCAGCGGCAGGCAAAAACTGCAACAAAAAGCTTGTTGTTCGCCGACTAACATTAACCTTTAAACGATCGCAGCACAATAGTGCCCTCGAACGATCGACTGAAACCAAGCAGGGGAGGGGAATGAGAAGAGGGAATCGGAGAGAAGGGGTGTCATCAACCAACAAAGAGACAGCCCTAAGGGTGTGTGGGTGAGAGTGTTAGTGCGGGAGGGCGCGCGCGAGCGTACAAACTCGAGGCAGATGCTAAGGCGCATTCGCACAGTGTTTTCTGCCGGTGTGTGCGTGTTTACCTGGCTCCTGCCAGTTATATAGATGTGTTTGCCGGTGTGCGAGGGATTTGTGGGCTGGTCAGTGGCGGCGACACTTTCGTTCTCGGTTTACTTACCGCGGGAATACACAGTGCACACAACTCCCGCCGGTCGGACATTATAACGATGGATCGGGGATATTTTTTTTTCTTCCTTTTTTTTTGCAATTATCCGAGCGCACAAAAGCATATACAAATCGATATCCGTTCTCTTTGATGGACTTTGGCGTACGTGAACTGGCAAAATTGCAAATTACTCAGCCGCAGAGCGCGATGACGAATAGAATTTAAGTGCATTATTGTTGCGGTCGAGCCACGTTCTTTTGTTTCTCTGTCGCCCGTTTCCCGGCGAATCTCGAAGTCGTCCGCGAAAATGCAGACGCGGAACGCGAGATTCACGGAAGGATTGTCGTGTTCTCCAAATACCTTTCTCTTTCGCCATCTTTCTCTCGCCCGGTCGACGGACAAGGGGAAGAGAGAGAGAAGATTTTATGTTATATCGACTTGACTATTCAGCTCGCCCCTGCCCCCGGCGCCGAGAAGTTACAGCCACCTTTCCTCTCAAGGTTTTCTCCGTCCTTTATGGCCCCGTCCACATTCATTCGCGTTGCTTTTACATCGATGTTGCGCGGTAATTGAATATTTGACGCGATCGTCCGTACGCGTCCGCGGATTTTTCTCTTACTCCCGGACAGAGCGAGTGCTGTTTCACGAATACAAAATAAATAAACGTATGCCCGGAGTCGCGTGAAAGAAGCGCGATGTGCTCTGCCGTTGATCCGTTAAGCGACAATCAATCTATCGTCGCCTTTGTCAAACTTCCTTAATACGACGATTTAACGGCAACGGGAGAAAAGAAGAGAGAGAACAAAAAAAAATCCGACAAGCCGTCCGACAGAATTCTCGTCTTCCATTTCGTAGTTTCATAGACATAAAGATGGATGAAACGAAAGGTCGTCGAGGGGGTCGGAGCGGCGCGGGGATATGGTATTAAATTGCCGGGTCCTGTCATAATCTATCTCACCTCTGGCCGGTTAAACTTGGCTAATAATTCGCCAGATTGGCGCCGGCAGTAGGCATGCGCAACAAAAACCAATAACACTGATTCTCCCTCTCCGTCCCGCCCGCTCTCTCCCATTCTCCGCTATTCTCTCTCGCGCTCTCCACTTCTCTCCTTTTCCTCTGTTTCATTCTGTCTCATTCCGTCGCTCCCCTCTCGCCTCATTTTACCCCCCGTCCACCGTCTCATTTCCTCCCCCGCATTTCTCTATCTTCTTCCCGCTCTCGCAATCTCAATTTCTCCGTCTCACTCGCACTCCGCCCCGACAAGTTACCCCTGCCAGAGTTTCCCTCTTCGTCACTACCCACCCCTTCGACCACCCTTACCAAGCACCCACTTTCATCCCCTTTAGTCCTCCCTTCCACCGACCCCCGCACAGTTTCCATCCCCACACGTTTCACTGCCAACCATGCCAACCATGCTCTCTGCAGAGAGAGAGAGAGAGAGAGAGAGAAAGAGAGGACGTCGGCAACGCACCAGCACCGAGCCACGGATATAAGTCCGTTGTAACAGTGTCTATGCCTCCAGACCAGCACATGAAAGTGTCCGTAATCGTATATGCGACACTGTTCGCGGCCGTATATATGATACATACGCGGCACGGTATTGGCGATACCCAGTAACAGTCTGCATTACAGTCACACGTAACGCAAAGTTTACTACGTGTAACCCTATACAGGCCCGCGGCACGCCAATCTGACCCGGGAATTCGCTGTTTCGGAAAATCTTTTCAAACTATCAAAACTGACTTTCCATCCGACAGCGGGGAAGATAACAGAAATTTTCGCGGCACACACGCTCTCCTTCGAGCGATGCAATTTCCGTTCGAACCAATTTTCGCCACAATCAATACTTACGAAGTTATTCAAGTGATTCCAACCAGACCATCCTGTATACTGTCACACATACCGCGATTTCAGATACACGAGCGCCGACGTGCGACTAGCACACACAAGTGCGCGCGCACGTGTAGCTATTTCACTACAACTAAAACGGCTTCGTGTTCGTCCTCCCGTCGTTCTCACACGCGCACACTTCTGTGCCTCGTGTCACGAACACAGTCTCTCCTATCGGTGTGTATCACGGCGAAGCACATGCGGAACTGCATTCGCATAAATCCACTCGAATGCTTAATGCTCAATAAATGCCGATAGCGGGAGGAAGACGGCGATAGTGGGCAGAGTTCGTCAGGGGTGAAAGGGTTAAAGAGGGCGGTACTAGGAGGGGTGGGAAGGTGCCGAGGAAATTGGGCTTTATTCGGTTGATTCCAGCAATTCGCGCGCCCTCGGCGCACGAATGAGAGATCTTTTTTCCTCCGCCCACCCGCGCCAAGTCGAAAGTCGACGGGAGGACGCGCGGGTCGATACTTCGATTGTGAAAGGCGGTCTAATTGTTTTCCATTATGACGAGTGACCGGCCGGCCGAGGATTATCGGAATTCCGATGTCGTGATCGAATTATTTTAATAATGAGAGCGACGATTTCGTCCGGATTATTACCTGTTAATTGAAACGGGCAAGCATTCGTCTCTTGTTTGCCCTTTGTCCGAACGAGTGCATCGGGAATAACGATATTATCGTTTACGCCGCTCGATTCTTATAATTGGAACAGTTATTCAGATTATCCTTTGCGACCGGGGTTAATATCTTGAGAATGAATTTGTGCGCCGCGCCGTCGAGTTTTGTCACGGCAAACGGAGCCGATGGAATTAATGCGGGGAAAACTAAATATATATGGTACACAGATATGAATCTTATGAATTTCTATGTTCCCTCGTGCTTACGTTGGCGTACATCGAAAGTGGCGTTTGGTGATTAAAAAAAAAAAAGAATTAATAATTTATTTGAATTAAAACGTAATTAAAGGGTGTATCCTAGGACGCATCTGAAAAATATAATTAGCCTAGCGTGTGTCATCCGCGTATTGTATGAATTCTCTGGCTCGGGGGTAGCGTTACCCCCCGGGGGAACATTTCCTGAAAGTAGAGGCTTTTATCTATTAGCATAAACTTGACGCGAGTTTACCTAGCGTTACGACGTTAGTGGAATGCAGCCGCGCTGTACATAGTACAGTGCACCACGACAATCATGACTGCCGTTCCAGTGACTATCTTTCCGTGGCATGCTGCCGCGCCCGCCGAACTGTTGGGTTTAGAAGATTGGAAAATCGAAGATTAAAAGCTCCCGAGGCCAAAGGA
This sequence comes from Priocnemis perturbator, assembly GCA_963942575.1. Classification (NCBI taxonomy): domain Eukaryota; kingdom Metazoa; phylum Arthropoda; class Insecta; order Hymenoptera; family Pompilidae; genus Priocnemis; species Priocnemis perturbator. Next base: position 6,157,349 of record OZ012652.1, read on the forward strand.
CGGCGAAGTGACGCGAACTCCGGGCGACGAGAAGTTTCGAAAATAGGGAAATTGGCGAATTTCTGACGACGGGAACTTGGGAAAATTCGATAATTAATATATTCGTAATTGGAGGCTGGCCGATTCGAGAGATGCGAGAGGAAGACGCGAAGGAGATTATCGGAGGTGGAAGAGGAAGTTGGAATTCGAGCGGAAAGAAGTCTGACAAAGAATTATTCTACGGCTTTATCGGTGTCGAATCGGATCGATTGTTTCAATTGCCAACTTGACGCTGGCGAGAGGAATCAGAGAGAAAGAGAGAGAGAGAGAGAGAGAGAGAGCGGGGGAAGAGCAACGCGGCGTCACGTCTTCGATAATTAATGGTCTCGATAATCTGTCCGGCCGCGTCAGCTGACAAGTTGGCACACCGGAAAAGACCGGACTCCGCGATGAATTATTACGCCCCGGAGTGGAAGCTGGCCGATGCGGTTGCTTTTCGCGAAGGGAGATTGATTGGAAGGCGTGCGCTCTTTGATTTGCATCGGTTTCGAGCGTGGGACTAACTTTGGCTCGCGAGGAATGATCATTTATTGTCTGCATGGCAAGCTTTTTCGTCGTAACTTTTCGAAACGTGGAAGTGGACTGCGCGTATCTTACGATCGGCCGTGAAGTCACTGTAACGAATTCCGGAACCGACAAGAAACACACTCGAGGCGCACTCCGAGACTTCGCGATGCATTTCAAGACTGCGACAGACCGTTCAGTTAACGTTATCCATGTAGACGAGGACATTTAATAAGGCTCGCGATGAAGTTGTAATTAGTATTAACTGCGCGGTTAATTGGGAGGGGTCATTTTTTAATTAGCACGACAACTAATTGCCACGACGAAGGCACAAAAGGAGATTCCTAATTATATTAATAGCTGAACAAACGCGAAGATTGAACGGTAAGCCCGTGTCTCGATGTTTGAAACGCTCCTATTTCGTTTCATGAAACATTGAGCGCGCCAGCGTCAAGGGTCAAGGAGGCTCTAAATTTCCGAGGAAAGTTTCGCGAAGCATCTCGGATTCTATCAGGGGATATGGGAGACCTTGACTCACATTCCGGACTAAACAAATTTCACGGAAAAAAGAAAACGTGGCAGGGAGAATGAAATCAGAAAGCATCTGAGTCAGTAGAAATTATTATCTTTGACAATCGCAGCTTCTAACGCTGTCAGTCTCTGCGTGCCGGGAGACGTAACGAAATTAATATTTAGGTGGATGCAGGCTACATAATTTCTCCGCAGAATATGATAATATCCCGCTTCCAATCTTTGAGTCCCTCGCACATTACTCCAACACGACCTCGCTGCGGTGCATCAACATCGTCGGGCAATTTTGATGTGCCTATCACGCTAAAGCACACATAGAAGTGCCGTTGAATGTATTAGCATAAATCTACTCGAATGCCTATAACACGGCATACGGAGTGGGGGAAAAAGAGAAAGAGGGACTACCGGCGGAACGTTCAAAATGAGGACACTGAGTAGAGACCGTGAGGAAAGAAAGACACGTATCAATGTTTAATTACGCGAGGAATCGATCAATTTGTATCGAGAAAATAAATGCTCACGTTCTCCGATCAATAGAGCGATCTACTGTGTTTTTAATAAATATGGATAAATAGATTTCAAGAGTGCTCCTGTACAACGTATACAATCGAACATTTGTCCAATTTCACTTTTCCGAACAAAACGTACGACATGTTTACAGTGCACCGGCACACTCGCAGTGGCGCGTAAATATTTGACATATCCGATACACATTTCCCAGCAGTTTGAAGTGGAAAACGGACACGCGACAAAGTCGCTAATGAAACGTTAGAGTCGGATAGCATAATGCAACGCGCAGCGAGGAGTAGCACGGCGCAATGTACGGTGGATATTACGCTAGACCGAATCGATTGGCAGGAAACTGGCTGCCTCGAATTACCGACGCTAAAACTTCATATCCGCACTGTAAAAGCGTCGTAAACAGATCGATCTGCGAGCTCCTTCGAGGTTTACGAGCCGCGTCGCGCGACGTATGGAGAGTAAGAGTGAAGAAATAGAGAAGTAGAGGCGTTAAAGAGCGAGGAGAAAAGTTATAGATTTACGCGGGAAGGCTTGTGTGCGGGATAGGTCGCTCGAAACAGAGCATTGTTATAGCTTGTTCAATTCCCCTTTTCATTCTTTATGACATAGAAAAAAGATACTCGACTCTATTAACCCTTCAGCTGTTGGCACCATATATATATGTATGTCTGTGCGTGTGTGGAGGTGGAAATAGAATCAATTACAAAAAAGTCCACACTTTTCGATATTATTATTTCAGAATAAACTCGCGGGTGTGTAGAAAGTGCTTCACGTTTTTGCGTCAGCCGAGTTTCGTGACAGCGACACACGGTTAACAGGGAACGGCGTCGAATCAATAGAAACGTCTCGAATAAAAATGTTTTCGTCGTTCATCGCCACCGCGCTTGTTAAAACCCGGCAACTTTTGCAGAAAACACTTTCCCAGAGTTCTGAAAGCAGAGTGTACGGGGAGTTAAGAAGAGGAGACGGGAGCGTGGCACGCGAGTGTTACATAAGTCGTCTCCTCAATGGAAGACAACTCTCCCTCGCATTGCGTATCGATCTCGGGACCCCTTTTGGCTTTGAATCCGAAACGAGTTATTCGAGTTATTCGACTTCGCTTTGATGGGCACTCGACGGAATTAGCTTTGTCGCGTCGCGCTCGAAATTTAAGCTCCTTTCCGATTCGCCGAAAGAACGGCATACGGTATTCTGAAACACGAGCGGCTCGCGACGAAACCACCGCCGCGCGAATCAAATATGCTCGAACAAAACGAGCGTGCAGCTTGCGCGCGATAGGCTTAATCGCGCGATTTCGCGCTGTAAGGCGGGCTTAAGGGTACGTTCACCCGTCGCCGATTCTTCTTCTCCGTTCTGTCCGACCAGAAGCAGTCCGCGAACAACAAGCGTGCGCGCGCCCGCGACCGCGAATTCTCGGAGTTTTATTTAGAACATTGAATTATTCCATCGAGCGTTCGAAGAGCGCCGAGGTAACTTCGAGGCGGGAAAAAGTTGACGCCGAATGAACGTGGCTTTACGTCGTACGCTGGAAGGCAGAGCGTCGGCCGGGATCAAGTTTGGGCCACGATTTTCGGTCGGGAAATTTATTGGCCCGAAAAGTTACAACGTTTCCTTGCGAGCGGCTCTGTTTTATTCGATTCGCATGCTTGAACCTGTCTTGTACGAGACGTTTCATTGCGGGGATATATTATGTCGTACGGCACGATATAGTATAATATGATTACCGGGCGATGTAATTTAATGTAATACAATACACCTCTCGCATTTACATGTCTTGCGGTACGGAACGTAAAACGACGCACGCGAAAGATGAATTTATGCACTCGCATAAATTGCAGCCCCGTCAAACGTTAAAACCTTGAATCCTACATGTTTCAAATAACATCCTGCACTCTATATCATAGTCATCATAATACAGAAGAGACCGTAGAGGCAAACAACGAGCGTCTTCCTTCCTCCTTCTCTTCTTCGAAGTGCGATCATCGCGAGTGTCGTGACTGATAAAGACCGGGCGTTTGCATACGTTAGCAGCCGTTGTATATGTTGGATGATGATGTATGGGAATGTGTATGGATGTACGCGAGGGGGCCTGCATTCCACGCCGGTTGGCTATACCTGCTGCATGTAATCGCACTTGAATAATTAATCGGCCTATTCTGCTTTAGTTAAGTCGGTTCAAAGAAATGAAGACTTTTAATGCTCGCGACATAAAAGTGCGAATAGAGTTAATAGTGTCAATTTTCTATAATTATACTTTCACGGGACGCGGGCAGCTGTAGACTTCAATTAATCAAATTGCCCTTATTATTGTTTCAATTTTTAATGCGAACAAGAGTGTTTGGCATCTGTTCGGAAGGCTAACAAAATAAGTTATTCCAACGGCGCATCCAGTCACAATCGACTCGCTTATCGGACATCGTATTGACATTCTATTCGCGTTATAGCCTCGGATAAATCAATGCGCCTCTCCTATACACGGTCATTTTCACAGAGTTTAACTCGGCGCCAATTTTTGCCGTATCAATTATTGAGCTGTCCACCGCTCTGCCCGACTCTCCGTCTCCTTCCTTCAACTGCGTATCGACAATCGGATTCTACCTCGGTTATTCAACGTTCGAAGCGAATTTCTTTTATAATTCGAAACGTCACAAGGAACAGGCGTCGAGTAAAAATACCATCATCTATTCGTTGTACAGTAACATAAGCAAATTCACACTAACGAACCCAGCCAAGCGATTGTTCCCGCTGATATGACTCGTTCACATAACTTCGTGCGATTAACTTGCACGTATCGCCGTACGTAACTTCTATTTCGTGCAATGATCGTGCGGGCGTGCGCGTTTTGACGACGCTGTTCCCTCCTATCTCCGGCAAACATCTTAACATACCGGTCAGTTTCGCACACAAACAACGAATCCGTGCGCGCACCCTCTCCGTCAAACGAAACTCTGCGCCCATTCCGATAAGTTCGGCCTCCGTGGCTCGGTAATTGCTGAGCGTGTAAATAGCGGAACCGTGTCACAGGCCGTTGTACTCGCGTATTGATCTCTCCCGTAAACGCGAGCGATTAGAAAAAAGCAAGTCCGCGAGCGCACGGCTTTTCTGCAAAACAGGAGACTGCAAACGTTTGCCTTCGTAGAAGTCGGAAGATGCGCTTCGAAAGAGTTACGCATTTTGAATGTGATTTATAAGAATGATAAATAGGAGAGAACAAACGATGGGGTGCACACGGTTCAGGTGATGGCCAATGAGAACTTCTCATACTATGTATTTACAGCGCGTGAAGTGTACCGTCAGCGAATTTGCATATATGTAGATCTGGCTGAAAAAAACGACTCGACCGTTTACAAGCGGAAACACCGTTGAAATTAGACATCGCACGATGCCTCCCGTACGAAATTGCGTAGACCACAAAGGTAAATTCCAATTACATTAATGGCGCCTGGCGGCCCGGTATAATTCCCAAAACCGACGAGTGATTGGCACGCAATTAATGTTAACTGAATCACGGCAGACGAACAGATCTACACAGCTGACTATACGACATCGGAATACAGTCACGCCCATTCATACGATATACCTATATTCGACACACGGTCATACCTAACATTCCCGCGTCCCTATAGATTACTAAATATATTTGCAGGTTCGCAATGATCCCTATTAACAGATTTGCACGGGTCGTATCTGTGCTAAATTTATTCCGGATGGGTTTTTAACTGACTGGCTCGGGCTCACCGATGAATCACGCGTTATTGGTCGCTTCCCGAGGCAATGTTGTACCAACCGCACACCTAGCCACCTCGATATTATCAATAACCATTACCAGTAAACAAGCAGAGGCTAGCCCGAAGGCGAGAACGTTATCCGGAAGTGCAAACGTTAAGTTCGTATTATTTTTCTACGAACTCAAGTACGAGGACATAGACTCCTGGGGACTCATTTTATCAACGTATTAACGCGGTGCAGAGGTGACTGAAATATTCAATCAAACGTGCGTATTCAATCAAAAGTCTCCCATCAAAATTCCGACATCTTAACGCCCTTCGCTCACGAATGTCAATGTAACCGCAGACATCGGAATGGACGACGATCGAACGTTACTCGACCAAACAATTACGGCTCATAAAGGCGACAGGAAGCACAGTCGCAGCGGGAACGATACTGATTTATCTCGTTCGATTTGTCGTAGGCAAAGAGAGGGAGGGTCCGGCGCGCGAGTGTATGAGCGATGTAGGAGCAGGGGAGTAGAAGGGGGAGGGATAGAGAGCGAAAGCGACTCTCGCCTCATTTTCTTCTCCCCCGGCGAAGTTATCGCGAATCGACTGTGTCGCGTGTAATTGACGTGATTGATGAACTCGACTGAATGGAAAGTTCGATTCATCTTGACTATCGAGGCAAACGTTCGAGCCGACAGCTGCAGGGTGTCCCGTTTTAATTTATTCCGCGGCGGGCTGGGAAATTTCGTCAGTGGCAATGAGAGCGAGCGGGTAGCAAAGAATTTACGTACGATAGGTTTGTTTGCGCGAACATCGTGGAGCGATCGCCGACAAGGCGTAAAATGATGCAATTCTCGTTGCGTCAAACGTAACAGATCCGTAACAAGCTAAACGGATGAAATACGTAATCTATACTCGCAGACGTGAGTCGTCCGACATTTCTCATCGTTTCATTCTCGTTTTTCCGGCTTGGAGAGGAAAAGAATAAAAAGCGGCAATCGCGAGTAATTCCTCGCGGCGCACGCGACCGAATCTAAGCGGAGGGCGGTGATAAAAGTGGTGAGGATGGCGTGGGGGGAGGAAAAGATGCCGAACGAGGGAGGAAGATGAATAGAGAGAAAGAGAGAGTGCGGGAAAAGGGTTCGGTGCGATAAGAGCGACCGGCGTCTCTATAAGACAACATTTCTACCCTTTTCCACCTCAGACCACCATCGCTGGAGTGCGGCTGTTGTGTTGTCCGGGCACGAATCGTTTCTTTCTCTCTTTTCGCCGTGCAAGCCCGACAAAGCTGCACGACATGCTCGCGATTAGCGGGAAGCGATTACGTTGGATAAAATGTACAGGGAGAACGGTTAATTGGAAGATGTTGGCCGAGCGAAGTTTCGGTATACGAATTTTTCGAATCAATACTCCTGCCCATTTTTTCGCGCGAGATCTTCTCAATCCCACGTCAAGCACACTTCGTAAATATCCTGAAATGATGGACGCCACCCCAAAAAAGGTCTAAGCGTATAGAAAAATTCTTGAGACTCACCTCTCCGTGTGTATCCCTTCGACCGTCCGGCGTGTTCTCCGGCAAGAAGTACAGTCGCAGGGAGGCCAAGGGCTGATTAGGGCCCCGGTTATCCATCCACAGGAGCTGGAGTTCCCCGATGCTGACGAGGTCGGCATCGCTCCAGAGTTTCGTTAGGAAGAAACTGCCCAGACGAAGGACCCTACCGTTCCCTATTCGCACTGCCTTGTAGAACGTGTACGGGCCGTGGCTGAAGCAAGCACCGCCCAACAACTGCAAACCGAAGAACGGATCCTTAATAATCTTCCGAATCGACGCCAGCCGACAATGATTCGCAGTACCAGCTAGTACATTTCGCCTACGTCGATGTTCAGTAGGCAATACGCACACATACGTATACTGTCAAGATAATTCGAGTGGTAGCTAAAGAGTCGATAGTTCGAGCGAGGTATTTTACGGTAGTCGAGTGTTTCTGCACACGATTACGTAATCAAACACTCCGTTCGGAGGCAGAAGTGGAAAAAAAAAGTCGGTCAGGGGTTGCAGTCAGAAAATCGAATTCACGGGAGAGTGAGGAGAGCTGGGGCCTTTTGACGTTGGTTTTAAAAACATCACCCCTCCATCATCCCTCCGCAAGCCCCGCAGAAAGCGGACGTACTTTGAAGGGGTGCGGGGTGCATAGACGGACAGGGGTGGAAAGAGTGTGGAGGGAGGGGGGTTGAGAACCCACAGAAATCCGAGGGTTGCTCCCTAGAGGGTATTTGCAGGATACCGCAGAGATGCATACATGCACAGACTCGCCCACATAGGCGACGCGCATATGTACATGCACCGACACACGCAAAAGGTGTCTCATTGAACCCGATAAGCAACCCTTCTACCAGCCCTTAAATCTGAATACTGTTTTAGCATGCAAATAATGCGGAGGAAAAACGTGATATCTCTCCTGGGAATGAAATTTAATGAACGCGCGCCCGTAATGACGTTACACACGTATTAAATCTGTATTAACGATTTGTCGGAGGATCATTTGTTCAGGGATCAACTTTGATGGATAATGAATGATAAAAACGATCGCCATCGGACGGACGTCTTTCTTACTCATTAAGACTGAGATTCGTACAACTTGCAACGACGACGACGACTGGCCCGACGGCAGTGTGGCAAAACGAGGTTTACTTTTTTATCGTCCCGCGCAACATTATATACCGTAGCGAAAATGTTTATTGCCCGGCCGGCGAGGGAAGAAGTAAAAGAGAATGCGAGAGAGGGAACGCGAGAAAGAGGGCGAAAGAGGAGCGGAGTGAAAAAAGGAAGAAGAGGAAAAATGCGCAAATGAAAGGCCAAACGAACCGTGGGCATACACCGAGGTACAGTCCGGCGCATAATTTCCCAATGAGCTTCCTGCACAAAATGAGCATAAGAGAGGAAAACGGGGGACAGAGGGAGAGAGGAAGGTCGAGGCGGAAAGAGTGAAAAACGAGAAAGAAAGTGAACTCCCACATGCATGTTTACGCGTACGTATATGCACAACTTTCTCTACGGGGTGTCCTGTTGTCCGTGTCACAGCCGGGACATAGGTGATTTACCGTGAAAAATAACTGAAAAAACGTGCAGTACTTTATTTTCGAATAAAATTTCATTTTCTAGATACAACGAGCATCGCAGACGGCCGCGTGTAGCGTAATGCGGGAAGTATTTTATTTATTCTTCCCGTGGAATCGCCTTGTTTGCGGTTGTACCTCCATTTTCGGAACACCTCGTCCGACGTGTACGTATATGCGCGCGTACAGAAATGTGTGCAGAGTCGAATATAAGCGTGTACATACGTATGAATGTTTGCACATAGACGTATACATCTCCACAATCGCCTTCGTCTTTCATGCCCTTTTTCCTTCTCTCTTTTTAGCAAGATTCAACCGTCAACGTGCGTGATTAACGAAGCACGCGAGGGCAGCAATGCGGCTCTGAACAATTCTGAACGTGTGAGAACACATTCGGGAAAGAGAGCCTCTGCGTTCGCCTCAGTTTTGACGTGTTCCGCGAGGGGTGGAAATGGCACGGAGGATCGTAGAAATTAATTTCAACTTCGTGGAAATTGTCTGAATAATCAAGTTCAGCCCCATCATTTCATGTATTTCGTCAACAGCACCGATGATTATTTAATCTCCGCGTTCAAGCAATGGTAATTCCCACAGTCATGCGGTCGTTGTGCGCCTTTGCCCTTTTCAACCCTCCTGTTCTGTACCCACCCCTAAACGTCAAGCAGTCGAGTTAATACAAACGCAAACATCGCACCTGGGCGCGATATACCGAATTGCAAATGCGCGTGCGCTCATTTCCAATCTCTCGCGCCCTCTCTCTCTCTCTCTCTCCTCTCCGTCCGTCTATCTGGCCTTTATGCGGGAAAAGAATAACAAAAAAAGATTGGCCAGCGCGACTCTGAATATTCAGTGTCGGGGGAAATAGACGAGGCGAGGGGAATTGAGAAGGAGAAAGAGACGTAAAGGACGAAGAAGCAGGAGAAGGCGTCGCGAGCGGGGGTGGGGGGAATAAGCGTGCGACCATCTCTTTTTCAGTTTTTGTCGCGGAATGTACAGGCGTCTGCTTTGCAGCCGAGAGCTTGTCCATTACTTCCTCTGCTTTATTTATCCGGCCGATTTGAAATTGAACGGATTTCGAGGTAAAAGCGACATGAAAGGAACGAAAATGTATGCCCGTGCGTTTACTCTCTCTCTCTCTCTCTCTATTTCGCTCCCCTTCTTCCGTCCTCCTTCCCTCCTTCTCTGTATCGAATATTCGACAAAGACGTTTAAATTGCGTGGGAGAACAGAAAAAGAGAACCAACGTTTTCGATGGCGAGGATCGATAGAAATGAAAGTTCGGGAATGAAATTTCCCCGAACGAAATGAGTGTCATCTTTACGCAAGACTCGGCAACGACGGCGCACCGTGCGTGAAAACAAGGAAGGAACAGAAAACACACGGATGTATCGCGAATATGCTGTCACTATTTCGAGGAACTTGACAATAGGTATTTTAAAAGAGCACGACGTTCAACTAACCTCGCCTAATCTGTTATGTGTCGCACATGCATACGAAATTACGAAAATACCTTTTTTCCCCACCCAACCGACCACCCACACTCGTGATAATGCAAATACAGACTTAATTAAATGTCGCAAGCCGGTGAATCGGGGGGAGAGAGGGTGGGGGGGAGAGAGAGAGAGAGAGAGCGAAAGGGAAAGGAAGAAATAGCGTGCGCACGCCGAATGCCTCATTACGCTATTTTCTACTTCGTCTAATTGCCGACTACGATAAGGTTGGGTCATATTATCTGGCTGCAGAGAGCCGCGGATTGCCTTTGGCCTTTTTTATGCACCCCCGCCCCTTCTCTTCACCCCAAATTCACCCTCACCTCCCACCCCCTTCCTCCCTACCACCCCCGTCGATTACCGCGGAAAACGCCAGCAATCTGTGCAAACAAAGAACACTACAATGTGCAAAGCTGCGCATTAATTGTCCGTTAAATTAGCCCAGAGGCTCTGAGCTGAGAACATCCACCGGTGTTAACACGTTTACGAACCCACACGGCGCTTTCTTGTGCACGCACACGCGTAGGCGCGCCGTTACTATCAATTGAGCCAACGTTACATAATTGAATCGATAAAGGTATGGTCCCGGCTTGTTCCCCCGCGGGCACGGCGCCCGAGTGAGAACCCCTGCCATAACTATTTCCAATGTTTTAAGGGTACAGTCACGGCAGGCAGTTTCTGTTTTCTCCCCCCCTCCGCTGCCTCTCTCCCAGTCTGTCTTTTGAGTAGAGGGAAAATTGAAGAGAGACGAGATAATGAGCGCGTGAGACGGTCGAAGAGAGATACAAATGCAGGCCCGCGCACCGGCACCGACCAATGGTATTTATAGCGTTAATCTCGTTTCTCCGCACAGCTGCATTCCCCGCAATGCCCACCGTCATTGATATCGGGCCTGCATCTACGTTCGACGCGCTGCCTTTTATTCTTGAATGCGTGCGCGCGCGTGAGCGTGTCTCTCTACCGGGCAACGGTTCCCTTCGAATTGTTTTAACCCAGCCCGTGTGAGAATGCTTCGTTGCACCTTGCCCTTTGCCTCGGCGTCTTTGAGTAGTTCACAGTACAATGGTTCGTAATTTTCCAAAGTGGCAATGTGAAGCCTCTGTCAGGTGTTAACTGTGGGTATTTACGTATTCGATGCTCTCAGCATAGCTTATTTTGTACGTTCCTTAAATTTTCAAATGTTTTTTTTTTTTACAGTTTAAGGCTTATTGCGTTGTACGTGCCAGGCGTACGTGTTAAATTCAATCATCGGGGTTGGGGGCGAGTAATTGCGAACAATACCCTGTGGTCGATACCTCAAAACTCGCGTACGTACATCGCCTTGTAACGTTCTGCACGCCACCACTTACCACCTGTGCACGCCAGATTCCGTGGAGAGGAGGAACGCGACGTGTTAATCACGTTAGAGGCTAACAGAGTATTTTCTGCAACCGAACTGTGGAGGCGTGGAGCCTGGCTCCTCGACGTGTATCAAAGATGAAAATCTGGAAATCGACGTTGAATGAAACGATCGCTGCGCAATTAGGAGTGATCGCGAGAAAACGCGAATTTTCATCTTTACGCACACGCGAGCCGTTAGAATTTTCATTATTTACCGGGTGCGCAACGCCGATAACGCACTCCGACGAATACTTTATCGGTTCTGGTAGGAACGCATTATTTCGGGGGGGAGCCGCTGTTATCGTTGTTTCTGTCGGGAACCTCGCCGTTTGTAAAATGAAAATTGAGGTGGAAATGTTTTACCGCGCGTGTAAACGTTTGCCCAGCCCCCACCCTTTCTGTCTCCCTCGCTCCGCGAGCCCGAACCATTTTCCTCTCGTATGTTTTAATCGTTTCGACGAATTCCATCGAAGCGGAATAAAATGCGCGGGCGGCCATTAAAAGGGAGCGAGGCATGTTCGATATTTAAAACGAGGCACAGAGTGAGCACGCGTGTCGTCTATGCGTGCGCGGATGGGCCTGTGTGCTCAGATAGACTGCCTGTCTCCGGGTAGTTGAGTGTGCAAATAAAATTTTATATCGACGTGCGTGCAGGACGGACGCGGCGTGTTTTGTAACGTGTAAAAAGGATGAAGTTGCGAACGATCCCATGCCGGTGCCGCGTCACAACAATGACAAATGGAATATCGTCTCATTTCTGTAATTGCTCTTCGGGGAACTGGTTCCCAAGAGCGGGACGCTAATCGCACGAAGAAGAAGCGGACCTGTAAACTACTTCACAGAGCCGAAAGGCGTTTCGTTGTAAATGTAAGGCGAAAGAAATTGATTTATGGAGGAATTCTTCTTCGGCCAATGATGCTCATTGTTACCCGATTACGAGTCGACGTTCTAATTTATGTAATGTCGCTTTGATATTCCATTTAGTTTCGTATCGGAATTCTTGCATCCCATTGTTTTCGCTCGCTCAATTGTCTTCACTTGCATTGACTGCGGCTCGTTAAGCACTCGGGGAGAAATACGGTCTGAAATAACAGGCTTCATTTTTGATATCATGCAATTTAACTTTGCCGCTTGATTCTCATACCGCGCACGACAGCATTCGGCGCACATTATATTATTATGCGGCAGACGAGCTTCTAGTCAACCTAATTCTCCCATCTCCGTCCGAACATCTCTTTCTCTCTCACCCCCTCCCTCTCACTGTCCTAATAGATCGTTGTCTTTTTTCCCGCCAAAGTACCGTAACATTCTGCTCGTTGCTTTTGCAGCTTTATGTAACAGACCGGCAGTGTGTGTTTTTCTCCTGCAATGTACACAGAGAAGGAACACAGCGATGAGAGAAGGAGCGAGAGTCGAGGAACCGAGAGAGAGAAAGACGCGCAGGAAAGAAGGGGCAACGGCGAAGCGGGAGACAGAGGGAGACAGTGATAGGACGGAAAATACGACACGTAACATTTTAAGGCCAGGCAAGCGGGAGGGCAACATTATATGTAGCACGATGAAATATTCCGCGCACGCCGTGTTACAATGCTGAATCGCGAATTACCTCCTGCCCCCTCCTCACTCTCTTTCTCCCACCCTTTCTCTCAGTCTTCTTCCCTCTTCCGAACAGGTCATTCTTTTTTCTTCCGACTATCAATCACTTTGTATGCATATGTAGACCGGCGTATAGAGGTAGAGAAGGTAGTCCGGTAGATTTACGAGCAGCTCGCATTCTCGATTCATTCATTATCATTCCGATGCGTCGTCTTCGTCGGTAGGAGACAAAAATTGTGACCGGTATACAGTGGCCGACTTTTACGGTCACGGTTTTCATACGCTCAGATCGGAGATTCGCCGTCCGGGGTATGAGTTCTTACGCAGGACAAATGACGGGCGTCTTCTTAATTGCATCGTCGCTGGCGTACCCATCTACCGACTTCTGGCAAGACGGAGGAAAAGGTAGCGAGGCAGCGGATGGTAAACATGTTTCGAGAGGGCCGTCGAAAAAGTGAAGTGCGTTCTCTGAAAGGAGGGTTCAAGTGAATTGTGGAATTATTTATATCTAGCCGAGTTTGCCGGTTGAAACGCATATGTACCGAAATAATGAGTACACTCGGTTTCACTAAATCGTCTAGACGTATTGCGAAGAAATTTGAAACGAATTATTTTCCGCCCGTGCTGTCTACTAACACGCTGTAGCTAGGGCAGAGAAGAGTACAGAAAGGAGGAACCGAAAAAGAAGGAATTAACGAACAAATGAATACAGCAGCGTGCTATTAAATCTCGCTAGGGCTCGTAGTTCTACAATGTAATCTCTCGACTAATTTCTTCTTTCTCCCCTTCCCGGGCTCCCGGTTACATTCTTTACTCCCAGCAGAATTACAGTAAAAACGACTCGCTAACATAAACTCCGCTTTGCCGCGAGAAGCGGGAAAGGAGAAAGAAAAGAAAAAACGAAAGAAAGAGAAGAATCGTAATTAATTAAGTTGACGTCCCGGCCGTCTTGCGCAAGTCAATTAAATTTATTCACCATCCACATTCCTCCCGATTGCCGATCATTTCGAAAGTTATCGGCCCGAGAAACACCGTCGGGGCAAGCAGAAAACGGTGAAAAACGACGAAATCAGGGGAGAGTGGGGGGAGTTCGAAAAAAGATATGGGGCAACGTCCCCACCCATGCCCCTTTCCTCGACGCCCCCATCAACCCCGTCATTGTGTCCCTCCCCCCCACTTACACACGGCCCCGCATACGAACGAAGTCACTCTCCCGTGCGTTTGTGTGAATCCATCGATGCGAGCGCAGCTCGCAGTCCCTCTCGATCTCTCTTTTCCATTTTCCCCTCTTTGTTAGCGCTCCGTGCGTCTGTATATTCCTGCCCATCTGTCTCTCTCCCCGATGATGCCGTCCCTGGGTCTTGTCAGATCTCGCCCTCCCTTTCCCATTCTACGCTTCGGTATCTGCCTCCCGTTTCCCGTCTTCGTTCACCTTTCTGACGTTCCGCTCGTCCTGTCTTTCTCTCACCTACGCTGGCGACATAGTATCTCCTCCTCTCTCTACCCTCTTCCGTTTCTCTCTTCATCTCTCGCCCCCCTGTCTCTCTCCTTTTCTGCTTCTCCCCGTCAACTTACTCATCTTTCTCCCTTTCCTTCTTTCGCGCTCTCCGTCCTCCTCTCGTCGCCCGCCGAACGACGGTTCTGTTTTTCGCCGTCCTCGTCTCGCAGCCTCTGTTTCTCTCTCGCTCACCCACTCCTGCTCACGGAATGAGTTTTACTAACCACTTTAAAGCACCCGTCACAACGAATGAGTCATTCGCGGTCGTGAGACAGCGCTCGATGTCGCGAGCGAGGAAACGCGTGGTCGCTTATTTGTTAAAACGAATAGATCAGCATTGGTACGCGCGCGGGGACAGTCAGGTGCACTGGGTTTCCTGTTTTCCGTTGTGTAGGGATTCGTTTTGATGATTCATTAGTATCGGGCATTTTGTGTGTGGTCGATACAATTTTAACGATTGATGATAATTCTTTTAATCGCTCGAATATGTAATTTTGCCCGGAAGTGAAATGTCGGTGAAGCGTACGGATCGTGCATCGACAGTAAACTGAAATATTTACTTCGTGCGGACAAGACGTTTTACTGCACGAAAGGCTAAAAGATGATTGGAGTCGTGCTGGAAGGTCGTTGTGAGAGAGGCTTTAAATTCAGGATGCACACATGTTTAGCCGGAGAGGGTCGTGTGTACGTGCGTTTTCCTTCGTGTGGCTCTCGACTATCCGTAAGGCCCGTATATGTGGGTAAGCACGTATGTGCCGATGCTCATGCATACGTGTATGATATTCGTGCGGGCGTACACTAGATACACAATATAACACATGGGATTTGACTTTGGATACGTTTACACGCGTCGACGTATGTGTGAATAAATGTACTCGTACGAACGAGGATATAGTATGTACAGTATATGTGCACTGTACAGTGCACACACAGCACGCGATACACACTTGACTCGTCAGCACGACACCTAACAAAGCACTTGCAGTCATTTAAAGATCTCATTTAGGCGTCCCGAGGCAGAAATAAATCTTCAAAATTCCCCTCTTCCGCTCTCTTTTCTCGCCAACTTCTGCCTCTATACCTTCGCGTTTCCATTTATTTCATAGGTTTCGCTCCTTTAATTCTCCGCATTACTCTTCCTTACTTTTTCAGATATTTTCGTGTTTCCTCGCCGACCGTCGCCGGAGGCCTTAATTTTATTTTTACATTCGTTCGTCTTTCAGGAATCACGGCAACATAATACACGCCTGATACTTTCTAATTTCTTATTTTTTTTTACCGCCGAATCACTTGTTGCAATTTCATTCTGTCTTTTTTTTCTATATGCCGGATAATTGTCTTGCTTTACCGATTTAATCTTGTCAGTCTTTCAAAGTTTAACTCTCACCGGTTAATGCGATAACAACGTAGAGCTAAACTTTCCAAATTCCGACGATTAAAAATGTTCGTTTCCAGCGTATTTTCATAAATCGTCAAAAGAGTTAAATAACGGTCGCTTATCAATGTGCTCGTGCCGAAAATCTTTTATTGGCAATAAACTTCTGTTGTCTTGCAACGGAAACCTTCCGCGGGAATAATGACGATAATGACCCCTAGGCCTGGATAATAATAACCCGACGGTGCAGAGAACGATGCCAGGGCTTTTTGTGAAGTGAAACGATGAGTGGAGGAACGAACGAGCGGAATGGAAAGAAGCGATGTGTGGGCAAAAGAGAGAGAGAAAGAAAGACGTTGGAGAAAGAGTAAAAAGAACGAGTTCTAGGGTAAAGTCATAGGGACGATTAGAAAGAATTATATAACAGATGGCGCGAACAAACTAAACCATAATACTTCGGAATAAGAGTATTTTCCAACAAAGCTCTATCAAAAAAAAAAAGGCACGGTACATTTGCTCATTTATATTTTTCAATGGAACGAACCTGCTTCCAACTGTGGCATCATTTCCGTTCCACTCTCCTGAATAGAAAGTACACCACACAAGCTAAACCGTAATATTTTAGAACGAAAATATTACTTTTATCTCGACGAAGCATTTCTGTTCGAAAACGGTGGTTCATAAAAAGAAAATGGTATATTTGTCAATTTATGTTTTTAAATGGAATCAACCTATTTCCGATTGTGTGGCATAATTCTCGTCCCACTCGCCTGAATAGAGCGTATCCCTCCCTCTCTCTCTCTCTCTCTCTCTCTCTCTCTCCTTTCTCTCGGTTAAATCAGAAGTCACCTTGGATGAGATCGCTCCGAAAAGTTGGGAACCGGTTCCGAAGATGTGAAATTGCTTCCCTCTTCCCTGCCTCACACCCTGCCCACCCGAACAGATCTCTCGCCGGTCGGAATAATCGATGTTTATCTGCCTATTTATCAGGAGTGCGTGAAAAAGGGAACGCGAGAGAAAAAGAGTGCAACGTCGGCGATAAAGTAATACTAAAAAGAGGTAAGCCGCGTTATCACGAACAATTCTCGACCGATAAATCGACAAATTTTCACCTAATCTCGCGTCGGCGAATTAAAGTGCTCCGGCTAGAATTAAAGTACGAACGATTCTTATCGCAGAATTGATGCCCGGCCCTCTCGCTCACTTTCTAGTTGTATCCTTTCTTGCTGTTTCCTTTCAATTCTCCGATGGCCGCTATTTGCACAGAACGTTACGATTTCGAGATATGCAGCGTCATTCGACCGAAAGTTCGTGAAAGGAAGAATGCCGTACGGTAATCGATATGTCACATCGCCGTGCCCGAGGAAGGATAGAAAATAACATAAGTCAAGCTTAAATGGCCCTGCGCGAGAGGAAATCTTCGCAGTAGGCGAGGTTACTGTTGGAACTGGAATTGTCGGATTATAGCGTGACCCCGGCATCGAACTCCGCAAGAGAAGGATATTGGCCGATGTGTGGAGATAATAATCCTTCTCTTCCCTTCTTACTTTATAAATGTACGGTTTAAACGGCGAGATCGATCCGAGCGATGTTAAACAGACGTAAAGGCGTGTATACGTCTATTCTTTTGACGTACCTACAGACATCGTCGAGTGGCTGGATATTTAAATAGTCATGTATCTATGGACTTAGGCGTACGTTCGGATACATAAGTTCTAAGTACATAGGCACTGACGTATATAAGTGTTTTGAATACCTCACACTTATATGTTTAGGCACCCAGGCACTCGAGATTTGTACACACAGGTATATATGTATATACATGTATAAAGGCGAGCACATAGGTATATAAACGTTTTCAAAGTTCAGCAACTACTCTACTTAGACGAAAACGAAATTGATGCACTCCCAAACTCCATCTGAAATGTCCGCTCGCATTAATTCAGCAACAATCTGTCCGACAATAATTAACGTCCCGTCTTTTCACGATCAGTATTCCGTACACGATTCCGCTAACCTCGTACTCTCCAACCCGAAACGTGTCAATCCGCAGCAGTCGACAATTTACTTTTGCGCGGCGAGTTTCGTTGCCCAACGGGATAATGCACGCGCGCGATACAGAGAGAGAGAGAGAGAGAGAGAGAGAGATCAGGAAAAAAGGCATGAGATGAAAGGAAAAAAAGTTACGGAAGCGGGGGAGAAGGCTGGGCGACGCAAAGCGTAATAAGGAGAGTAATTCACGATTTACGAACTCGCGAGTTGTTACGGGAGTGTGACGAGACTCCTTTGTAACGTTGCCTTAACGAGCCACCGAGTAGCGAGCGTTGCCAGACGAAGCTTGAAAATATCTATCTCTCTCCCTCTCTCCGTCGCTCACTCTACCTCTCTGTTTCTCTCCCCGTCCCGGAAACATAAAACCTTAGCTGCGTCCAAGGCCCTTTGAAAAATTCTTGGAATGGCTTGTGTGATATCGGGGGCCACGCCTGAAACTAGCGGGACAACCCAATTTTTGTCCTCACTTTTCCTACCATGTACGTCCTGCGTTCGTGAATTTTGAATATCTATTTTTGAATATCACTGTATCCGATTGTGTTTCTTTGAAAGATCATTATTGTTCGAACGGAAATGTTCGTCCATATTTTGTGCAGTGCTAGAAATTTTGCATTGCTATTTCGACCTGTTTCTGATTTACATTCTGAATCCGTACCGCGGAAACGTTTTCCCCTGATTTATATAATCGTATGTTATTTTTCGTCCCATTCTCTGCGGAAGATTAATCTCACCCGAACTTCTCCCTTACACGCCCTTCTCCACCCTCTTCGTCCGCCCTTTTCGATTGCTTTCCACCCTCGACACATTTCTCGCCATTTCACACGCTACGTACTACTCCGGCCGGAATATTTCGATATTTGTACAAACAAAGTCGGACGTACGCTTTACATTCACGACCCGGGTTCCATGTACAACGATACACCTTGTACACGCGATATGATCGTCGTTCAAGAAAAATCGTTTTAGAACCAATCGTTACGAAGTTCGCCGTCGTAAACGAACACGTACAAGCCACGTAAAACATAGTTCTGATCGACGCGCGACAAGTTAGCCCATAAATACGAAATGGCAATCGACGTCCATACGCAATACGGCGATTGAATGGAATAAAACGCACCGACGCGACGTGCCGTCCTTCTGCATTGCAAATTCCGATTCGATTTCGCAACATTCCGCCTAGTTCGGCTCTCTCAGCGCGAATCCTCGCGCTTGTCGCCCACCGGATTCAATTCACTTTTCTCCGAAGAAAGCAACTGGCTGGGCGACTTCTCGCCTCGTTTATTTTTCCACCATCAACTCAACCCTGTCTCCCTCTTTCTCCTGCAACTCCGTTTCACCCCTTTCTCGCTGGAGCCCTGTTCACCCTAACATCACCAGTCGCGGCACATTCTTCGTCCAGCCCGAAGAAAGCGATTTTGTGGTCGCGAGTTCATACTTTTCTCATTCGTCCTGAGTGTTCCATTTTCAAAATATAAATATTACACTGTCTATTTCGGAACAAATAAAGAAACTCCTCGTAAGAACGCATACTTTTCTATATAAATTCTGCGACGATAAGGCAGAAATAATGAATTATTAAACACGAGGCACGCAGACAGGTGAACGCTTGCGAAAACGAGTTAATCAATACGTCAATTGCAATTGAAGACGAAGACGCTTTTAAAGGAGCAAGCAGCGATGCCGGTGTTAGAGAGACATGGCGAGGGAGGGAAATAGAAGATTATATAGTACGGGGACGTTGGGGATAGAGAACGTGGAGAAGATGGGGCAGGTAGCGGAAAAGAGAGGAGGGGTTCACGAAGGGGTGGAAGTAGGGAGGAAATGGAGATACAACGTGAATAAAGGGGGGTCCTCACGGCGTGTTGAAGAGGAAAACGGAAGGCCGAGAGAGAAACAAATACGGGGCGGTGAGAAAGTGAGAGGAAACGACGAGGAGGAAGGAAAGCGGAAACGTGATGGACACGGAATGAGAAGAGAGAACGAGAAATGCGGTGGAAACGAAATTCAACGTGAAATAAAAGAGAGTCGACTTAAAGGAAACAGAGCGACAGGAAGGGACAAAAATGAACGGATAACAAAAATGAGACAAAAAAAGAAGAAAGAAGGAAGAAGACACAGAAATTCCGTAGGGAATTACGGAACACCCCGTATGGAGCACAACTGAATACAGAGAGGGCAGAATGGAAAAGGAAGACACGGCGCAACATGGTGAGAACAGTAGGCGAGAAAGAGAAAGGGAGAGAGAGAGAGAAGAGGGTGCGCGTGAAAGAGAAAACGCGAGTGAGCCTGAGAGAGAAAAGGAAAAACGGGACAGCGGAGGGAGACAAAAAGCTGTCAGTGTATACGCTTATATACACGGCGAGCAGCAGCGCGCCGGGGATGGCGCGTTAAATAAGCTGACACTCAAAAAGTGGGCGGCTGACAGTTCGAAGGGAGTTGCTGCGAAATCGCGAATCCCCGGGGGCGCTTTTGTAATAACTTTAGAGCCGCGGCTTGAAGAAGTTAATCGTAATAACGCTCGCCACCCGAGATTCAAGAGAATCAGTGTCACTCGTTGTATTATGTACACAAAACGGACGAAGGGGTTGCCTGCCGCGCAGGGGGGGGAGGAGAGAGAGTGGAGTGAAGTGGGTAGGAGAGAAAAAAATTCATTAAAACGGCTCTTGATATGGCGTGCGGACTACTCGCAGTACGAAGCACGTTGTGCGCGCAAAACCAAAACGTAATGCGAGTGTAATGTGTTCACATCGAATGCAAGCGCCCCCCGCTCACCCTCCGCCCCGACACTCTCTTTAGTCGCGACGAACACAGAGAGTGAAAAATGCACTCGCGGTAATTGCGAGTTACGCGTTTAACGTTGGCCGAGCGAAATAATCAGGAATATAACTTTGACGTAAATTCGTGAAAAATATCGTTATGCGGGGTCGGTTGAAAGGGCGCGTTTGCCGGGAAACGTAACGAACGGCCCGGCGACCGGTTCGGTAAATATAAATTTTGTATTATTAATGGAGATGTAATTTAATGCATGCATTTGTGATGGAAATTTGAAGTTTTACCGCGGTCGCGGCGTGTGCGTGTGCGGCGAGGGAAGGGGTGAAAATTTGTACGGGGTCGCATTGCTGCAGCGAATAATTTTCGAAGTTTCGCCGTTAAAACGAGGAAATAAAGTGCGTACAATGTGAGCGACGTGCGAGCACAAAGCACGCGGAGCACAAAACCGTGGAGCGAAAAATCGAATGTGCCTCTGTAATTACAGGAGGTCTGTTTGAGCTTTGCAAAAGTTCCAATCCGCGCAATTTCGGATTAGGGAAAATTTTAATCGTCGCGATATAGAGATGATTCTCAAGAGTTTCGTGTGAAATCAGGGGAATGAAGTGAGCAACCTCCTGTACGCGACCTGCGCCCTTTTCTCCATATGTCACGGACCCAGAAGTGCGCGCCGTACACTAACCAGCCAAACATTCGCTCTCACAGAGAGGAACATGTGCCAGCGCGCGCATGTGAAACATACGTATGTGTGATCACACATGTTTAGCGTGACGCGCGAATAGAGAGACGGAAAAAGAGAAGGATGAATATAGACGCTTATTGTTAGTTGCAGTATTCAGAAAATGCGCGCGCACATACATACGTGTACGCTACATGCATTCGTGTAAACACTGTAGACGTATGTGGAGGATGCGGCGAAAACCACAGTACCACAAAACAACACGATTTTACGTGCAAAGTAATAAGAAATAAGATAGCAGCAAATTTTCTCGTGCACATCACCATTTTTAAAGAGAGAAATTAATGTCAGATATTGTTATATCAGTTGAAATAGGTCATATTCTTTTTATACAAATGTACGTACGTATTTATACACACATGTGCGTACGAAATACTCTGCAGCTCCCTCGAAAACGAGTCTTCAATACTAGTTTGCTGCATGCGACATGTGCACGACATGCACGTACGCTCGTGCCCGCGTACATATGTACGTATGTATGTGCATCTACGATCTCCAGGTTTATGAACGTCATTTAGGTGTGTCTGTAACATTGTGTGCACATCGTCTGGCATCTCTGGCATACGAAGGTAAAAGCAGTTAGAAAAGAGCATAATTGATGAACGCCGGGGGGCAGGAAAATCGGCGGAAATTCGATCTGTGTCGGGCTGTTTGACTTTCGCTCTTACAACGAAACGATCCAATGATACTGTTCCGATAGAAAATCAAACACGGCCACATTTTCCAATAAAAAGTTTCTAGAACAATAATTTCGCAACATTCGCGATAACGATCAGCAACAATTTTCCATACGCAAGCCAAAATAAATTTTCTTCGTCTCCGTCACTAACAGCGAACACTCCCTCTCATTAGCTCGAAGCGTTCGTTTTACTTTCGAAGTACTTTCTTACTTCGCACACAGATAAGTATTCAAAACGAACCTTTCTTCCCTCGCAGCAACAGCTTTTTGTTAAATCGTTCGCTCAAATGATGTCCCCAACTCCCAGGACAACGCTCGATTCATGCGGCCGTCCTTCGCGTCTGCATAATAAGGAGAAACTCGAATTCGGCGCACGAAAATAGTCCGTCACACACGACGAAGATAAGCTATCGGCGCGGACTGGATTCTCGTTCCCGTCGCATAAATACATGAGCGCGAGCATAGAAGAGAACGTTCTCGGCGATAGGTGGGATGAGGAGGACGATGACGAGGAATCGTAGAAACGATGATTTCGCTCCGTTCCCTCTCTCCGCTTCTCGCTCGCTCGGTCTCTTTAATCAAGCCACGAGATAACGCGCTCGAATGATCGACTGTTCCGTGTTTGTTCCGAAATTTCGACACCGCCGTTCTTCTCGGTTCCGATAAAATAACGAAGGAATTGCTTAGACTGCGACAGGCCGGCAATTTCGTTCGATGCAAGAGTCGACGACTCGAGCAGCTCGTATCTCGAAAGCTGTTCCGGTGGAATTTCGTAGAATCCTGGTATTGGCGTTTAGGATTGTTTTCTACCGCGTTGAAATACAAAGCCATTAATGTCACGACGCGAGAACAAGTGGAGTTATACGACTTCCAAAATAAACGGCTCAATTATAACGAAAAAATCTGCTGGCGGGACACTTTTGCCACAATGACAAAGTTTTGGCAGCGCAATTTTGTTGACTGTCAAATTGTAAATGAAAGAATTTGGCCGAAGCCGATTGATACTTGACGTTTGTCCGGATTTGATTCGAAACGGATATTCGAATGTTTAATATAATTTCGAGTGCTTTTCAGCAGCCGTGTCTCTGTCGATTTAAAATGCTTTCATTAGTTCCTTCGGACGTGCCGACGTCACCGTTAATTTATCGGACGCGATTATGTATCTCGTACGAGTCATCCAATTGGAGAGCATTTTGTCCGTAATTTTCATCGTTGCCGTGCGACGACTGACGTAATAACCATCGAGCGCGCATATTTTTCTTCCGTCACATCGATGATTCGTCCGCTAGCTGCAAGCGTTCTCTTGTTCGCAAATAAAACGCGCGCAAATCATTTTGATAAAATTAATGAAAAATATGGACGTAGAAAAAGCTCTGCAATAAATATTACGTGACCGAGAGAGAGGGAGAGAAAGAGGTTCAGAAAGTTTTTGGCTGAAAGATGACTCTCTTAAGTGGCATTCGGATTAGACAATAAACGTTATCAAATTGCGATCTGCGATAAAATTGATTATCGAATCAGATTGGTAATGTATACAGCTCTTGGTTTACAGTCTCTTTGTACTTTGACTTGACGACCGGTTGCAAGGTGTAGATTTCGCGGTATGGTACGGCAACTATGAATGTGTGAATGTTTTAACGACCCGCAAGCTTCGTTAACTTTCAAAGACAAACTATCGAAACGAGCGTGCACTGGGTTTGAGAAAGCAGAAACCCGAGAAGGAAAGAAAACGCATAATGTCCATTCCGATTGTGCTGTATCAGCCGGGCGATACCGTGTCATTATCTAGTTCCATTGTGGCATGTGGGTGTGCCTTTTAATCCGCAGAAAAGCTAAATGAACGATCACGATCATAACGAAACGTCATATGTCGTAACGCGAGACGATGACTGTCAGCGCGATCGTGTGCTTCGACAATGAATCTTCACTCGCTTCTAATCGTATTTCGGTCGGTGAAACTCAACAATTTTTACCCGCCGTCCGTTTTTGCAAACGATTTCTCTGGTCTACTAACTTCGAAAGTCACGAATGCAGATATGCCCGGACCTCGCCACGATTATGAATTTACAGATAACCGGCCCGCGAGTATGGAAGTTCGCGAACGTAGAGGCGCACCGATTCACAAGTTTACGCACGACGGAACAGTTACGGATTCCGTAAATTTAAACGTCAGCAGCATACGCCAGGAGAGCCGCGGCGCAGAATTTCCCACGTAATTTCCGCGAAAATCAAATTCTACGTCGCGTACGTGTACGACGTCCGAAGGCGGCGAGTCTGACGTCACGGAAGGTTCCGGCTAAGTGCGCGTACGGAAAAACAGCAGTACGTGGCATCATCCCCCGCTCCACGTTAGGTTGCATAATAATAGGAAGGAATTTTCCATTCGTCCAATTCCCAGCAGTAATTACCATCGAGCCTTTCTATGGGCTTTGCCAGCCCCTTTCTCCCACTCTTGCAACCCTCTACCACCCCCACCACCACCAAACCCTGTGACCCGAACATCCCAGCCATCGGGGGCAGGAATTGCTTCGGTACACATTTTTGGTGTTTGCCCACTTGGCCCGAGCAACTGAAGATGGAGAAAGACAACGAAGAAAAAGAAATCGGCGAAAATGGAAAGAAATGAATGCTGCAACGAGGCGGTCGAGCGGGAAGGAGAGAAAGACACTTCGAGTGTCGTGCAAATTCTTTGTTCGCGAAGACAGAGACGCAGTGAGAAAGACGTTTCGGCTGCTGTGTAAATTCTTTGTTCATGAAAAGCGACACCGTGAAGGGAATATTCAAACGAAACTTTACGACTGTGACGAGCGGGGGGAAAATCTCGCTGACAAAGGAGAGAGAGAGAGAGAGAGAGAAGAATCGTGCACCGATCCGCTATCGTTTTTCTTGCTACGGCCTTAGGTCTAGACTCCGTCTCCTTTCTCTCCCTTTTTCTCTCTTTTCCGTCTTTTTCCCATGTTTTTCGCTCTCTTTCACTTTCTCCCGCCCTCTTGCCCGTCGTCTTTTTCCCTCTTCCGCGTGCCATCCCCCGTTGCAAACGTAGACGTTTCTTGGGCACCTTTTGACTGCGAACTGTTTCTTCGCTCCGAGAGCTATAATGCCGTCGCGCAAAAAACATTTCATTTGAAGATACTGCCAAGCTAAAAGAACTGTCTACTCAACTCGTGCGATTTGAACATTAGCCGTGCGCATGTTCGACAGTGGATTCGTTATTTTCGTACACACGATTCTGTTGAATTGACAAAGTTACACATTAGCGGACACGGCCTGCCCTGTAATGGAGCAGATATCGTTCCGTTATGAAAAGAACAAAAAAAAAAATGTTCATCTGCCCATACACCAGGCAACAGAAGACGGACTGGAAGATCTGAAATTGCCAAAATATCCGACAATGCGTAATCTGCCGAATCGAGCGTCGAGAGAGGATAGTGGGGAAAAAAAGAACACAGCGCGCAACGTTCGTGTCTTGATCTGCCGCCGCGCCGGGGCGATTTGGGGGAGTCATCTCTAAAAATATCAATTATGCGTGCATCGGTCCGCCCATAACGTAACCCGTCTTCCAAACGAAACGAACACGGCGTTCAGCCCCCCCTTCGTCGCTCGCCACTCCTCTAGATCACGAATCGTGGAAGCCCGGCAACGAGATACTGCCCTGACCTGAGAAAATTTACTGCCAATTACTTTTCGCCTTGTATACAGACGCGGCTCAGCGCGTTCTTGTGCATCTACCTGCTGAACTGAGAGCTAACATTTCGAACGGGAAAGAATGAGAGAGAGAGAGAGAGAGAGAGAGAGAGAGAGAAGATAAAAGAGAAACAGTCGGGGGTATACAGTATTACGAGGAGGAGGGGTAGAACTTGCTGAAAGACGAAGAGAGAGGTGGAAAGTAGGCAAACGAGAGAGATGTTATGAGAAGGTAATATGGAAGTGGGGGAGGAGGGAAAATGTGAGAAGGGGATATGAATGCTTGGCCGGAAAGAGAAGGACGGAGTTGGGCGGAGAAAGAAAATACTAAGCACCCAAACGGCATGAACCATGTATCTATATACGCGTCACCCGGTGTACAGGGTGAGTCACTAGGAATTATCAAGAGTAACATTTGGGCTAAATGTTTTTCGGCAACGTGACTCAAATGAAAGTTGCGTCACTCCGAGAGACGCATACACGATGTCTACTGATGAAACATGTTCAGTGTCGTTTAGGAGGATATTTTTAATAATTTCACATTTTTCCTACCTCTTGAGATAGGACGCTCGTACGTGACGGCTCCGCCTAGAAAGAAAATACTTTTATCATACGATGCGTCGGACGTAGATATCGCGCAACTTTTGAGAGAAGCGTTCTCTTCAAACATCAAATGTCGGGGCCAAACGTTTTGGGCGATAGAATTAGGGCCACCTTGTATAAAGCGAGCTGTGCAGTGACTCTCTGCACGACACCTGTGTGGTCGCATATGTGTCGCATGCATGTTGCGCTTATGTGTCGAATATGTGTGCTGGCCTGTGTCTAGAAAGCATTTGTGTGTCATGTTTATACACGTACTTGTGACAGACGTACGGTTACGTGCGTGTGTGTACCACGCACGTACCTTCACGCGTTCAGTATCACACAGGCACGCACAGGTATGCGCACATCGTTTCCCGAAGTGCACACTTTGTACTGGCAGCCGCTCGTTCATGCCCCTCCAAGATTTCAATCGCGAAAACATCATTATGGTAAACATTAAATGAACGCGTAATTAATACAGTACGTAGCACCGCCACATCGCGCGTGTGTACATACGGCAGCCGGTGAAATCTCGGTTCCAGAACATTTCACTGTTTCGCAGATTTCTCTTGAATAAATGTATATTTCGCGGCCAGCGCGATAGTTATTAACTGCCGCGCCGTGCCTGTAGTTCGTTCTGTACTAACGTGACACAACGCAAAAGCACATATTATCATCGGACGGATATCTATCTAGGTACATTGATAATGTTAATAAAATACCTCGAAATGGTTTATCGGACTAAATATATTAACGTAACCTGAAACACAGCGTCGTCATATGCGGCATATGATAAAACTTGCGCCACGGTGGCTTATACAAATTATACATAAACTTAGCGAAACTTCCGGCGTTATACGGTGCGAGCGAAAAGAGAGCAGCAGGGCAACGAAACAAAAGTACGCAGTAAAAACGGCAACTGGCAAAGTCTGGAAAATCAAGTTGGGGAAAAAAGGTGAATCGTTGCTCATTATCCGGCTGGTATCGCAATGCTCTACATTGTAAGATAATAAACGTGGCCTGCACGCTTATGTAAATTGCACGGCAGTTTGACAAGAGAAGGTTAACTTTACGATGGTGTCTAAGTGTTACATAATGACTCGTTTGCTCGCCACATTACACGGCAAACACAGAAGGAAGCATTGCGACCGTTTCATCGATCGGCTCCGCCGTTCCTTGTCCCGGTTCAAACGGGACACCCGGTGTGCAGTACGATTGTTAGGGCGGAAAACGAAGAGAGGGCGTTTCATAAATTGGGCTCTGTGCCCTGAACGCCAAGGGTGGGAGAGACAAAGAGAGAAGGAGGGGATGAGAGGGAATGAGAGGGAGAAGATGAAAAGGGACGAATTGAGAGAACGAGAGAGACAGAGAGAGAGAAGGAGAACGACCAAAGTCGCTCGCTGATAACTATTCTAGGCAATACAATATCCGGTTCAGATCCTGTAATTCCCTTTATCGACCGACGAATATTTCACTTTCGGATCATTGTAAAATCTACTTTCGGATATTGTACGGCCAGGGACGAGAGTTTCACGTCGTTTGAAAGAGACTTTCGGTAGACAGTAGTTTTTACGCTAACGCATGAAATTGAAACAAGCTACGGGATTTTAATTGGTACTCATTAAAATATAATTATAGTACGTCGAAGTTGAAACTCGGATCTGATCAAAGTGGGCAGGGCGCCTTTGAAATGTTCAGTTGTAAAATTTCGTGAGAAAGTAAGAAGAGAGAATGACCGCGACTCATTAAGGCCGCTTTAGAGTGGACTGCGATACCGATAAATGTGAGAGAGGAAGAGAGAGATGAAGGAGAGGGGGTGGAGGACGTCGAAGAGAGGGAAAGATGGGGGAGGGAGAGAGAGAAGGTCGATAAGCGTGTACGTGTCAAGGCTGGATAAACTGTAATCCAACAATAAACGCGAGCTCACCACCTGAGGAGTATGTATTGTGTGCACGCTCCTTAAAGTCAAAAATCGATCTGCTCTCGGCAAGCGTAGGACAAATAGGAACGAAGAATCTCTCGAAAGCCCTGAAAATATTGCCTCGTATATGTGTGTGTGATTTTGTCGGCCGCAGACTATTTTACTTTAAAATTACTTTGGTACAAAGTTGATCTGTAAAACTGCGAAATACTTCGCCCCATGAATATGCAGCAGATGAAAATTTGTAAAACAAAAATGATTTTGCGGTTGCGGAGAGATTTTGCACTATCCATGTTATCGGATGGCTCATTCATATTCTCCCGGCTCATTTCTCGCGACCGGTTTTTGCCCGATACAAATTGGACGAACTTTCTTCCCGTAATGTTGCGAAATAGTTGATTTGAATATTGTTATTATCGACCCGTCGTTAGATGCTATCGAGCGTCGAGGAAACACGCAATCTACAGTTCCTGCGCTATCAGCTGTAAGCTTACGTTCCTCGACAACGGTGTTTTGTAATATTATTTACAAAATACGCCCCTTAGCGATAATGCATTTAATAACTCGAACGACCGAAAGAATGGGCGAAGGAGCGAGGACGGGGCGGAGGGGGTGGCGAGGGATAGAGATAGATAAGAAAGCGCTGATTATAATTCACGCCACGATAAGGAAGAATCAAGTTAACAGCCAGGTATTCACTTTTCTTTTACGTCGCCACTGCCGACTTTCGTTTTTCAACATTTTTGTTCCACCACACGACGACGACGACGAGGACGACAACGACGACCAGCTGAAAGAAGCAATGTAATCGCGTAGGATCTGTGTGTATACACCCCGACCAGCGTACACGTACACACGCGTGATAGTGTAGTCAACGTACAGTCGACGCCAAGAGTTCGCCGCGAGCCGGCGTGTAATTCTTTTATCGGCCAGCAAGAGTGGCGGTAGGGCAGGGAAATGCCACGGATCGTGGAAATAATGGCGGGTAATGTCGTTAATTAAAATTTCGATAATTCGATAAGACACGAAGAAGCTTGCAACCGGGCACTCGCAACCGATAAAAGGCAAAAAGATGAGAATCGGAGGGGCAGGTGGAGGAGGAGGTAGTGGTGACGGTGGAGGGGAGGAATACGGGGGAAAAGAGAAGGAAGAGAGTAAATAATAGCCTCGCCTTCGCTCTTTGTTCGTCGTAATGGCCTTTGTAGTCGGTGCGAAATTAGATCTGCCTGAATAAACGCAACTCAACCACCCCGTCCCCCTCCCCAGCAACCCACGATTCCTCCGTCGTCGCCGGATACACCGGCGGCAAATTGTTGTGCAAAAATTCCCCACTTTGTTTAGAGAGTCCTGACCGCGCGCGAACGGTAAACGCTGCGACGATCCAATTAACAGATCCATCGCCGTGAGTATCAATCTGATACTGAAACTTATCTCGCGGAAGCGGGAAGATGTCGCGGAAGGAAAAATGTGATGCCAGAAAAATTAACCTTACGGTTACAGTTATCGCGATCGCGAGCGATGTCGGCGATTAAGGGGTTTGAGAAATCTCGAAATTGCATAGGCAATTATAACGGAATTTTGAACGAAAGAGAATTTTGTAGTTTGCGGTGTGAGCTTCGGTAAATAATAAGAAAATGAAACGTGGCAGTTAACGTGTTAACGAATGCGCCGGTTAATGAAAGCGCACGGCAAAGCAGATCGCGAAAAAGGAGAAGGCACGAGGAGAAATAAAGAGCTGAACGTAAACGGATTTAACGAGAAACGTAGTGGTGCGCTGGGGGGGAAGCAGGGGTGAGAGTGGAAAGAAACAGATGGGGAGAAACGTTACGATTATGATCGTGGCGTGTGTATAACTGAAGGGGGAAAAACGGACAATAGTGGTATTCGTATTTTACCTTTTTTTTCTTTCACCGCGGTATCGAACTCCTTTGCCTGAATATAGAATCGATATAGTATCGGCGAAATACCGAGAAGTCGTGAGGACGGAAAGTACGGTGTATAGGCGGAACAAGTAGAATGTACTTTGCTTCGCGAAAGAAGGGCAATGCTTCTCGGCCGTGGGACGATATATGTTTCGAAAGGAATTTTTTTTGACAAAAATAGATCGCTCAAGGGAGGTATTGTATCGGCACGTTGTGAATCAAGATCGAAGAAGACCGCCCACACCACGAGAAGGTACAACTAAATCAAGGCGACAATAAAGTCGTGATTCATCGGTCGTAAAAGTGAAACGTTGGCAGACTTTGAAAAAATGCTCGCCACTCTGGGCTTCATAAATAAGAATTCCGTATAATCGAGTGTGATTGAAATTTTTGATTAACGACGTCGCACGCGATTACTTCCACGATTCGCGACATTTCCCTGCTTCTTGGGAGTCGATGAAAGAACGGCACCGTTCGGCGTCGAGTTCTTGGCGTCGACTGTACCACTGCCCATATTATCACGTATGTACCCGAGTACTCGGGCTCGCGACACATGAACACTACCGCATAGATCAATTTTTGTCAAACAACATATTTGTTCGAGACGCACGACACATATTATTATTCCGTAAACCCGACGCTTTTGCCTACCAAGGAAAATAACTGATAACGGCAAAAACTTGCGGAATGCGAAGCGGCGTGTGAGCCGAATGAATTGGTAATACGCGATCGCGTCATTTGTTCGCCATTTATTTAGCGTCGTTATTAGGAGAATGGCGATTCAGGGTCAATCGCAACAAATCCCGAGAATCATCGAGTTAACAAAGGCGCGCGCGCGACGCTGATGCACCGGCCGTGGTTACTCGTCCATTGCCTGTAATTGTATCGCCGTAAAATTTGCAGCGGCCTGTTATGCTCGCGGGCATAATCATGATAACTGCACCCGCAAATGTTGGCGTTACGCACTACATCCGCAAAAGCTGAATCCACCAACGAAAGGTCTAAATGCCGCGGCGTTGAGTCAGGCCGGGAAATGAAATAAAAAGAGAGGTAAAGAAAAGGAGACGAGTGAGGGACAGAGAGAGAGAGAGAGAGAGAGAGAGAGAGGGAGAGAGAGGGAGTAAGAGGGAGTGGGAGAATGAATGAGGGAAGGAAAAAGAAACGCTCGTGTGCGAAGGACCCTAAGAGAGTGTTAGCGCAGATGGTTAGGAACGAAGGAAAGAGACGACGTGAGAACGAGAAGGATGAAAGAGGTGAAATAGAGGAGGGAGAGGTTCTCTCAATTTTAAACATACAAAAATACATATACGCGCGCACTCGCGAGGGACAAACCTCTCGCCAATGTCTGCTCCCCGTTTCACGTTATCGCCGACGACAAAAATAATATTATACAGATAATTCCGAGTAGATGTGTTGTTGCCGCGCGGCGCCCCGTTTTAACGATTTCAACTCTTTATTTTCGTGTAAGCGAGAGAGACGCAGAGAGAAAGACAGAGAGAAAGAGAGAGGAAGAGAGGAAAACGTCAGCGTCAGTCGTAAAAGGTCAATACGTATCGAGATTTTTTGTTGTCGACTCCTTTCTTTTTTCACCGTCCCTCAGTTGCGAGGAGAATTTCGATTTTTCGTTATTTTCGTTCGGGTAGTTCATTTCGGGATATAAAGCAATTTCAGCCGGGACGACTGGGACTCACAATGGGTGAGCGGGGCAATCATCGTTTCTGTTATTGATTTATGATAAGTATCTGATAACGGGCGATCGTGCGTGACGTGTGTTTAGAGCATTTTCAACGGCGTTCATTTTTATGCGATAACATAAAATGCATTAACCGTGCGACGAAGTGCAAAGTACAAAGAGAAGCGGCTCGAAATATTTATTCCGGAATTGTGCGCTCGGGAAAACCTATGGGAAGCAAAATCTCTGCGCAGTTTGCGTAAATGTATAACACAGTGTAATACAAATTCTTTAACCATGACAAATACATTACTTTGCTATCTTTATAACACAATATTTTCTTGTTTAACGTTATTGTACCATTCATTCTCAAATATTGCGAAATTATTCCATCGCATTACGGCACGGTGAAATGTAAAGCACGATGAGGGGAGGGATCGAAATATTTATTCTCAGTCTACATATTCTCCCCCCACGTCAAATATAAATGTTCGATGCGTACAGACAATTCCCAACACGGTAGCAATTATCGCGATTGGAAAGTTGTAACTAAAAACACTTCGGCCCCGTACTCATTTTTAACGATTGCGTGAAAATTACAATATTTCTCGTTTTCTCCCCCTCCTCGAAGCTATGCGTCAAAAGCGCTTCATTATTTATGGACATATGTTGAACATAACGGAGAACCAGGTAACAATTGTTACGAGGACCTTCGACCGCAAACAAGTCTATTCTAAAAAATGAAAACGTTAATTCGAGAAAGAAAACAATTAAAATAAAAAATGACGGCTTGTCGTTAACTGGAACACGCGCAACATTCGAGCCCGCCTCGTTTCTGCATATGTATATATACATACATATATATATATATATATATATATATATATATATATATGTGTGTAGGGAGACAGAGAGAGAGAGAGAGAAAAAAAGAAGTAACGACCGGCATAAGTCGATCCACAACGTTGAATTGATTTCATAACTTTCCTACTTCGAATCGCGGTCAGCGAGACTTTCCAACTCGACTGTACCCCCTCCCGACTAATTTTGCCGATTAGAATTTTAGCATCGCGTACAGTCAGCGCGAGAAGCGATTTAAACGACGCGACCAGCGCGACGACGAAGACGGCATTACATCTTCTTTATCCCCCCTTCTGGCCCCGCCGGACAATTATGTGCCGCCGCAAGTGTGCGGAACATAGAACGATAATGCGCATAAACTTCGATCATGGAAGTCGCAGGGGTCGAAGGAAATCGTCCTCGACATTTAATTCGAACGCTTTTCCTCGAAATAACTACATTCTGTACAAGTCCGCTTCAACTCTTTCCGATATATTTGCCAAGCTATCTATATCTATGCACAAATGTGTCGGCTCCGACGTAGGCGTATGCGTGCCTTCACGTACATCGCTATTATTTCTGCGTTCCCTCCTAACACGTGTACGTAAATGTGGAACTCTCAGTCAGTCATCTTTCGTTGCGCGTCACATTAAAAGCTGCCTCCTTATCTGGCAGCGGGGTGGCATTCCGTTTCTATCGAGCCGAAGGACCATATTATCGGGGACGCTCTTATTTTCGTAAGCGTCGCGCGCGTTCGAACGCAAATCCGAACAGTGGCGTTCGTCGAAAATCCGAGGAACGTACGCGTCGCCGCTGACGTAACTTTCCGCAAACTACGAAGAAGTCGGGCGAGACGCGGGGCGAGGGGGTGGAGAACGTGGCGTTCGTGTTTTGAAAATCGAAGAGAAGGCGCGATGAGAGGGAAGAGTTTACACAACTGCTAGATTCCGTTCCAAATATAACCGTGTCGTCTGCGAATCGAACTGCACCCGGCTCTCCCCGTCCGCCCTTACAATCGATATGCAATTTCGAAATTTCGCGTTGAGCACTCCTGGATCGCGGGAGGAACGGGCGTCGGGGTTATAACGACGATGTGGCAGTTTCGACTAAGGGGGGCGAGCTTTTCAGCATAAGCATAAGCGAACGAGTACGACGAGGCAGAAGAACGAGAAACCAGGGATCAGGAGCGACATTTGTTTTTCCCCTCTTACCGTGCAATTTACTCCCATAAGTATAACGAACGACTGCGAAGCTGCAAAAGTAAATTCCATTAAGGTAGCAGCGGGTACTTTCGTTTAATGTCGTTAGCGAGGAGTGGGGAGAAGTAAGAGTGTGAGTTAGTCGGTGAATGATCGACACCGTATATATATGCCGGTAGGACCTATACAGGGTGTTCGCTAACTCCCGCTCCGTCCGAAACGCGCAGCCGAAATAAAAGAAGCTCCCCACGAACGCGCCGAGCGACAGATAATTTACGTTCGAAATAGTGCGCGTCATATTGGACGCGAGCATTAATGGAAATTATCCTATTTCGCGGCCGAAAGCCCGTTCGTTGCATTCCAAAGAGCTTCTTCCGTGGCGAGCGAGTGGTGGGGCGAAAAATGGAAGAAACAACGGCGACGTGGCGCGTAATATATACGTTACTTAATTATGAATACAGCAGTTTCCGCTCTTTGTGGATTAGGGGGGCGTTGTGCGAGGTTGGAAAAAAAAAAAGAAGCGAAGAGAGAAGAGGATCGCTTTTTTCTCCGCGAATAACAGAAACAGAGTGCAGTCGAAGCGCACGACTGTCGACCGTTGACCGAAGGGCGTCGGAAGCGAGACGTATCGCCGAAAGACGCGCCCGTTATAGCAACTGACGATAATAATAGTACGAAATCGAGTAGCCGAAATAATCGGACGCACCGATAACCCTATCTCTCCCCGAACGCTCTCGAGCGACGACGGGAAGACGCGTGCGTTTTTCTGCCTCACGCAAAACAAAGGACCGCCGGTGTCGGATCGCAGTCTCCCAATTATTGCGAGACGCAATTATGACGTTCTGCGCGATCCTTAAGCGGTTCGCGCCGTAGCTCGGGAATGCGAAGCAAAGTGGCGTCTCGAAACGAAGTGCGCGATCGCAAGGTCGACGGGGAAGATTCAAGAGCGTGCATTTCCGCGGCCCGACTTCACTCCGTCAAAACGGATTTCGCCGACGTAATTGTTTATAACAGAAGCCCACCCCTCTCCCCTCGCCACGCTTCCGTAACATCGGTCGTCGGAAAGCGATACGAAGGCAACTAGCCGCGGTGAACGCCTTCTTTCCCTCGGCCCGACTTGTTTACAAACGGTCGCGGCCGCTCTAGCACTCCGAAATATATGTATTTTCAATAACGAGTCTCAGATTTGCCTGGTATCGACGCCCGAGTGACTGGCGCGTTCCGTGCTTCTAGAAAATGGGACTTAGACGGAGCGTAGAGCAGGCGCGGGGGAGAGGCAGGCGAGTGGGGCTATAATTATAAGTGCCGCCGCGAAATTACGCGACTGTAAGTCAATTTTGCATCATGCGCCTGTATGTTTACGAACGGCGAGGAGGGGGGGGGGGAGAATGGCAACGATTGATCGTCACGAAAGTTGGCAGACTGGAAAATTGGAAGTTGGACATTGTTGTAGCGGCGCGCATATTTCGAAATTATTGTCGTCGAGGACAAAGCGTCGATGAAACTTTATTCCGCGCTTTATCACAGCGCACGGAACGTGTCTGTGCGTACGCACGCTTTCGAGGAAAATCAGTTTGATGCGATCATTTCTACGCAGGTTAAATACAGGGTGACTCAGAAAATGGGTATACGTGTGCACGTGTGCGTATGGATTCGTAATATTTGATGTATTCGGCGCGTTGCGACTGAGGCAACGGATGTTAGACGCTTAAAAGACGGTTAGCAGCGTGTATTATCGTTTGCCGGAGATTAGAAACGCGCGACGGGAATTTGTCGAAAGTCAAGAAAAACAAAGCGACCAATACGCTGACACACGTGTGCACGTACGTACGTATGCGTGGAAGTAGTCGAGGATTTCGTGAGTCACTGTGCGCGGTCTTTCTTGTGGCAGAGACTATAGTCATACACATGCATGTGTAAAACGCGATCTTGCGCTTTTCTAATATCGAGGCAAAAAGAGACAGAGGAGAGGCGGAGAGGGAAAGAGACGGGATTGCATATCGCGTGGGAGTGTTTCAAGTCGGAATCTTTATAAATACGACAGGAAGCAAGAAGCGGCATTTCGAAAACGATGAAAAGTTTGCATATAACCGTCGCGTTTACTTCTCATTTTCCGCGCATTGTCCACGATTATATCTCGTCTTCTTAACAAATGTGCTATTTGCGTTCTCGTCAGTCGTGTATTATCTTTCAAAGAAAGTTCCTACAAAATGTAATGGCATTCCGTGTACGAGGTCGAACGATCCAACGATTTTCCACCGTTCTTTATCTCTCACAAACAACGTTCCACGCGAAATCTTGTCTCACGTTTCCGGCTTACATTTATTGCGATGCATCAGAATATGTTGTCTCTCTGCATCGCGTATTAAGCGACACCCTGTGTACATGCGATCTGTCTGTTCGCTGTTATCCTTCTTATTATTTCCAGGTATTTTTTATTAATTTATCCGGAGATTGCTCGGGCACGCGTATAATTCCGCTCCGACTCGCTTGTTTCTCCCTTCCACTCCTTTTTGCTTCTCTCTCGGTCTTTCCCGTGTGAGACATCGCATAGAATAAAGTCGAGGTAATGGTTGCAAAGGTGGTAGTGGTGTTGTGTTTGCCCGCGTATATAGTACATATATACTCGACGAGTTTGCTTCTATGCATATAAACGTATGCCTGTGAACGCGGGCACGCGCGCGCGCGCCTGCACATGCTGGAGACCTCGTGTACAGTATGAATCAAATTCAAATAAAGCTGACAAAATGGTGCGTCGCTTTCTAGTAAAAATGACGCGTTGAATTTGCCGTCGATCAAAACCCATGTGCATAACACAACTGCGTCGAATCTTCGTTTCGTTTCGTATATGCATATATACAGTATTTAATTAAAACTAAAATTGACAGTAATGCTAAGCCAACTAACCGATATGCATATACATAGAATGAGCGGATGTTACAAAGTAAAGTCCACTTCTACGATTCTCACGGAATACATTTACCCATTTCCTTTCATAATAATTCCTATCATACACAATCGGTAAATGTTTTCAAATGCATACGTACAACAGTAAAAAAGTCTACGAAGAACCGATACGAGTATTTGCCGCGATCCAGCAAATATTGCTATGCGCTTTATGACAACCTCAGCACTTTTATTATATGACCGAAGAATTTGAAGTTAGCCAGACATAGCGATGCGCGTAGAAGTTCGACCGAAGTTTTCATACGATATTGCAGGTTCGGAATTGCGGGGCATGTATCATGCCACGCGCGCAATTTATTTAGCGGCTGAGGAGTTCGCTTTATTTATACGCATTCGCATAGCGCGAATATTCGCCTGCGATTATTGATCGTCACAATATTTGCGCGACGTGACAAAGCGCTCATAATGCCCGCAGGCGAAACGTTGTTCTACGGCGTAGAGTTGGGCGCGATTTCATTCGGATACGGAATGACGAATAAGAATGGCAAATAATCTTTTATTCGTCTACGTGTCTCCGACAACGTCAGTTATTATTAATTCACGCAGTTGTTATTAAATCTAATCCTGCTGGATTCTGGGGGACAAAGTTTAGTAGAACGGTTCCACCGAATATTTATTCCGAACAATTCGAATAATGACCAACTCCGCCTGTTCTGCCACACGTTGTTCCCTCCCATTTCTCTCCCTCGAATCTCTCGTGAGCAAATCTTCCTCCTGCTGCCCTCTTATCTCGTCCTACTCTCGGCATCGACATCGGTTCAACGACGTCGGCGTCCGTAAATATTAACGACGTTAATCTATATCTATATCCTTGTAGCCGATTTCGAGTGTTTCTCTTCTTGCCTCTTGCATCAGCGCGACTCTACGTTTGTTATTCCCCGAGCTTCTATTTCCGACCTATTATTTATGATATTCAGCATACGCGTTGCCCTCAGCGCGTACGTATTAATTATTATATTTCCATACGATCACATATTCACTTTCAGTTTAATTCGCTGCTTCTGAATACGCTGTGTACAAACATCGTCCATTTCCAACTATCCCGTATATTTTTTCGATTCGGCTCGTAGAATTGACGCACTCCTGGCTATTATTGTAACGTGATTACTCCTTGTGCGCTCCAATTCGGCGGAAAACACGATCGACCGGTCGAATGGCGGGGCAGTAAGAGGCATTCTTTGTTTAGAAAAGCGAAGTGAATCCTTAGAATGACTGGTCGCGAGCAATAACGGCTGAGAACAACCGTGCACGGTTCCCCATTCCTCACCCCCGCCCGCGTTAAACGACGACAATGGGGAGTCTACTTTGTGCGTATTATATAGCCCCCCCCCCCCCCCCCCCATCCCGAGTAGTTCTCGCTCATTGCCAACACGGCCGCGATAACAAAAACGACGCTTGTGATACAATAATTACTCTCCGTGACACGCGACCCCGCATTATCGATTAAATCCTGAAATGCACACTTTGAGAGCGCTGGGAAATTCATGGATTGTACATACATATGCGTGTACATACGTTTGGTGGGAAGCGTGTGTGTATGTAGGGGGGGTCGTGAGTGAGGGAACGAGAATGAGGACCCGTCTACATGGCATGCGCGCGTGTGTCAGATAGTGTATATATCCCTACGTATACGCAGGCAGGTAGCGTAGAGAGGAATACTCGAAAATGAGAAAGGGAAATAAAATCCCAACAAACGTGTAATTTGTTTTGCTGCGTTAAATATAGCGAAATCTATGAAAGGGCGAGTCCGCGTGAAAC
This sequence comes from Priocnemis perturbator, assembly GCA_963942575.1. Lineage (NCBI taxonomy): Eukaryota > Metazoa > Arthropoda > Insecta > Hymenoptera > Pompilidae > Priocnemis > Priocnemis perturbator. The sequence continues at coordinate 6,195,904 of OZ012652.1, forward strand.
GGATACCTGTCCGAGGGAAATATATTGAAATGCTGCATTATGCAGGTTTTGCAAAAAGCGACGTCCTCCGCTTCTCGTGTGTCAATCGTACAATTTCTATTAAATTATATTAATGCCGAGCAGAGATGACATTTAACGCGTTACACGTGTCTCTTATTCTCTGGCCATTGTATATGTACATGTATCAGAAAACGGATATTATTTCACGGTGGTCTCGACACCGTCACTCGGAATATACATAAACAGAAGACAACGGCTCTAGAAAAAGGTGGGGATCGAAAAAAGCAGAGCAATGTCGATAGAGCGCAATAACACTTTTCGTCGAAGCAGCTTTTTCTCCCCTCCCTTTCTCTTACTCTCTCTCTCTCTCTCTCGCTCACCCTCTCTCTCTCTAAACTCTTAGCAGTCGCGTTCCACGAAGCAGGCCAGCGTTTAATTTTTCACGCCATGTACATATATACATACACGACGTGCATGTATACACGGTGTTCCGCGGGCGGGTTGTATTACAATGAATAAATTCGACGAAATTCGTCGGATTTCGTATTGTGCCCGCGGTCGGGGGGAAATAATATTTCGTCGCAATAACAACCGAACCACTTATCGATTCAAACTCTCTCAGCACAGACGTGTGCGCGAATAGTCTTTCCGTATATCCCTCCCCTCCCCTTTCTGCCCATCTGCACACTCGTGTTCCTTCGCACACAGTTTTATTATTCCTCCCACGAAATCGTCCGCGCTTATAATATTCCGAAGAAGGCAAGCGCTGCCAAGATCGGGGGAAAGAAATTGAAAAAAACAATGCAGTTTCTCATTAAACCATCGTTAGGACAATGTGAGTCGAGGTGGCTGTGTTAAATCGGGTTAAGGCACATCTATAAATACCTCACCAACTAAGAATGAGAGAGCGAGAGAGAGGAGAGAGAAAGAGTGAAGATAGAGAAAGAAAGATGAAGATAACACGGGAGGGGAGGACGAGAGGGGGAGAGAGAGAGAGAGGCATGTACGCCTGACTATGTTGGCAGAAGAGAGGACAAACAGGGAGAGCAAAACATAAGAGAAAGACGAACGAAAGAGAGTGAAGAAGTGCAAGTGAGAAGCGCAGGGGAAGAGAGAAAGAGACCGGTGACAGAAAAGCGGGAGCGAGATAAGGATAGAGTTGCAAAGTTAACGGCGAGGCACCGATGAAATAGAAAAAGACGGGACTAACGCAACGTCGAGGAGAGGGGGCCGTGTGGGAGGGAGGAGAAGGAACGGAGTGAGAGGACACGCGTGCGAGGGAAAGAGACAATTTCGGCGAGAGGAGGGGAGTAACCAGTCCGTCTAATAGTATCGCACATTGAAGATACACACAATGGCATTCGTTGCCAGATGTCTAACTACACGATCACCTCCGCCCCTCCACAGAGCCGAAACCCTTCCCCCACTCATCGGCACGCTGTCACTTCTGCATTACGGTCGAGAAGGGTGCACGTCGGGGCAAATCTCGCGGCACGATGACAGAAAGAGAAAGAGAGAGAGAGGGAGAGGGAGAGGGAGCGTAGGTCCAAAATTCTCTCCCTCCCGCGTTCTGCCGCGGTAAAAGAAAACACGGGGAAAAAACATGTCAAGGGAAAACAAGCGGCGGACAAAAGAAACAAATTTACGAAAGACGGTGAGGAAGGAGAGGAGAAGATTATTAGTGAAAGATAAGGAGGGAAGGGGGAGAAGAGCACCAGAACAAAATCCTTACTCTTCGAACCCGGGTGTACATCTCTTGAGCGAAAGAAGGCATGCACACGCACACGCACACACTATCATCACAGACCCCACCACACGTACACACGCGCGCGCGCGCGAAACTGGACAAACGAAAAGCCACACGGACCCGGAATGATAGGAGTTTGAACGCGCTGTGTTTCCCGGCATGCTCGACACGCTTAATTCGCTCACCTCTATCTTATCCATTTCTTCGTCGCTTGCACGAGTCACTCACTATTCCCACAGTCATCTAGGATCCTTTGGCACACACACACTCTAGACGACCACGACGACACATAGCACGTTGTATATGGCTCACGAGTAAAGCGCGAGGGAGTGTAAGAGAGACAGATAGAGACGTAGGTAGGAGAGAGAGAAAGAGAGAGAGAGAGAACGGTGTGCGTGTATCGAAACGATATAGGTTTGACGCGCGCGGACCAGCAGCGACTCACGGTGCGGCGCACGCCGCTGTCCCATCAAGACTACTTTGTATTTACTCTAATTATGTGACGTCACGGATACACTGCTCGCCCCACCACTTGCCGCCGAACGCAGCCGAACGCGATCGGAGTCGAACGAGCCGAGCCGAGGGCGAGTGGAGTGGCGCGCATGGCGCAGCCCACCACAGTCATCTGTCGTCTCGCTCGCCTCGAGTCGCGAGCAGAACGCTCGCAGAACGCTCGCAGACCGCTCGCGGAACTCTCGCAGGATGCTTGCATCCGCACTGCACGCGCCTCACGTGACTACTGCGTGTTCTCGCGCCGACACTTTTCGCCCCGTACGCGCTTTCGTCGTTCGGTGCACGGAGTCGTCGAACGCGCATGTCGGTGTTTAATCAAAAGTTCGACGCTCCATTTGTCGCATTTCTTCCTCCCGTTCTGTCGCGCCCGTCCACGCCGCCCTTTTCCTCCGCACATTTTCGGTGCGCATGTCGGGACTCGGGACGTGTTCTTTTCTTTCGTTCATTTTTTTTCGAACCTTCACCCCGTTGCTTCATGCGGTTTCGTCGGTTCGATGGTACGCGCGCTCGCGCTCGTAATGTGATTGGAGGACGTGCGGTTGTTTGAGGTTTCATCGTGTTTCGTCGTGTGCTCGAAGACAGTGACCGGACCGTGAGATATGAGTTTCTTCGAAGGCATTGCGCTCGCTTGTTCGATTCTTTCGTACGAAGGAACTCTATGAGTACGGAGTGTGTTTATAGTTTGAGCGCGTGGGGTGCTCGTAGTTTCATTCGCATTCGGACACTGTGTGTATGTAGTCGTCGATGATTTTGCATACGATGTTTTCAATTGCAAACGTCGTGCAAAGCGAGTGCTGCTTCTTGAAGCAGAACTTTCGTTATATGTTTGATTTTCTGAAATTTTCTTATTTTTGCCTCAATTTGCTGAATTATTATGCGCGAATCGCTGTCGACCGCATAATCCACTTGCGTATTAAGCCAATCAATACATTATTGCACTCATACTTTAGACACTGGCACTGCAACTTTGATTTACCATGGTATGAAATAGCTGTTTTCTTAATTTTGCAAATTTTCCATTATTTTCCACATTTCGACGTTTCGCACTGTGAGTGGTGAGTTTCGCGCATGTCTGTTTATCCCGAGTGGGGAGCCAGTATCGGAGCTCGGCTCATTTGGTGTTTAGACGTCAAGGCAGTCGCTTCGTGGTCAGTTCGATGTGATTTCGTCCGTTCAGTGGTTCATGTTTCTCTATCAATGCTTCTTAATTTTCCGTTTTTTACCAAAAGACTAATTATTCGTAACTCATGACCGTAATTTCATCTTTCGTCATTTTCGTGCAGTGTCAAGTTGACATCACAGTGTTGGTGCATCCATTCTTTGAACGGACAATTGTTTGTGTGATTCTAGTGAATTGTTAAAATAGCAATTTCTTTTCTTATCATGTTTCCAGTAAAGTGGGTGGATTTTGTCGGAGTATGCGTATGTTAGTGGCCTTAACAGCTGTCTTGGTTACACTTCTGAAACTGGATGTTCACAGTGTATGTGTATGATGAACCGAAATAGTGAATTGAAATACAAGGATTATAAAATATCCTATGCCTAATACTGTTGTCTACTATTTCTTTCATGACTACTTTTCCTGACTTGCCTATTAAATACCATATTTTGCACGCAGATTGTACGGCTGTCTAGTCTCTTTCTCATGATGTTAACGTTAATATCAAACCATATGTTGCTGCTGGTTTCGTTAAGATAAATGTGTCTAATGTTATTACAGATTATTTTATTTCAATGTTTATATGATTTCCATTTAACGTCTGCACGTGCTTAAATTACTTTTTATTTACCTGGTAGTAGTCGATCCTTTTCTGAACCGATGTTGATCGTTTCCTCCTGCCACTCGCATAACACTGGACACCAAGGGAAGGAATTCATAGAAGGATTGATAATCGAGAAAGGTGCCGGATCGTCAGGAAGAAGGGATCAACGCAGATTTTGTGTGTTTGTCGAAACGTATCTGAAAAATAATGAAAATCAAAAGTGCGAGGCAAATATGTAATGCCGAGTGAATGAAATTGTCAGTATCAATTTTCTACAGAAATATAAGACAACAAAAACTTCGTATCTACGTTCATTGAATATTATGTATATATATCGCGAAGATCAAGAAATTATGTTTTTGACAAAAACGTTTGACAGGAAGCATGCACGGGCAGAGGGACGAATGAGATGAGAAACGAACACCGCCATTAAGAAAATCGTATTTGCTTGTTCCATTTATTTTATCCAAATCTCATAGAACCAGCTTGCACAAAAACCACCATTCCCCGCATCGTTTCTCCTCGTATCTCTGTTAATACAAATTACAAAGATTCGCAGATCTATCCGTCTTCGCAGTACGCTCATAACAAATGTAATCCCGTCATTTCTCTCTTCCCAAAGCTCCTCGTTTCTTTGTTACTCCTCAATATTTCGCTCCCTTAATAAAATCGCTCTGTCGTCGTCGCTTTTCACGCTCGAAATTATTGAAAATTCTCGATCAGTGGCACATTTTCACCGCGAAACATCCGCAAACGTTGCCTCGCCGAGCACTTCGGAGTGTGTGTGTGTCGCGTCGCGCAGGACAAATAATTTACTCTTACTTCGTCAACGTCATCGTCTCCATCACCATCGTCCTCATCAACGTTTCTGTTTTCTTTTTTTGTTCGCATTGCATTGTTTGCAGAAGAAGGCGAGACGTGCAGGAGAGAGAAGGAAATAGGGAGAATATTTATTTATAATATATCCATATGTAATATACGTTACGTATATCATCTCGTCTCTCATTATATTATTTACACGAGGTGCAAGGAGAAAAGTGTTCGGTTTTGCGACAAGTAATCTCTCTCTCTCTCTCTCTCTTATTTTTTTGCATTTTGTTTTTTGTTTTTTTGGGTATTCCATTAATCTTCCTTTAGGCCTAATTATTCGCGAGACACCGATTAGCTCTCAGCACTATGGCTAGGCGGCATTTTTCTAAGTTAAAAGGCTTGGATAGGATGAATCGTAGTACTTAGTTCGTTGTCGCTCTTTCGCATCATTCCGAACTCTACGCTCATTCTCTCGGTCCTTTGCCCGACGCTCCTACCGAGTAAGCTTCGCCTTTAAGCGGGAGACGGTGGCGGAATAGGAGTCGCCGGATGTTAATGGCAGCAATTAGAGGCCGTCTTCGTTCCCACTGCACTCTCTGTTTCTTCCACCACCGACCGCCGCCGCCCCGTTCGTCGGGCCGAGCGCGAATTAATTAGCCTCGAAATACCCACGAAAGATGCGCGCCCTCTCTTCGCGAACGGGACAATTCCGGATAAGCTCTCTCTCTCTCTCTCCTCCCAAGCTCACCAAGCGAGATCTTCCGAAACCACTTTTCGATTATCCTCTTTCTTTTTCTTTTTTTCTCTCCTTCGGATTAGGGAAATGTACAGAGAACGGAACAAGGAGGTTCGCGGTTGTGCGTAGATTTAATTGTGAGGTACTCGAGCGTCGATTTTCGTTTCTTTTTCCGTTTGCTTCTCTCTATATTTTCCGCATCCCCTTTCACTCGCGTCGATCTTCCTCCCGCGGTTCGGCCGCACTCGAAATTCGTCGTCCGCAGAGCGGACTCGTTCGTTCTCTCCACTCAATCTCCGCTTTCCGCGTCCTGCCGGAAAATCGACGCGAGTCCGCGTGGAGTGTGAGGGGGAGCACGGCGTACAAATACTCCCTCGCGTAACAATTAAATCGGTGCAACGGAGACAGACAGATGCTCCTCGTATGCTGTGCATAACGATTGCGCGCGTGTTAACACGTTGTCCCTGTGTACGGCGATTACGAAGAACTCAACAACAATTGTGTAATAAGTACGCGCGCGCTTAATGATTAGAGGAGGGATGGGGGGAGGACAGGGATCGTTTCGACGACTCTCACGTCGTTGCCGGGCGAGTCGGCGAGATAACGGGCCGCCCCTGTCACTGTCCTTCTGATGACATTTAATTGACACGGTCGATAGAATTTTGCTCCTTTCGCCCTGTTCCGCACGCTCCTGTCTCTTCCCCGCACTCGCTCAACCCCGTCGCTCTCCCGTAAACGACCCAACCCCTCGTCTCGTACTGGCGAATTCCATTCGAGATTGTGCACGGCGCGGGAGGAAGTCCGGCGAAATAGGTGGAGCGTGAAAGACTGGTCGAAAATGATCGTTAATCGTTCGCCGAGGCTCGTGTCGAATTCCCTCGGGCGTGACGCGAAACTTTTTGCAGCCGTGTCGCCCGATAAAACGATCGGCGGCGCGCCCTCGTCGATCGGCCGCGGGCGAGCGAGCAATTTCTTTCTCTTGCGTTCGGGAAAGTAGCAGCACGCAAAGTCGATTGTAACATACTTGGGTGGTCTCTTAACAATAAGCCGCTTCCGGCACGCTCGAGCTGTACAACTTGAATCGACTGGATCGTGGTAGAACGGAATTTCGCAAAGATCGCTCCCGCTCGGCAGCGCGCCTCTGCCCGAAGGAACTTGAACGGAATTGGGACCGAAACGACGAACGGCATAGTATGGCAAGGACGCGCGGCGCAAAACCGAAATGGAATTCACGGCGCAATATTATCGGCATTCGCATTACCCGCTAACGAACGACTGACCCATACTCCGCCTAGACTAGATTTGGTACCGCGACCAGAGCGTTTATACGTGGATTGGGTAAAGTATCACAGCTGGCCCCCGGAAACGTTCGAAAAATCAAAAATAAAGGAGGGATTTCGGGGGCCTTAAAGGAATCTCAGGGCCACTCCCGATCCGGCTCGCACGATTTAAGCCTCCTCAAACCGGCTGTCTCTGGACGGTTCGAAAGGCAGCCGGCGAATTGCCGCCAACGAACGTCGCCTATATAATATCGTTCACACTTTCCCGCTGAAGTTGTAGAAAAAATTATACAAGTAGTTTTATAAGGACGACTATCTAACGTCACGACGGACAATTGTTCGTTCTCATTCTTTGTGTCTCGTGTTTCTTTTTTTCGTTTTTTCTCCTCTTTTTTTTTGGTTTCCGTTTCCTTGCGAGCCGATCCGGGGCGTCCAGACTCCGTTCATTTTTTTTTTTTTTGTTTGCGCGGCTTCAATATTAAACACGTATATCCGTTATCAATAGTTAATGTTAATCCTATGGTCGTCGTTAATTAGTATTATTATCATTTAGCTTGCTCGCTATTAGTGTGTGATCGCCGGTCACGACGGTGAGTCGATTCGGTGGCCAGTTTTTTTTTTTTTATTTCTTTGCATTGCAGGCGTATGGCGTTCGTTAGTTCAATAGTGAGCTGCGAGCTCGGAATTCTTCGTCTGCACCGCCAATGCGCCTGTACAGTATATCGTTATGCTTTGAACGAAAGACAAATAGTAATGTAAGTCTCGAAAATCAGTACGAATGAACAAGTAAGTGTCGCTTGGCGGTATACTGTAAATACACAATGGCACCTGTGGCTCACAGCTCAGAATTGAAGTAATCAGTCGATAGAAATAAAGAGAACACGCAAAATGTCATTGTCGAGGCTTGCATTGTGCAGGAGCTTAAGAAATATTGATAATTCAATAACGACAATTGAAAATGACCTTAAATCGAACAACCGTTTGAGTGAATCGAGCGTCAAATAATCTACACTACGAATTTGAGAAAACGTCCCGCGAAGTGGGTAAAATAGTTATTTTTTTTTTTTGTTGTCTTTGCCAAGCTACCGACCAAAACGATCACTGTTAGAGAACTATTTCGACGATTGTTTCGAAACATTTGTGCTATTTGTCTTTTCAAAATCATATCAAGAGGAGTATCAACGTACATATATCTTCTGTTTGTAAAAATTGTGCCACATCTCTTTTTGTGCTATCACTTCGTATTTTCTACCCGTCACTGTCACCGGAAAACTTTAATAATCACTGTCAATTCTCATATACGATATCGTCTATAACGCGTTATATTTCGCCGCATACAAAATGATAACACACAAACTTCTGCAGCAAATGAAATATCATCACATATGTATATCAAACCTTACAAAATACTCGTTAACAACACTTTTTCGCTCTAAGTCGACAACGTGAAAGGCAATTGACACAAATATTGTTGATTAAGAATGTTCGTTTTGATCTCGCTTAAGTGTCCGACCCCTTGAGGTTGAACGAATATTCGTAAAAATCGGCTCATCGACCCGGCGATCGTTTCTATCTGTATACATTAAAGGAAAGCGTGTCGAGATCGCACGAGGCTTCGTCTTTCCATTTTTTTCCGAAGTTTTCCTACTTTATACAGGGAAATTATAATCACAGATCGATTCACCGCGCACCGCGCGGATACTTTCACGCGAGTTGCGGTGAAAATTGGTACCCGCTTGACTTTCGTCGGTTTCTCGTCGGTTTCTCGTCGGGCTACGGAGATGCTTTTTCAAAGTCCGCGTGTCGAGTTTTGATACGTCCCGCGTAATCAAAGTTAGTATATGTGTTATGCACTTGAGGTGACTATCGTTAGAACGACAAGGTGTGACGAAAACAAATCGATAGAACATTCCATCCGTAGCAAATGTACAATTGTCCAAATCATTCTGACTAGCAGCACTCGCAATGATGCAAATCTCAAGTACACGAAAATCTACTTTTGATCGCCAACAACGAATAAGTATCGGTAGAAGACGTAAATCCGGCAGTCTATAAACGCAGGCTGGTAAAGAAGCATATCGATCGCAATCGTTTCTCCGATGAGCAGAAACATACGTAAGCTTCGAGTCGAAGAGCGAAAATAACCGAAACGGCACACTAATCCCGTCGAAGTAGTCTAACGAGTCGCGGACTTCGAAGATTGTTTTCAACCTTGAACGGCTTATAGAGGAATACGGTCCCCGCTCTACGCTGGAGACGCACGACGTTTTTCAAAGGGTCTGATATGAAAAACCGTACGAGGATAAAGCCCACTTATCTCCATCTACGTCCTCGTACACGAAAGTTCTGAAGCCTCGCGCGAACGCGGTGCCGTAATTGTGGACATCTCTTAAAATATTTTATTTCTCTCGGCGCGCCGTGCCGGCTCGCCCGGAACGAAAGCTCCGCGGCCCGCGAGGAAGTCCTGACGCATTGAAAAATCGGACACCACGAGGTCTCCGGCACCGCCAGACTTGCTCGCCATATCCGACATCTCGCTGCGTCGAACTTCCAGCGTGGCCATAAATTTCCGTTTCCTCACTCTCAGGCCGCGTCCCTAGGGGAGCATTTCGCGGCCGAGCAAGCGCGGGACGGCGCAAAAAACGTGGAGCGTCGTGTCTATCGAACAATCCTTCGTACTCTTTAGTCCGCGTCGGCCGCGTCGGCGTCCGGCGTATCCTGATTCCCTTCCGAGCACTCCGGCTGCTCCGCGCTATCCTCTTCCGTCCCTAACCTCTCCGACTGCTCGCCGTTCCGTCCGGAGTGTCCGTTCTCGGTCGCGCAACTATCCTCCGCGAGCTTCTTCTCGTTGATCTTCCCTGCCGGCAGCTGCTGCGTCTGCTCGCCGTGCATCTCGATCGACAGGACCCCCTCTGCCACGTCGTTCACCGCCATAATCAGCATCTCCTGCTCGTCCTGCCACGAGTTCGGCGTGAAGGACATACGGACGGTCTGGTACAATTTCCTGAAGCCGAGCTTCATGTACAGACTCTGGCTGGCCTCGTTGTCCGGCCTGATTACCACGAACGGATGGTAGCCCCGGTCGGCTACGCGTTTCGTTAGGTACCTGCGACGTTTGGGGAATCGTTAATTCGACAGCCTCATTATGCTCCAGACCGCGGATCTTCGCTAAACGAAACTCATCTCTAATGATCGAAACGAATATGGATTTCATAACGCAAGGCATTCGTATCCGTGACATGGACCCGTCGCAAAGAAGAAGCACAGCGTAGGACTTTGAAACGTGAAAGGATCGACTATGCTGGCGTATGCGTCTGGACACGAGCGTTTCGGTCAGTGGAATTCGTTCGCTAATGATTCAGACATGGTACAAACATGGATTGTGCAATATGTTTATTCATTCTAGCGTAGAAAATGTTACATAAACCTCCAGGTATAAAAGTATTAGCTCGTAAAGGTATGGTCTTCTAGTGAAATGATCATGCCTACTCCGAAATGGTATGATGATATCTATTATGAGCAGAAATCACGTTATTCGCGTCACCCACCTCGCCAGCCGCGTCCCGTAACCCTTTCTCCGATATTCCGGCTTGGTCTGCATCGAGAACATGGCGCCGTAATACGACTGGATCATCCACGCCGCCAAGCGTCCGTTCGCGAAGACTCCTGCGGCGGGCAAGGTCCTGATGAGTCTTAGGAAGACCTCGTGGCACTCCATGTCGTTCGCCGGATAAAGCTCGTGGATGCCCTCGGCGTGCTCGGCCTTCAACGGCAGCACCTGCACGTCGGTCTCCAAGTCGTCCGGCCCGGAACCCGCGTCCTCCATGTCCTTCGGAAGGTCGCAGGCCCAAACGTCGGCGATGACGGTGTCGATGGTGCCCGTGCTCTCGTACAGGCGCATCAACTCTTCGGCGATGTCGATGTGCACGAAGTTTATGTACAGCGGACGCGACCAGTCGATCAGCCGGTCCTCCTCTCGGATCAGTTGAAGGAGATCGAGGCGGTCGGTCGGACAGAACACGCCGAAGCTCTCGTACATCCGGTCGTGGGGCTGAAAGTTGGCAAGTCGTTAGACGGCTGCGAACGGCTATTCACGGACGCTCAATTACAGATTCTACAACGTGGTCTGTGAGTTAGAGTCTTCTGCGGGCTCCATCAAACATCAGAGCTTTCTCAGATCTGAATTTCGAGCGACACGTTTCTGGAGTCTCTGATTGAAAAGTAGGCTCGAATGATTATGATGCTAGGTTTGTATTGAGATCAAAGCTTCACACTTACCGGAAGATTTTTTGATATAAAAAGAGAGTCTCGAACATACCTTGACGGGGACGGGGAGAAATGGCGGAGGGGTGAATATGATAAAAACGAATGAGCAGAATGATCCAACAGAAAGGTGGGAGGATAGAGAGCTCTGTAGAAGTCACGAAGAACTGACGAAGGGTACGATAATCTGAAAGACTCGGCAACGGGGACGATTAGCGGCTGTTGTGCAGATTCTCGAGATCGCGTAGGACGCGAGGAAAAGGCATGATTCACAGCGCGCGTATCGACCGCGAGCACGACAGTCGTTAATTCGAAGTTCGCCAGTCGAAAAAGCATCCCCGCTGCAAACTCATTTCGCGTTTCTCAGGAGATGATGCGGAGGGGCCACGGTTGGCCCACATCCTCCCTGGCTTTTCGCCAGCTTTCTGTCCTCCACCATCGTCTGCACCATACACAAGCAATTGTACTAGTTCTCCGCCGATACACGTCGAACCGGCTCGCAAGACTAAATTCGGCCAAATTCCGGACGAGTGCGATCAGCAGACATTGTTAACTGACGACAATGACTGACTGACTAAATGGCAATTATTTTAATATACTGACGTGTGTCCCAACGTTTCATGCAGCAGTGAGCGTCATAGTACCGTTCAAAGTCCGTACATTTCTTCGCTTTCTCGACGCCCATCGAGCACGTGTTAATTGTCTGCTAACTAATTCCGCTAATCCTTGGACGACTTCCCAACCGTTACACTGCATTCCGAACTGGCAAACAATTCTCGAGCGATTTATCCCGCGACCTTTCGCTCCCACTCACCTTCGTCTTTCACACCCCCTCCGCGACATTCCCCGCGAGATTTACGGCGATCGAGCTTTTTGCGCGCCTCAGACAACACGAAAGACGTTTGACGTTTGATCCGCGAGTTGTTTAGCTGCTGGCAAATGAGCTGCCGCGTGAGTCCCGGGACTGAAGCGAAATTAATCCACTGCTGTCGGATATCGTATCTCGCCCCGAGAGTTGCCGCGGAAGTTTCCGATTTTCGATAAAGGTCGCTCGCGTATGTCAAACATCTCCGCTTCGAGCACGCAGCTTTGCCAAAGTTGGATACGAACTAATTAAACGGCGTTTCGCGGAATTGCAGTGGGGACTTCGTGGCACCGTTTGCGTCAGCTGATCAATGCATAAAACGTCTGCCTCTCGCTCGCAGCGTTTCTTCGTCGTATGCATACGCAGACACATTGCGCGGCGCAATGATGAAGTATGGCTTTTGACTTACGGATAACGTCATGCCCGGGAAGTGCAGGCATATCGGATTCTTCGGCCAGCCGTCAGGAACGTAAAAGTTGAAGTCCCACACCTTGTCCCTCATGTACGTCAGCAGCGTCTGATGGAACTGCAATGAAAAGATTCGCGTCAGCGAGATGATGTCGGACAGAAACAATGTCGACGTCGATCGAACCGCATCGCACATCTAATAACTATATCCTCGACGTCGCGGAAATAAACGTTCCCATTACCCGTAATACTCGTACAAATAATTGCAAAACGTCAAAGCAGACGTTAAAGAACCAAACTGATTACGCCACTCGTCTTAAGTACAGGACAGGACTCGTCCTTTCATCCCGATGATTTTAAGGGAAACGCGAAGAAAGGGTAGGTGGAGGGCGGAGGTAGTCGGAAGAGTGGATGAGTCGCGGCACAAAGTACAGAGGACGAAAGTTCTCAAATGAAAGGGTGGATGTTTACGTGGAAGTGGCAGAATAAATCGGAACGCGCCGCGGCGGCCGCCGAGGGCGACGCTCGAGACGTCGGACACTTAAAATAACCGCCACGTGGTTGTCGCATCGTCAGAGTGAGAATGCTTGGATGAGAGACGCACGGATAATTGCAAGCGAGAGAGCGAGAGAGAGAGACTCGCGTCGCAATTCAGAGTTTAGGTGCTGCTTCGCGCGCGCAGGTGTCTAATCTAGTAATGATACGATTTTGTCACACGAAAGTGGATCAAACGAAATCTCGAGAAAATTTGCCGTCGACGCGGGCTAATAATCAGAGAATTGGAATTATGTGCCATTCGTCGCATGTCGTTGGAGTTGTTTCGCTGTGATTGTTAGTCGGCGGCGGCGTTCAGTCATTTTCGTTATTACACTCTGGCGAGTAATGTTCTGACGATACTCTTTGAGAATCCTCAAGGCGAACGCGTTTGATCTGCAAATATCTCACGTATTAAGATGGACTACCCTCGAATTTTAATCGATGGCACTTGGGAGCAAGCGGCGCGTGCTATCTTTAGTACCGCAGTCATTGCTGAAATATTTTGAACTTTGCATTCAGGATACATCAAGACTCGCTAGAGACTCAAAACGCACCGCAGAATTCTGAATAGTGTCGAAGATATCGCCAAAAATATATGCAAACTATTTATTAATGTAGTCTTGGCTTCAGGTATACGTTGATCGAGAAAATCAGTCTCGAATAATGTTACCGACAATCGCGGCGCACCACCGACGATCATTACGTAACGTAGCGTCCTGGAAGTAGTTAGATGTCACTCATATTAAGGTGACGCGGCAGTCAATACTGTTAAGGAAGAAAGCACTCGAGAGAAGGCTGATCTGAATCGCGATCGCGAGCAGTTAACGACTCGCGGGCTCGTGCCGAAAGCCATTACGGAAGGACGCCTGTTTGCCGAACGTTTTGAGCGGAGTTTATCCTAGAATAAACCAGACCGGGCAGCGTGCATGTGCCCGCGAAAAGGCGTCCCGACGCCGAGGGTCAAGGTCGCGTCCTGACGCACACGTTAATGCATTCCGCTTTTTCGCCACGTGTGAGAGACAGAGACGGAGAAACGGAGCTAGAATCGATGAACTTTGCATGCTTCAAGCCTTTTGTCGCTCGGAAAAAGGTGGCTCGGCGATGCGGCGGTGGATTGAAACAGAGACGGATGCAAAGCGGATGTTCGCGTATTCCGCATTTAAGTCCTCCTCTCCTCAACGGTTGGACTTCACAATTGGGGGTAGCCTCGAAAATGTCAACCCCTTAACGCGAGAATTTACCGTCGACCACTTAGGAACTTTCCCACATTTTTATGTTTTTCCTTCATTTTTTACGACTTTTTCCATAATGTCACGCTTTGACTCGTATGACGTGCAGCCTTTAATACGGCCACGTGTTAATCGCTTCGGGTATTAAAGTCTCTCTGTGCCTGGCCTTAAGCCTTAAATGCACAGCAACGAGATTAAAGAGAGTCTGCCTGCTCGTTGCGCAGCCTGGACCTTGCTCGTTAAAAATTAACGACGCCGCATCCTTGTTCGGAAGTGAATGGAGCTTCGATGACTCGGCGGGAATCAGTGAATGGTTAAAGGTGCGCGCGGTGTGTGATTAAGGCGCGATGCATCCCGAAGGTGAGGTTTAAAGGTCGCGATAGCAATCATCTCGGAATCTCGAGTGAGCCCGATATAAAGTGGAAATATAATTAATGCGGAAAATGATAGATTCAATAATATTATCATTAGAGCGGGTAATCATTGATGCAGTATTATAATGATGTATGCAATTTATGTAGCCTGCCATTATAACGTATAATTCATAATAATACCGCCTACCAAGATCGATCATCGCTGAGTCTAAGCCAGACTCAAAGTCGCCCGATTTTAATCCACTTCAGCATCCATGCCACTGATAATAGACTGCCTACATATTCACGTAACGCGACAGTATAATGATCGAGAAAACATGAAATTGATACGCCGTAGTCTCCCGGGCACATTCAGTAAGCGAACCCTCGTATCGCTTTCAAATCTATTCGGGATCGCACGAAATATTCAAGGGCAGCAGATCGAGCCGTCAGATTATCATAACGCGACACGCGTCCGTTCCACGATAAAAGCGGCCGCCGCCGATGATCAAACTGCGACACGTTTGACGCAGCCGCATTAATCGACTCGCGGGAGGGTGGATTTTTCGAAAGCTGCCGCAGAGAGCCGCCGCGTAAGCGGCGAACCTAAGTCACGGATTCTCCGCAATCCGCAGTCTCATTAAGTCAATCATCGCGCCTCTATACTACACCCCCAATACAATCGACACTCGCGGCGCAAGACCGCCAATAGCGTTCGGACGCCTCTGCCGCCGTTTCAGGTTCCATTTTAATTTGTCGCACGTGTTAACCAGCTACCGAGCTAAACGGCACTGCGACAAGGAGCGCGTCGAACACGCGAGCTTGATCGACTGCGAACGACAGGGGCGAAACAAAAGGGAAGCGGTAGCACGGCAGATTGATATCAGCCACTCTCACTCTCTTTCCGCACTTTTGCCCTTCTCTCGCTCGCTCTCTCGCCCGTCCGCTTTCCGAGCAAAGTCGCACAGGTGGAAAGCGTGTATCAGGAGCAGCCGAGGTCACGAGATCGGCACTGCGGCGATTCGCCAACGGGAGCGAAAGAGAAAGAGAAGCGTGTGTGGGGGTCGACGGCGTGACCTTGACCTTGACTCTGGCACACCTTACACAGTCGGTACCACGGTGGCGTGGCGACGAGTCGTAACGTCATTGCATCTTTCTCTCGGCGAGCTCTCGATCGATGCGAGACGCTTTCCCCGAGAGCGGAGCAATTGTTCCTTCGGCCGGAACGATAACGGGAGCGTGGAGAACAACGTCGATCGATCGGACAAAATCAGACTGTCTCCCGAGGATAGCGGGAGAAAATAATGGTGCGAGGGCCCGAGGATCTTTCAGATTCGGTGGATCGTGTCGGAAGATTCGGGATTTCACGGGTTTAAAGTGTGTAGAAGCTCGCCATCACAGGTTATTTTCGAATTTTATTCCCCGAAACAACGTCGGGCACTTTCGAAATGAAATGACATTCGCCGTGTATAGAGCCGATCGTGGCGAGTGAACGGGGAAGAAAAATATAGTTCCGCGAAGAGAGTCGCCTCTAGTGGGTCATTTGCAAGCTTTAGATACGCAGAACGCTCTATAAATGCACGGCTTCAATCAGTTGGGCGACATGACTCCGCGTTAACTATCGATTCAGAGACGCCGTCAGTATTGCGATGGCGGAAAAGAAAGTCATTGCGCGCGCGATTTCTGTTCTACAGACAGCGACAGCGGTCTTATTGTTAGAGCGGATTAGAGTGGCATTACGACGGGGAAAGGCCATTGAGGCATGCAGAGGTTCTGAGAAGCATGAATCGATGGTACTCTGCGATCCATAAACTCGAGGCAAACTGAGTTCTCAGTCAACGAGATGTGAAACGAAAACGATGCGTTAAAAAGTAATGTATTCAGCTTCGATCAAGCCTTCTTGTTTCTTTGCCGTCTCTTAATTCTCCCGCCTTCGCACACGCGATTTGGTGGAAAGACGCCTTTCAGTTCGCCTTTCAATTTTTAATACTCTTTCCACGTTCGTCACACATCATTCTACAATGCAAGGCATCGATCATTTTAATATTCATGCTTAAGGAACTCAGACGGCTCAGACCTCTGTAATGTCGATTTAAAAGGCTTAACTTTCGGAAAGACTACCAATCCGCAATACACAAATTTAATGACCAGAGCTCAGAACTATGTGTCGCCATACGTTTATGCCTGTACGGAGCTGGCAGCGAAATATAATTAACAAAGCCGTTAACGAGCATCGATTACTAAAACACCAGAAATCCGTAAAATCGCTGTCTCGTTCGACGTCATCCCTTCCATTAGATTCGCAACCACGTTACGTGTATCCAAAAGTCACCAGAAACTCTTGAAAGGCGATTCTACGTGGACTCCACACGTAAGGTGAGTCTTCGCAGGACTCTGTACACGACGTGCCTGACCTTAACCCTGACCTCTTCCAACGGGACGACAGTTGAAGCGGGTTACGGGCGGAATTACGACGCAATGCGAGCACAAACGACTACTCTCTCTCTCTCTCTCTCCCCTCTTCTCGAAACTCTCTCCCCTTTGTCTTCCTTCGCGACCAGCAATCTTTCGCCGACAGCGACTTCTCCCAGGGGTAACCTCACGGCAGGCCGTCCCTTAGAAGCAAGGGCGGAATCGCCGGACGATCGTAATAACGTCGACGTCCGACGTGTCGTGATACTACCGGCGCGTCGCTCTCATGAAATTCGCGTCCAACCGTCCTGACAACGGATTACGGACCGCGCTGACCCAGATCGCGTGCCGCCGTCGAAAAACTTCGCTCGGACTTAATGGCCACTCGATCCTGACCCGCCAATTATCGTGTGCTTGTTCGCGAAGACGAATGGTTCGCGAGTGGTGGACACTGTTTTGGTGCTGATTCAACATGTCGCGTCGATTGCTGTAGGATGGTTTATTTCGTTACGTCGCAGCTCCGACTCTGAGGGGTGTCGTTTCCGTAATGACGTCGATCGTCGGCGCGAGAGCAAAATCCGTCGCAGTACGTTTTCAACTTTGCCGTGTCGTTGAAAGGAAAGTTCCTTGTTCTGCGTTCTGAGGACGTTTAGCATCGAGCATTTGCTTCGCGCGGCTGACTGCTTTTGCCGCAGAGAGTGTCGGGCAAACAGCCTCGACATCACACTCGCGGGAACAAGGGAAATGTCAAAGTTGATGAATTTTTCACCGCCACCTTCTCTCTCTCTCTCTTTCTCTCTCTTTCTCTCTCTTTATATCTGTCGCGCGCTACTGGTGCAATGGATTTTGTCATCTATGAAACGACCTTCTCGCAATCTCCACCGCCGCACGTTAATCCGCGCAGAATCAAGCAAACAACAGAGCTCCGACACGTACGCAATGAAAAATAAATTCGTCCCCGGCGAAGGTAATGATTTAACGAATTCAATGATTCAATAATGTCGGGCCGGGGTAATCGAACGGGTGAGCGGTTTAATGTATTTTGCATCGGCCTATCTGTACCGAAAATTCTCTCCGCGAGAGTGAGAGTCAAAGGTTAAACGGCGATCGCTGCCCAATAATTTGCAGATAAGGTTTACGGGACTCGCGCGAACCGCTTGCCCGAGATTTACGGCGTCGATCGACGAAATCTTTAGGATAATGAGATTGGTGCTGAGGTTCGCCTGACGCGCAGTTCGCCAGTTGTAAATCATCGTCGATCAACGGACCCGGTATTATCCGAAATCTTCCGTTTTGCATCGATCACTGACCGATATTACGCTTATCGTAAATTTCAAGCAAATACTCAAATTTATCCTTCCTCTAGATCACGCAATTATGTTACGCGTGATTAAAATGTACAATCTACCCTGTGCGATTTAAATAAGGGAGTCAAACGAAAAAAGCGGTCGTGAAAGGTCCTATGAACGAGTCTTCGCTCGAATTGACATTTTTTTTTCCACCTAGGGGTGAGTCTCTAATTTAGACAATTAACGCGCCTCGACGCTGACCCCGACATGTCCTACGACCAATATCCTTCGGTTCACGGTTCGGAGTCGCAGGGTAGGTAGGACGGTCGACTTTATATCCGGCGAATGTACGGCATCGGATCGGAAAATTATTCATCCGTAACGCGAAACCAGATTGGACGAGCGACCAGTACTAAGAATACGCTTCGTATGTGCCGACACGTCGAAGGTTTATACATAGATATGTACACGGCTCTTTAACGAGTCGCCGATATAAACTGATTACGATGCGCGATAAACCACCGTCCGACATATTACATAAGAATTTTGCAAAAATAGCACGCCGTCACATGTCATCGCGGCACGCGATTACAAGCAATCATTACATCAGCCTGCGGTAGGGGAGTTTAGCGAATGAGAAGAATTCGTGGCCGTTCGAATTTCGAATCATCGTGCCCATCGTACGTCACGATTATCGACGAGGGCAATCATCGCGCGGAGAAAGTTTCCGCGCTCGGCGCGGTTCCCTTTAAAAGTTCACGGCACGTCGTTCGATTACTTTAACGCCAGCCCCGCAAAACGAGTTTCGCGTACTGCGGACGGACTCGACTTTGAAATCGACGCTTCACTCGATACTCGTCTCCCGCGACCCTTCTTCATTGTATTCGCGAATCTGCGTTGTTCCGACTCTCGCGTGTTACGATATTTCGAATCTAGTCCTATGAAAACATTCACAGCACTGCTGGCAGCGTATGCTTTGCACGATGAAAGGACTTAGAACTTAGACGGTTGTTGCTCACCTTTAGCGACTCCGGCAGGTAGCCCTTGAGGAAGTCGAGAAGTTTCGGCAGCTCTTCCTCGTCGAGCAGACGAAAGTTCCGGCCGGATTGCAGCACCTCCGGGGACTCCATACTGAAACTAATTAGGGAACGATCAGCGTCGCTCTGACGCGCGTTTTGCACTAAATTGGACCGCTTATAATTACGTGTGTATCTATATCGGTTCGGCGCTTTGATAAAGGCGTAAAGTAGAGTAGATAATAGATTAACGGTTGGCATTATGTACTTCCGCCGATGACGATACAAACGATAGCGTCAAGCGTCCGCGGTGGCAGTTAGAATTTTGATTTGGAATTTCCTCCGGAAAGCTTGCCCGAACACGCGGCTACGATTCCCACATTTTCTCACGACTGTCTCTCGCCACATCGTCCGCCTATTGATCTTGCGCAACCAGCAAGCCGCACTTTTTTTTCTCCCCCGCTTTCCGCCTCGTTTTTACGCGAAACGGACGAAAAAGAGTGGGACTCACCATCGCATGGAGCGGAATGTTTGTGTATGCAGCTGCGACAGCGAACAGCTGATCGCTGCTCCATTGTAACGCATATATCTCTCTGCTGCGAAACTGTTCTCTCGATTAGGCATATTTGGGTACGATGCGTACGTGCAGATGTGTGTGTACGTACACGAGAAATGTTAACTGGTGGCAGTTAGTAACGCGTTCGAATTTATGCGATTGATCGAATCGGAATGTTAGGAATGCCATGTTTATTGATATTACATTTCATTCTGCAATAATAACTGCGAATAAAAGGGTAAGAGTGTTCTATAAGAAAAAACGGTCGATTGTTTACCAGCGAGATTGGCTAGATTAGCACGTCAAAGAGAATGCTAGTTTGCTGGACTTAAAGGACGCATAACTTCCATCTTCTCCATTTTAATCCCGTTTCCATTGGGCGATCATTTTCCGTCCCTCGGTACCCCTTTGTTTGCGGCTCAAAATGATCCGGTAATGAACCTAGTTTTCCACCCCTAACTCCCCTCGCTCGCTGTCTCCGTTTCGACAATGAAATGAAAAACGGCAATCGATATCCGCTTCCTACAGATGAATTCTCGCCGGCTAACGCCTGCAGCTGATTGCCGGAAACAATGCTAGCCGACCATTTTCATTGTCCGAAAAGTCTCTGTGAGTCATTTTTCGTTCCGACGGATGCAGTGGCAGAAGCGCAAGACCAAAGATTAGAACGACGGGCAGCGTGCGAAATTGCACGGAGTGATACATTTAAAGCGACGATTTAATCGTATCGATTTTTGTCGCGCATGCATGTCGACGAGGAACTTTCAATGTTTCAGCGGATTGACGGTCGCGTTTACATTGGAACGAGGCTCTGTTGTCTCTCGCGCGCAGCTCGCGAAGCTCACACATTCGTGAACTCCTGAATCCATAAAACTCCGGACCCCCCGACCCTCTCCGAAGGTTCTGCGTCTTGAAATTTTGAAATTCAACCCTTTTCCCTGTGACCCCATTCGCTCGGTTAAAGGAGACGTCGGCTAAAGAGTTGCGCCGGCGAGGAGGAAAAAACGGATTGAAAGGAAACAGAATCCTGCGGCGTTATATCAAACTATTTCCTTTGTCCGGAACGATTCACCGCGAGAGGCGAAATCTTTGAGGCCGGCTATATTGTCTATCGCAGTATGTGGGTCAGTGTAACCTCCGACGAATGGCCAACAGTGGCGAATCTAAGGTTTCCGATGCTCCTGGGGCGCGTAATCGACGGATGACAGTGTTACGGTACATTTCCCTCTTGGATAGCGTCCGGATACGTGAGTCCGTCGTGCTTATACAGGGTGCAACGAAAACCGGAAGCACCGGTGCGAGGTATGATGCAACATCCGAATTGCTGTATCACGATTTTCCGCTAATCTTGCGTACCGTAGAAGTACCTTCCTACCGTACCTGATTAATGATAGCAGATAACGATCAACTTGATAACACGTACGGAGAATGTCTCGGTTCGTTTATCTCTCGATATCAGGTACATAGAAATATCGATATGCTGATGCTAGGCGTTTTAATGTTGACGACGAATTCTACAATGTTTCGTGGGCAGCCGGTTGAAAAATGTTGCAGAGAAATGCGCGTTTTCGAACGTTACTACCGCAAAGTGGGCAATTCCGTTGATTGCTTAGAATTACCCGCCTTATGTAAGCCGTATTCATATTCATCGACCATGATACAAGGTACAATGTCGAAAGTAACTAAAAGATCGATTTAGTTGGAGTGTACGCGACTATTGCCGCTGAATAAATGATGCCTACCGACGTCCTCACCCTGCCCTGCGAGTATCACATTCGAAATGACGCTTCATACATTAGTGTCTCGCGAGATTCCCGGACCGCGGAAACGCGATTGGCCGCAATTAGGGTTTTAGCAAATTGCACGATTCTAAGCTTCCGCACACTTACTCCGTGCGGCGATAACGACTATCTGGTTTAATTATCGGGACCGGCCGCGGGCAAATGCGTTAAATCGACGATCGCCGTCCGTCAATTAAATTCATATTAAGCGTCGTTATTGTTCGCAGCAAATATCCGATAACGCTCTGCGAGCAATAAAAACAGGAAAGACACGAGCGAAACGTGATCGCGTGTCAACGTAACCCGACTCGCGTTCGGCACGTAATCAGGTTAAAAATGAATAAAGAAGTGAATAAAGGATGGAACGGGTGCGGGACGATATGAATAGAACGCGGATGATGAAAGGTGCAGGAGTAGCAAAGAGAATTCGGCGCTCTAAAATGCGCGAACGATATGAATTTGCAGTCTCGCTACAATTTTTACTCGCGCTCGTATTAGCTATCGCGGACTGTCATAGCATCGACTCGCTGACCTCGATAACAAAGTGAAAGGATTGCACGTAGAGTGCGGAGTGTAAATCGAAAAAAGTCACAATCTTTCGGAACCGTATATGTGCGTAATAAATATGAATGCGGGAAAAGTACGGCGGGAGGGTAGTATATTTTGCCACCGCCATAATTACCGGTAAGCTTTGCAATGAAAATACGGTCCTCCCTGGTGAGCGAAGGCGCTACCCTTCGCCGACTTTCTGCGTCGTTCCGCGTATTAAATAGCGGCGGAAATTCAATGCCGCGCAAAATGCAGTCGGCGTCCGAAGCGCGGGGGAAGTGGTGGTGGTAGTGCGCAGAAGGGGGTAAAAGCGGCGAAAATTGCATTAAGTGGAGTGCGCACCGCTGAAATTCGAGTTCGCAAAGTCATCGGCTGTAATTGCATCGGGCACGTGCGCCTCGCTTTCCTCACGGTCGTTTGTTCTGAGAAAAATGGCGCGCGAAAGCTGACATTCTCAAGCGACAGCGGACTCGCGACTGTTTAAGATCACTTATGCGAAAAAATGGGATCGCGTGCGAGCGCAGAGTTGCATTATCGTCGGGTGGCTTGAATTTAATCGCGGCGGCTGCGCGAGAGGAGCGAGCGTCGCGCGCAAATTCGTTTGCCGATACGTTTTTTTCGCCCCTGATTCAGTCTGGCGCGGAAATGTATGGCCGAGAAAGTCGGGGCGGGTAAATGAAATTAATTGTGGGTGGAGGCGAGACGTCAAACGCAAATTTCGCTTCGCCGGATAATCGCGAGATGCGTGGCGTAACGGCTCGACTGCGCCGAATAACAGACTAAACAGACCCCCTTTTCCCCGCCACGTATCGATATGCGACGAACAAAACAGCATCGAAACAAAAGAGAATGCTTTTTGCGTCAACGAAATCTGTCGTACTGCACCGTACTTCCGACCAGTCCAAATGCGTCAATTATATGCGAACCTAATCGACTAATCTTCGCTTCGTTACTCATCTAAAGCCGTGTACAGACCTGAACCGAACCCCGAACGAACAGCCTATGCATGAGAGGTTTTCGAAATGTGTGAGTGTCGAAGCGAACGTCATATCGCTCGGTGAACCTCTTGACTGCTCGCGAACAGCCCCGAACAGTCTGGCATACTATGCTGGCAACCTGTGGTAGTAATTGTTTGGCCTACACCTACATCTATAGCTGCATCGATGCCGGCCGTATCTCACTTATTTCCATCTATGCCTACGCATACCTGCGACACTCATCCCCGTTTGCTCAGTCACACACATATGCATACACACGCTTACCCCACCCATACACCAATGGATTGGCCTCACAGTTTAGTTAACTGTCTTTTGTTCTTCGCCGAATTTGATCTGGATCGCTACCCGGAGCGATCGCTGACGTTCGTTCGGCAATATGTCACTGTCATTTTTCACACCTCAGCCAACTTCCACACATCCACGCTTATATGTCACCATGCTCTGACCAACGTCACACATGCATACTTTTGTTGCCGCGCGCGGTGCGATTCGGCTCCGAACAAAATTTATACGGGATTTCAGAGGTCCGAACGTTCGGGTTCGCCGTTCGCGTTCGTGTTCAGGTCTGTACACGGCTTAACGTTCACGTGCTTGGACGAAGGCACGAACCGCTAGATGAGGAAGATTTATGACCTGAAAACAATTGTGCCGAGGAAAGTGTGAAGCGCACAGCTGATGGAAATCGAGAACGATTAAATGCACATGACGAGTGTGGCTTGCCATACGCAATATCTTTCACACGGTGTGTCACAACAAACGAAGCACCCGATCGTCAGAGAGTGCTTCGTAACGGAGGTAGGCAGAATGCATCGGGCTCATAAAGCCACCCCTATTATACTCCCCATTCATCCGACACAGCCGCTCATACACGCCAATTCTCGTTTCTCCGTTTCCAAGAAGGGACGATTTTCGTGGAAAAAACATCGTCACGCCGACGACGAGACCGATCGCTCGCGGAATTAGCGTAAACAATAACAGCGTTGTTCAAGGGAAAGAGCTCGATTACGCAGCGTGAAAAATGTGTAGGTTACCGTTACGCAATTCGTTTGCGGTTAAAAAATATTCGTGAGAAAATATTTCTCCCCGTTCGACAAGGTTTGCGGAAGTAGATTCGTGAAAGACATAAATGCGAAGTAAGACGGTGCAGAGGGTGTATCAGGAAGGTCGTTATTCCACTCTGCACCTAAACTACCCTCTTACGCGGTACGTATCTATCCGCCGATATTAAGCTACGCACACTTCCCTCAAGCTCACCCTCTCTCTCAAGGCGACCGCTTTTTGAACATGCAAACTGTGAACGTTTCCGACTGCACACGGATCGTATCGTAGATTCCGGAAAGCCGCGAATGTCCTCAGAACTACCCGCCGATCCGGAAGTCGTGTAATCGGAAGAATAATTTTGAAGGTTAACCTCGCGTCGCCTATTCCGGCAAAAGTGTCCTTTGTCCCGACAGAAGGGATTTCTGGGGGTGGTAGAATATTAGATAGTCCCAAGTGAAGTATCGTATTAATGGATTACAGGGATTGGTGGCCAACGTAGGCGTGTTAGATATTGTACGGGTAGATTGTATTTCAGATATATCCTCTCCCTGAAAGCGTAGGGGCCCCGTCGAACAGCTGCTCTTGACGTTAAAAAATCGCCCACGGGACACGATCAATGTCTTATCTCGGCGAAATAATCCTCAATGCCTAATGTCAAGATCGAACGTCCGCGAAATTCCGACCGTGCAGAACGAATAAGTCTCTAGCATGTAGCGCGTGAGAAGTGTATCGCGTAGAAGTTGCAAAATCCCTAGGGATGGGAAAAAAATTAGCGCACACATAAAACGTGAAGATGCGAAACGGACACAATGCACGAGTACAGGTAGAACGACGCACGACAGTCGCAGCATATGGAAATGAAATGACACAAGGATCGTGACGCGGGTAAATAAGAATAATTGAACGCTGCTGCGCGGCGATGCGTGCGTCGACGAGCAGTCGGATGGGGAGAAAATGTAAAGTTGAAAGAAGAAGAAGAAGAAGAAGACGAAGCAGCGGTGTACCTTTTTCTCCTGACAGCGCTCGGTCCCACGAAATACCGGACGCGCTCCTTAACCGGTTTCCGGAAGCCGGATGCGTGCGTAGTTCTCGCCCCCACCTCTGCGTCTCGTCCGCCTCCTGTCGTCGGCTTAATACGCTCTCACGCCGTCCGAAAAATCATCCCCCGTCGAATCGCCGCAGGAGGAACTCGACGATCTCTCGAGTTCGCCTCGCCGTGAGAAAAATGACGTGTATACGTGCCCGCTATCGATTTACCTTGGGGCCAGCGACGGTACAATTCCCGGCGGCCAGCGCCGTCGAAGAAGACACCACCGCCAGGAGAACCAACTAAAAATCCAACCTTCTGCGAGCCGTCCCGATCGTCGTCTGACGACAAAATCAACAAGGCCCGAACGTCGAACGCTTCCGCTCGGCAGTCCGGCGAGGGGGGAAAACTTCGATCGATCCGGGAGTATTTCGACGGGGAAAGTACCCGCACAGACCGCACGAGATGGACGTTGAAAGTGAGGGAGAGAGGGTGGAATCGCGGGCTTGTCGCTAAGGGGTAGTTTCTACGGAGGCACCCGCCCTCGCCGCCTCCTGAACCCACACTGCCGCCCCCGGGAAACCGTTATTCTCCACGCAGTGTTTTCTGCTGGCGAGGCAGTGCGCAGGCTCGGCGAGTCGGGCAGTGCCGCGCTTCGCACCCCCAGCGCCCTCCACGGAATCAACCCCTCGCTCTGTCCTCCTCCCGCATCCCTCTTCGACGAGCCACGCTGTCCTTCTCGGACTCGCGTTGCGGCGCTGGCCCCTTCCTCCGCGCGATTCCTCCTTCGTCGCAGGTGTGAAAATGCGGGTTTTTTGAGATTTCAGAGGGATAGCGATGGGGGTTGCTCAGCGCAGGGGACTACTGCCGTTCGGCTCGATAGCGTCGTTTCTAGCCTCGTCATTTCTATGTGGGATGTTGTCCGAATGATGGGCAATGATTCGTTCATGTTCGCGTACAATTTTATTCCACCCCGCAGCGTCCTGTAACGGAATACTTCGGGGGTGTTTTCGGGGAAGCTCTGATATCTGCGTGGGCGAAGAAAGGTTATTACAGAGTGGCGAGGTATCATTTGTTCGCAGAGCTAATCTCGCTCGACCGAGAGTGTCGATTTTAAGGAACACGTATGAACCGCCTCACGGCCACTGCATCGAAGGTCGATATTTCCGCGGTTTCGCCCCAAAATGTATACACGCGGAAAAGAGCATTCGCTTTTGCTAGGCACGCGATTCAACACGGAGAACCGCTATCGTTCAACGCCTCCCCTTTTCGCGCTCCCTTCGCAAGAAGAATCACCCTCCTCTATGCCAATGCCGATGGAGAGCGGTAAACGCACGAAGGGCGACACGCTCCGTTTTACGAAAACCAACTGCACGCGCGGGGTAAATTTAATACGCGATCGCGCCGTGAGTGGCACTAGCAATCGTGCAGCAATTATCAATTTCAGAATTTAATAGCGATGCGAGGAAAATTTACGACAGCTATCAACGACAGAGATAGCCGTTTTTTTATTAGTATCCAATTTATGTCCTTTACTTTGTCAATGAAATATGAACGATAAATTTGACGTTTAAGACTGAAAATGATGACGATAATAAGAGCGCTCATAGATATCTAGTAAAAGAACTGATAAAATTCTATCCACGTGCGGACGAGTGTCATAGCATCAATGTATTCGAATAATATAATATTGCTCCAATCCTCTAGCTATCGTCGCAACTATTTGCTCAAAGCCATCGCGCAGTTTGATAATATACGACCCTATAATGCAGCGATGCATCCGAGCAGCCCACATCCCCATCCCCATCCATCACACCTATATCGCGACCCTGACATTTAGTGAGGCGTCGCGCGCCGCGCGCCGCCAAGGAAACTCTCGAAATTCGCTCCAATTTCTAGCAAAAGTCGAACGATCATCCCATTAGTCCTCGCGACGGCACTGTCTCTCTCCCCAATGCGTGCCGAGGATTTCTCCGCTGCGGAATCGATTCCGGCACCTGACGCAGTGTGGCGCGATTCACCCTATTCTACCCTCGGCTCCGTCGACCGACGTCGGGCAACGTCGCGACGCGTACGGACGCCGCACACACAGCCTCCGACTCCCGGCGTGTCACTCCTCGGATCGATCACGAAACGCCGAAGCGAGAACGCATTTCCATTAAACGGCCCCGCAAACGCACGACTTCCTTCGTCGACTCGTCCCAGTGTAACGCCAGCTAATTTCGCCGGCGAGCGAGACAGAGCAATGTCGGGCATCGATAACGTCTGATAAACCACGTCCACGCGGCAGATATCGTCCGGGTGATCGGTCGTGCCTCTAACCTCATTCCCGATCCCGAGGCAGGTGAAGCGTAATTGCACCACGGCGACCTATTTTAGCAGAGAGTGTGGCACTTGCGACCGGCCCGACCGCGGAAGGACGTGTGCATGCGCGAGAAAAGTTTGCGCGAAGCCGATAACGACCGCGAGAGACAGAGAGTCGAAGATGTAAATGCGCGTTTCACTGGTCGCGAGATCAACTTGCGCGCTCGCCGGAGATAAATTCGAGGTGACGGACTGCTGCTTCGATGTGTCATTTGCATACGGACGATTGTAGACGGACTCTGCGGCTGCCGGAGGACAGGCTGTATTGAGCGTCGAGGATCACGTTAATGCGGCTAGATTGAAGTGAGAGACTGTTACGCGACGTGACTCGTGTATCAATCGAACGTAGACCGACTTCGCACGTATCGTAACGATCGCCGCTGAAGACGTGTTGAGTGTAATTCGCGAGGGATTGTGCCAAATCGGTATAGAGTGACCGTCGAGTAATTCTCACTTGCGAGATTTTAATCTAGAGCGGGACGACCGAGAGTTTTAGTGAACGGAGAGATATGTAATGCTAGACAGTGACATGTGCGTCGATGTTCTCATTACCTGCATTCAATAGATTCGATACATCGATTGGCAATACTTTCTTCGTACTTAGATAATACTTGACGCATAGATATATACGACAACGGCACCGAGATTTTGTTTACGAAGATTTGTACGGGGAATATGTCTACTCGGATTATCAGCAATGAGAATCGACTGCCCCAACGCTAGTCTCGATTGAGACGCATTCTTGTTAAGACGGGAGGACAGATTTTGAGATATTCACATGCGCCGGGCTTGGGAACAAAGTTTTCGGTACGGAGGAAGTCGGAATTTAGTTTTGGAAACGTTACGATGTTGTCCTTCTTTTCAGTGCCTAGAAGGCCCAAAGGTGACGTTCGTCAACGCAGTGTCGCACGATTCTCCTGTTCGAAGTGAGATATGTGGACGAGCTGGTTCGGCGCAGGTATATCACTATCATTACATTCAGTCACACTCAATATGCCAACACAACATTCAATATTCAAAGTAAGCGAACATTATATTAAAAGCAATTACACTTCTGTACGTTCACTTCCTTCCGCTACGTTGCTCAAAATTGAAAATATTGTGTGTCATCGGTGCACTCAAATGATTGAATTGTTGCACATAATTGATTACGATAGAACATCCGATATATTATATGTTAAAAAATGCTTTTGCCTTTACCACCTGTTAAAACGCGCGCTATATATGTCACTTGGTAAGCAAGTGTCACAGATGGCACCAGCTATCAGTACAGACTGGTAGCGCGCTCTGTATATCAAAGACGGGACTTGCATAAGCAATAACAGATTGCGCTCATGCACACGCATGACAGCGTGTCGAATTAACGTTGGGGGTTATATTATCAAATTTTCTTACAGTACATCTTGGTACCCTTATTATGATTGTCAATTTTAACAGGTTAATCGCATAATAATCAAAACTCTTCCTTAAAATATATATATATATATATATTCAAACAACTGGTAAGCTTAGTAAAGGACTTTTATAATCACAAGCAGTGCTTTTTTACTCTGCATTTCTGTAATAATAAAAAACAAGAGGATTAACGAATAATCATAATCACGCTATTTAACATATGTCTGCAAGAGCATATTATGTTGACATGAGAAATAATTCATAAGTTACAAGTCATTATTCATTCATGTCCCTCATCGCGCGATCGATATCCGTCGAAGCATCGTTTACATATTTCGCAGAGAAAAAAATAGACAGGGAATTTTATCAACACTGGGAGTCACGAGAATTACGGAAAATATAGGAAAAGATGGACAAGAGATAACGATTGACACGGTTCCACTGCGCAGGACGCATACTCTATTTGCACATGACAATCGCGATAGATAAAATAGAACGAGTTACTCTGCATAAATGAAATGTCGCCGGTGTATGGTCGTTCGGTGAAATATTTCAAATAAAAATCCGTAACTCTTTTGTGACCCGCATCCGAACGGCTACTATGGTAATTGTTGTTTGTGCAATAATGAAACCACTATGAACACAGTAGTCTGTAGATATATATGTATGTAGTGAAACAGTTGATATATAGGGGCTGATTGACATGTCAATCATGAATGCCAGAAATCTTAAATTTAACATGAGATGTACGAAAATGTTGACACTTCTGTTGTGACAGTGACTGAAGCATTGTGTCTCTTTTACAGATTATATTCACAAAGTGAGCATGTCCAGAAGGAAAATTGCAAGTGACAGACAATTTGACAACGTGGATTACACACAGCTTACAGAGACAGACAATGGATTCGTAGATTCACAGGTGAGACAAAATATGTTTCATTACTAATAGCTTGGCAAATTTCCACTAACATGCATTGGATGCCAAGCTGCCAATTGTTTTATCGCAGTGCTGTTCCTTGGCATGCACACTTGCCAGGTTCCACTTGTTACATATATTTACACAAATATAAACCTCTTCTTTCTTTCTTCGTAGTTTGTGAATCCACCTATAAAAATACCATGGAAGGCTATTATGCTTGCCGCTCTTCTCTTTGTTGGAGGGACTGTGATGCTGATCATGGGCAGTTTAATTGTCAGTGGACAGATTGACTCAAAGGTGGGTACAATCTTCTTTATTAGTCACAATGTACAGTATACCCGTTATAACAGCTCTCTCTTCCATTATACACTGAAATTATATTCTTTATGTTATTACTATCTCATTCTTGTTATTACTATACTTTATGGACGTTGTCTTGTTTGTTTCAGTATTCGGATAGAATGTGGCCAGTGATAATACTTGGAATATTAATGTTTATACCAGGTGCATACCACATGAGGGTAGCCATCTTGGCGTATCAAAAAGTACCGGGTTATTCGTTCGACGATATACCTGAGTTTGATTAGACAATCGCACATACGACATATTATTCAAGTACTTACAAAACTGTACGCGCTTGTTTCATCATGGTATTATTATGTGATCTTTCATTTTGATATAGTACAATCCATTTGTAAAGCATATTTTTTAAGACTGGCCCATCATTTTCTGTTGCATTAGTTTTTTTATCGCTGCCCGTTATGAATATATTAAAGATAGAGATATACAATTTACCTCTCACTGTAAAGCAAAGGCATTTAGGAACGTTTGAAAGCCTTTACCGACTACCGTATATACTTTAAAAATAACAAAAAAATGTGTGTTAAAAAAATGCAGTCTTAACATTTATGCAAGGGAAAACAAACTTGTTTTGTCTAAAATGATAAGCACCCTTTATTTGACCTTGTGGACCCACTGAAATAACAATGGATTAAATGTCGTCAAATGTGCATATATTGACGTTATTCTTTTACTACACAGTTACTTACTAATTGCACAATGACGAACTAAAATATATGAAACAATGAGGTATTCAATAATTAGCGATTCGCAGGTTCCCCCCTTCTAGAATAAGAATAGACATAAAAAGAATAATAGATGTTTGTAAATTTCGATCAAATAAAAACTACATATAATGTCGTTAAACTATATAAACAAAAACAAGCTTTAAACAGCGTGTGTTATCGTATTCGTGTGTGGCACGAAAATATGCAGCCTATCGTCGATGCACCATAAGAGTGGTATTTGTACTAATAAACTGCGTCCAATTACTTGAATGTACAAAAGCACGAGAAATAAAATTTAGAACTGTTATCCTGCAATGAAAATGATTACGCGCAAAAGTTGTCATAAAAAATAAAAAGTGTGAAACTGCACTGCGTTCCTACCTTTCCTTGTCAACAATGTAAAACAAAATTCGTCTGAACAGCAGACAAAAGGTACTCATCATACAGTCTACCACGTAAACAATTAATTACAATGCTGTGCCTTTAAGTACTCCGCCACGGATGTCGTGATCATTCGACAATACTTTCCTCTTTCTGCGATCCTTAACGATGGATCGAACCGTTTCGCCAGAATGTGCTGCAGCATTATCCTGCTACTCTTATTTACTTTAGAATTAAAGTCAGTTTTGCTCTCGTCAGAATATAGTCGTCTCTCAATCGGCACGTTCTGAAAAATAAATCTTTCAGAATAGGTGTGATCCGTGTGACTACTGCACTGACACATGACAGTGAATATCGTTCGACTTGCCTCGATACTGAGATATATTTTAAGATTGGCAGGCTTAAGATGTTCAATAGCCGGTCCAATGTTTTTTGATAATTGGTCGAGTAAATCTGACATCGCGAGATACATCTCCTCCTCTGTCCAGGCGGCGTTTATCGTAAGAGTGACGATACTCGAAAACTACGGGAGAACGTGTAGATTGGTGTAAGATGTTTTAAGCGAGCGTGTACAGCATCACCCCACATTCGTTCGTCTAGAACTAGTGCTGTGACGTTTTACCTGTGCTGTGCTATAAACGCCCAGACGAACGGCGTACTGATACATCTGCCTTGCCAATACTGAATCTGTATGCACTAATGTCACGATCGTAGCGCGAAACGTTATTGGACGAAGCGTGAAATTATAATCGATTATGAATCTTCCCATCGTGACGATCATGTCGTCATTGTTTGTTGACAAGAGGATCGACATTATTCTGTCAGCGGGACCTGTCAGATCTGTGCATGCGAAAAGGCATCCGTTTTTCAAATTGCTCTCTTTTAAGACTATTTCTCTATGTCTGCTTACATTCTTACCTATCGGCTGAAAATTGTGCACCTGATCCGCACACAGAAATTGAAAAAGAACACATGCGTGCTCCGGTGATTCCCAGCAGAGCGCCTCCAATAACAAACTTATTATCTCCGCCCTATGATACTCATTCGTTTCGTTACTATCTACATACCATTTACTTCGATTTGTACAAATTAAGTTATGTTCTGAAATGAGGTCGCCATGAGCGTAGGTCTTTGCATGATCAAATTTTAGTTCGTATATATAAAAACGTATCAGCATATCAGCAGCATGAAAATACGCGTTTGCGTATCGATATAAGGAACTTACGTCTAAGTAAAGCCAATGCCTTTAATGGAAGTCTGTTTGCTAAATATATTTCCGCCGACAGTAAGATAAATGCGGCATCGAATTTCGGCATGTACACGTGCAGAATCTTAAGTAACTTATAGGCGAGTACCCAAGCTGCCTCGTCAACTAAATCGATTATGATTCGCATAGTTATGTCTTGCAACATCTCATACAGTACAGGGTACATTCTCTTCAAGACTGAAAGGCCCCAAATTCAGTGTATCAAATAGACATCGTGTGTGCTTGAAGAATAATGCTTTATTTTTCTTCTTTATGTAACAGTTTAGTACAAAGGCTACGTGTAATATTTAAATCCCTTAATATGAATCGAAACGATATTTCTCTCTTTATAAAGATATCACGCATTTATGTCTAAATTTATTCAGTAAAATGATTTGGGACTATTTTATTCAAGATACTCTCTAAATATCCAACTATCCTAAAGTAGTAAGTTATTCACAATAACTTCCATATGTTACGCCATAAAACAAGCGTGCGTGTCGTAAAAAAAATTGATTTATGTTTTGATAACGCTCAGATGTAATAGTCATTGGATAGTGATTATAACGTTGGTCCCTCAACAAAATATGCGTTACCTGTGCGTTCTATTATTTGTGTCAGGTGTTCCTGAGAATGTTTTATTTCTGCCCGCAGTATCTGGTAACAAGAATGAGTGTAGAACGATATTTTATCCGAACTCGCCGCTCTGTTTAGAATATCAATTACATAGTCGTAATTTCTATCCTGTAATCCCATTTTCAGACCGTTCAGATCTTCGTAGAACTTAGTAAACATACCTCTGAACAAGGATTGCGGTGGAGGAAGATCATCTGAGAAATAAACCACTTTCCTTAATTATGTTCAGGTACACGTCTGCGTGTATATGGATATGTTGTTTTACCAATACGTTGTATTTTGAACGGTTGCTGATATCCTTCATCTTTCTCTTTACTCGTATTACTTCGAACATCGGTGGGCTGTTTCTTGCATTTGTTGGGATCACGTGCTGTCAAGCGTGATGTTTGCCAATCTGTTTCTGTTCTTTGTGTGTCGTAGGATGATGAGCTGGTACTTCTTGCTTCTACGGTCCTTGCTGTGTTTTCTGACGGCAACGACAGAGTAGTTACATTCACCATAACACTTTTTTTCACATTTTCTGCTACATTTCCGTCAACAATGTTTCCCACTCTTCCCTGTTGTTCCAACAAACGATGAAAGTTTGATAATAACTCACTGCTTACATATGAAAGCTCGTGAGAATCTAAAGAATTAATTAAATCCCTATGAACTTCTTGAATATGAAAATAATTTTTTTGATTCTGTATACACTCATGTAGTATTGCCTCGACGTAATCCGTATTCCACCTTACATGCTGCAATAGCGGCTTTACCGTATTCCAAAATTCTCCGGGAAGAATATTTCTCTGTATTATCGGTAAAATATATTGCCATGTGTGCGTATCATACGGTTCGATGAATGTGAACTGCCGTATGGTGTCATATATTGGCATACCGTTATTCAGGAATCTGTCAACGATTGTAGCTATAAGGTGTGCATTAAGATAATTCGTTTTGTACAACTTTCTAGACGTTGCCATAATATCTTCTGCAGTCATTGCCGGCAACGACTCTAAGACTATCTCCACTGCAAGATAACGCCAGTCTTTAAAAATTACGAATCTTAGGATTTCCCAAAATTCGTGCGGATTCTTTATATACAGGTTTTTAAGAAACGGCGGATACTGCATAATAGAACAAAGTAAAGAAAAACAACAAATTAAACAAATGTTATATATAAATACGATATTTGAACATAGAGGATAAACAAAGATAGATATCTGCGATTTTGATTCACTTACGCCGTGTATATATCGACAAATTCGTTTGACGCATTTCCCAGCCAGATATAAATAGCAGCATCCCCTGAATTTTTCAAAAACATGCTGTTGTTCTGTACCATTATTTCCCCAATGAATACCCGAAATACATTTAGGCAGCAAATGTTGCATCGGAATAAGTGGTGGAATAGATGTGGTAGGCAACTGTTCTATTTCTTCGTGAGGATTCACTGCACAAGGTGGTTGATCAAAGAGTGGAACGATATTGTTATTCTCCTCGGTCAATTTTTTCTTTTTATTTGTTAATACCGTCCTTAGATCAGGTTGTTCTTCACAACG
Source organism: Priocnemis perturbator (assembly GCA_963942575.1). NCBI lineage: Eukaryota > Metazoa > Arthropoda > Insecta > Hymenoptera > Pompilidae > Priocnemis > Priocnemis perturbator. The sequence continues at coordinate 6,230,626 of OZ012652.1, forward strand.
TTCATACTCCTTATCAAAGTCAGATAAGTTCTTTTTCACATAAGCATCGAAATTGCTACTGCCAACGATATTACACTGAACATTGTTCGACCATACCGATTTCTCTTCGTTATCCGGAGTATCATTTTTATCCTCAACAGTATCGTTGAAGCCATCACTACAAGAACGGAAATTTGAATATGTTATCAAAGAATAATCTTTAAAATGAGAGAATTGTGCGAATACTTACTCACTAAAGCAGAACGTGTCCGCAAAAAGCGATATGCAATCGTCATCTTCGCTCTCTCGCGCTATAATTTCTTCTTTGTAACATTCTTTCTCAAATGGCTTAAGGAACGTATCCTCTCGTGTTATCTCCTTTAACGGTGCAGATGATTTTTCATCGCACGGCATAAAGTGTTCCTGTGTATTATTGCCGTTACATATTTCTATACTTTTGTGACGTCTTTCCACGCATTTCTGTAAACCTTTTGGTGTTATATTTTTTGAAGCCATTTCTTTTTCTTCAAGCTTTGCGATGTTCTGTACCAGGCCATCAGAATTTTTCTTCGCTTTATTCATTTTTCGCAAAGATGAAGAGGACCGCCTGCTTGTCGTTTCGGTGTGTTCATTCACTGCTTTATTTGATTGATGAAGGGTTTCCGATTTCTTCATTTCGTGCACTTGACTATCCTCCTGTTTTGCACGATCGTTAGTTGCTCTTGATGTATTGTGGTGTGAAACAAATTTCTTCCTGATTAATTTAATACCACTCCTCTTAATTACACTGGACACTGGTTTATCTTTATTTTCTGGTATTATGGGACCCATTGGATTATTCTTACTTGAGTTAGATATGGCCAGATTACTGGTTTCCTCAATATATTTACGCAAAGTTGTAGCACCCCTTATGCTTTCTACATGTTTGTTGATATTCTCAGTTGTCAGGGTTCCTACAGATAATTCGCCCTTTTGTGGTGGTTCGTGATTTGTATTGTTAGGTGTATTTACACTATTATCTTTTGACAGTTGACTAGAAAATTTACAATGCTTACTTTTTCTGATACTGCAGTCTAACATTTGCATTGGAACATTTGCATTGATTTTAGATGCATCAACGGCCTCTTTCTTTTCCTCAGGTAAGATTTTACAATTGGCAATTGTTACTGTGTGACTTGCATTTGTTTTTTCTAGGATAATGTCATTAGAGTTATTTATACATGTCAGTAAGTTAACAGAGTCCCCTGATACATTCTTAGTTCGATGATTGCCAATTTTCATATTAGTATTTTTCTTAATATGTCCTACTGGTTTTCTCGTTGTTGCACAACCTAATCTTTTGCTGCTGGCTTTAGGGACTTTCTTCTCAAGCGTTTTCTTCTCAACTACTAAACCGGTCAGATTTTCTTCTTCACGGACAGACTCCTTCTCAAGGATTTTTATGTCCCTTTTCTGGATTTCAAGAGCTTCCTGAGAGACTTTCTTGTCTTTTGGTGATATAATACTGATGTTACTATCAACTAGAAGTAATTCTTCCATAATTCTTGGCCGTATTTTTTTCTTTATGTTAGCACCAGTTGTTACTGATACGTTGGGACCCAGCGTTTGTTTTATATCTTCTAACGTTTTCTTATTATTATCACCTGCAGCAGCTGATGGATCCTGACTTGTAGATTGTACTTCTCGACCATCCAAAATTTTGTCGAGGTGACTATTAACAGATGCATCATTGCAATTTGTTGAACAGACATCGGACTCAGGTGTTGCTTTTTTTTCTTCATTATTTGTGTGCACTGTTGTATCAGCCTGAACAATTTGAATTAATTCAGGCTCATTTGAGCTGCTTAAACTGATTATTCTTCTGGTTCTTCTTTCACTTGGGTTATCATTGGTAGATGGTTTAACTTCTGAACTGCTGTGATGTCTTATAAGATTTGGCTTGCTTGGTAAAGAATTTGTGCTACTGTCTGTTTCAATACAAGCATCGGATGCAGAACTAGAATCATCTGATATTTGACAACCTCTTAGATTATATTCCCTAACATGTCCTTATTGAAATACTAGGATAGTGTAAAAACCTAACAACAACATGCGAGGCCGTAGGAAAGAAAATGTTATTTGTAGAAATGACTTACCAGTAGTTGGCTTTACAGATTTTCTGTCAATATGGTCAGTGCATGGGACAGTTGAGTTATTAATGAAAGAGCTTATAGTAGAACTGGATTCAATTATAACTGTTTCATTACAATCTGTAGAAATTGTCTCAGATTCACTAGACTCTAATATTGTGAGCACCTTATTTAAATGTTTATTAACTTTCTGTCTCAATGATTTCTCTGTCCTTAATAATTTAACAGGATGAAAACCTTTACCATTGCCACTAGACTTCTGATTATTACTAGGGCTGATCTTCCGTTTTCTTGTGGCACACCTTTTAGGTGTTGTACAATCGTCTAATGGATTCTGAGATACAGTTTCTTCATTTTCCTTACCCGTAGCAATAACTTCAATGGTGCGGGCTACTTCAATATATTTGATAGGTTCTTTTTCAGTTTGTGGACTGTTTTTCTTGATTTGAGTTTCATTATTACCGCCAACAGATTGTACATTCTGTTTTGTCAATAGATGCCTTTGATGCTCAGGAATTAAATGACTGAATCTGATATCATGTAACACAATGCGTACTTCTTTCAGGTTTATACTGGATCTGTGCTTTTTTGCATCTAACGTTGACTTTACTAAGTTTTCTACTCTCGAAGGAACCTGATTCTTTCTGGATTTCCTTTTTCGAAAAGCCATTTTCTTCCAATATTCTTGTGTCTTGCAATGACTATCTATGACCAGTCACAGAGCAGTTTCCACTGTTTTTTGTCCCTATCAGACGGTTATCCTTAACACTTTGAAGAGAGTATGTGAGCTTACAATTTCTAAGTGTGAGCATGTATTAGTTTTAAGACAGTGCTAAATCACGAATGATCATAATGCAGTCGCAAAATGATACACAATCACTTTGCCTTCAATTAAAATATACGAAACGCAATTTTCTGAATGCGCAACATTATAATAAGCATTATCAAAGAACTGACGAAACGACTTACCGTGTTGCGTGGACCATTAATTTTCGCAGTCGATCCGCACGCGGGCATTCTTGCGTGAAAACGAAACAATAGCTGTCTGGATACAGTCCTCGGTGGAACGCATTCGTTTAGCCTGCTTTCAAATGCCTTCCAGATTCCTCCCACAGATCCGGAGATCGAGGAATCACAATTGGGTCGAACAAAGCACAGTGCTATGAACGAAAAATTGATACCATTAACGCGAAGTGGCGGCGATTATACTCCACGACGCAATGGCATTCTGATTGTCGCGAAATGCCTCCCACGTGCGACTGTTGTATCAATAATACGATCTATCAGACAACGATAATTCCTCCCAACTATTCCCACCTGCCCAGAGATCGAGAACTCACAGTTGGATCGAGCAAAGCACCGAACGACGACCGATCGAGGGATGGTTGTGACGTTACCACCAAATAATGACGATTCTACTCGATGTGGCGCGATAATAATCTCATTACCGCGAAACCTTTCCCACGTGCAACGTTTCATCAACAGGTTCCACAACGTACAACTTTGCCGTCCGCGGACCCTTCAATCCGAGTGATTTAAACGTTGACGACGCGAAATGTCGGCGAACGTTGGAAAAGCTCTTCTGTCACGAGACCCAAACGGAATATCGGCTTAACGCGAAATACGCACGTACATTGTATGCAGCTACGCACCAACGGCTCAGCACATCCGCCGCGTAAAGATTCAATTTTATCCGGGTGCATCGAGAATCGCAAGCGTCGGTATCGATATGCGACGGTGCTGCCACCGTCGGTTGGAACGGTCCATAATTTAAAATCGTGGCTTGAAATGCCTCGGTCGCGGTCGCGGTGTGTTCTTTTACTGTGCTGTGCTTTTGTGATTTTCGAAGAGACGGAGATGCAGATGTTTCGTTGTTTTATGCAGATCTGCTCGGTAAGTGGCGTCAGCGTTGTATTTTGTACAGATTTGCGATAATTACTCGAAGATTAGCATGCTTGAGGGAACAAATCGGTAGCAGGCTCGCGGCGCTGCATTGTGCAACGAGCACCATGCCCGATAAACCATTAAACAAATAATTAATATGATAATTTTCATGTATCTCCGTGCGTGTTTCATATGAATTTATGTCAATTCTTGGAATACGTATGAATACCTAACTATTAAGCTCATTGGTGTTGCACAGCAAAAGGGTGGTATTGGGAGGAGGGTGAAAAACAATTTGACACAGCGTGGGCGTCTCAATTCTTCGAACGACAAGCGGCCATTTTGTGTAATGGTATGGGAAAAATTTTGCATCGGAAAAATGATGTATGACAATTGTAATTTATTCAAAAGTACGATATTCATAGACATGCGTCACGCGTCAAAAAGTTCATCTTCGTATGCTCAGCTTACATCGATAAACTCTATATATAATTCGAGTAGTATGAATATAGTTAAAATAAAAAATCGTCCCAGATTCTTATCAGTGGTCGTTCGGCTTGAGTGACAGATTCGTGTGCGGTATCGTCCTTCGTCAAGGTTTCGTTGGCAGATTCTTTGCTGGAAGCATGGCAGAGTCGTATTCCAATATCAGGAGTTGACTAGCATTCACGAACGCGTATAAAAGTAGAATCTTAGTCGAGTCCACTGGTCTGTGCTTGTTAGAAGGTGTGACGAACGATCGCATCGTTTAGTCTACATTGATTACATCTTGTGTCGAAAATATAAGAGATCAGTCTGTGCCTCTACTGTCCATATTGATAGACTGTATTGTCGAGATTATAATATGCCATTTGTTCGTCGATCCATGATCGTGCCTTAACTATATTGGCGTACACTCCTGGAGTATTATTCTCGCCGCATCCTATTCCCCAAGCAACTATTCCAACTTGAACGTACTTGCTCGGATCATTCCTTACCGGGCAAACCAAAGGACTTCCACCGTCACCCTAGAAATAATAACATACATACATTAATAACGCCATGAGGGACATTATAATATGTCCAATTAATCTCATTCATACATTAATAACGTATTATAAAATGCATGCAACAATTTTCCAACCGAAAGGAATAAGACTTTACCTTGCACGTATCCTTTCCGGGTTGTCCTCCGGCACAAATGAATGTATCATGCAGAGAGAAGTACTTTCCTAGTCTTGTGGTTCGCAGGGCATTTTGGCAGGTATCATGTGAGACAATTGGAAGTCCAACTCTTTTCAGGATCACTTGGTAGTGGCCTTCCTTACCTGGAATCAAAATCGATATATAACTTGTGAGAGATTGATTGTCAAACCCAAGGCGTGGGTTAGAAGACTAAATTAAAGGTGCTGCAGTACTGGGAACAAGAGTATGAAAACAGTCTTTACCAAACATATCCTTGCCCCATCCGCTGGCAAAGCATTCACTCATGTTGAAGGCTGTATTCTCATCAGGCAAACAGACGATGTCAACGTTCTCTGCGAACTCGACCGGCTGTGAGAGTATGAGGATCGCGTAATCGTTGTACAGAGCGCCTGAATGGAATTTCTCGTGGACCACCACAGTTTCTACGTTGCGGTCCTGGTGCTGGTAGACCTCGTTCTTAGTTTGCGTGTCCCATTCTCCGGCACGAACTCTCAACTCGGAAGGCTGCTTCCTGTTTAATTAGATCTCGGAATTACAACCTCGACTAGGACATAATCGAATGTAAATTTCACTGCATTTTGGTAAGGGAAAAACTGGTCGAAAAACCCTCTTCCGCGAGCAGTTGATTTGCACTTAAAGCAGTGAGATATTGAATTGTAAGAAAGTATAAATAATTCCGAGTTTGAAATAATTGGTCAAAGATCACAAGCAGAATTTTAAGGTAACTCATAAAGATTCTTAAAGGAAAAACTTGTATTACGGACCCATTTACGCAATGAGCAGCTGTGAGGACGGCTCTACTGTGAATCAAAGCACCTCCACACTGATAGACATTAAGTTTCTGGCCGTTGGACCCAATGGACTCTTCCTTCAGGATAGCAACCATCCAAGGGAATTCGCCAAATTGAGCCTCGTTGTCACTTTGGCCGGTGATCCTGAAGCCGACTCCCTCAGGATGTCTTTGTCCACATCCTGTTCGTCCACCAGGCGTTGGGACAATCTTCTCCTCAGGTTCAACTATATTCGGTGCCTTGCAGCAAACGTCCAAGTAGTTCTCACAAGGTCCAGAGACTCTGTATTAACGGAAATCTTCGTGAGGACAAGTACTGAAGAACTTAAACGATATTCAGCAATAACTAAGAACAATTCCGTAACACTGCCACGTTCTTCTGAAGTGGAAGCCATTAAATTCTTCAATTTATATTCGACTAGTGCTGACAGATGAGGCTGACATGCGAAAAACAGTACATTTACGACAAACATTAAACGTACAACTCCAGGGATAGTATTTCCCAAAGATGGTCTCATGCGGTGTGCGAGTAACAATAACACATGGAGTCCTTCATGTGGAGTACTCCAACAAAAAATTACATCCAATCAAACAACATGCAACATAATTTGAGCTTTAATGATCTTTGAACGGAAGGAGACACATATCTTTGGGGAATGCACTCACCCCTGGTGTGAGGCATCGAAATCATCAAAACCGGACCTGATATCGATGATGCCAATTCCGTCTTCCAGGATTTTGCCCTCACGGCACTGGTAATATGGCACACACTCGCCGCAGTCGCCGTACGAGGGTGTCGGCCTGTTGTTCGTGCCCAAAATGGTACCGGAAGTGGTGCTACCGCCGTTGGAGTTGGGGTTGAATACGTTATCGATCAGACTGTCGAGATCTCCGCCGCCCTGTCCGCCATTTTGCGTGGGTTGATTCCCGACCTGATTTGGTGGCTGCTGATTCCCACCTTGATGGTTGTTGTTGAATACGTCCGAAATGAGATCGTCCAAACTACTGCCGCCTTGTTGTGGGAAAGCTAGGCAAGAGGCGGCCAGGACCAAAATTGGCAAAAATCGCCACGTCATTGTTGTTGCCGGGGTTGTCTTCTCTGTAACAGTGAAGGGTTGTTGTTAATATTATCGCTAGATTCGCAATCAGAAATTGTTAATTTCGTGATGATGACAAATGAGGAAGTTAAACAGTTTTCATTGCAATTTACTGTTCGGCTGATATATAGTATTAACGATTTGTAAGTTTCGTCGAGCATTGCTTATCTGGTACAGGACCTGGTATACTACTCTGCCATAAATCATGTGAACCAATTTGGCAAACGTCTTTTTCGTCGCTTTCCCACTCTGCATTATAAAACCAATTTTTGCAGCTCCCATAAACAATTTCCAAAGGAATTTGGCAAAGTACCGATCAAAATGGTCATGACGACCGAAGGTCGTTCGGCGGTCCAGCCAATGAAAGAGGGTCAAGAACAACGCCACGTCAAACGATAATGTGATTTCGAAGAACGTATTGCAGCTTTATTGGCGTGTTATAAATATCGATTACTCCACACTTCGCAATACGTGCATGGTATATATTTTTGTGGCGTAAAACAACTCTACCAAGAGGAAGAAACTGTAGCTGAACTGTAGAGAACGTGAGAACAGAGATCTTTATCCAGCGCGTATCAACACCGAGGAAAAAACAACAACGTATCAAATAAGAAGATCAACAGATATGATTGCATATCATAAAAATAGAAAAACGATACTTGAGAAAATAGTAATCTGCAAGTTGGTAGAAAAAGAGATCCACCTCGCAAGTTACTTAAACAGTTTTGGACGGGGTGAAAAATAGATCATCGATCATTATCACAATGCCTTGAAAAATGACGCACAAAGACACTCATGTTGCCGGCGAACCATTCACCTATCATTTGCGCAGTATTTCTGCGAAGAGAACGTATACACATAAGTCGATACTGAGCATTTCCTGCTTGGGACTTCCCAGAAATTACAGCAATCGCTCAGTGTCAAAGATCATGTAACAAAGTGGATTGCCCGCGTAAATCGAAACGTCACGGGTTTCACAATTTTCCATTTCAATTACGTTCTCCAACAATTTCTACGACTTCACTATTTTATGGCGTACTTGATACACAAACGAAGCATGTAAAAAATTGAATGCAATGTAGACCAACTGCAAAAACAGGAGGATATCCCCTAAGAAACCTCAAGGCTAGAGATCCTGGACTGATAAGAAAAAAAAAAAGGCGACAGGAAGGAACAATCGGTGTGCGCGCGGTTCGAAACGTCACGTCTGTCCTCACTATTTATTTCTTTCCCAGCAGTAATAATGCGTCTCTTTGCTGCCAAAACGGAAGCGGACACACACACTCACGCAAACCGCACGCGTCGGATTAACTCACTCTCTCACGTCCGGCTTACAATTAACCTTTTCCGATCGAAGGCTCTCCAGTTTTTACTCTCGCCGAAAAACCTGCCTCGTGTGCCACGCGCGCTCCATAAATTTGATAATCGAATGGGAAGGAAGGAGATAGTGATTGTACGGCACACGCTTTGTGTACTCCAAGGCTGTTCCGTTTTGGGGAACCTAATGATCGTGCAGCCGGACAAATATTGGTAACTGTCGAGCATGCGTAAACAAAGGTCGCTCTGTATTCTCGACACCTTAACAGAGGCGCGGTTAAATTAGTATAGTGAACGTCAGCCTGGGACATTGTTATGATGCGCGAGGTAGGTGTTTGTCCGAAGTCATGCACTGGAAACTTTCATGGAAGACGATTGTAATGAAGAATTAATTAACAAAGATAAAACCGGTTCAGATGGTAACGACAGAACAAACCTGTAATCATATTCGTCATCGCAAATCATTAAAGACTGACTGTCAATTCTGTCTCGGGTTAGAAGAAGAAAATATGAGAGACAACAATCCACAAGGTCGGGATCGTCTGAAGACGGTTCTGCATAACCTAAGCATTATTTCCACGTCCCAACTTACGATACACCGAATAGACCACAAGATTTTCGAATCACATCAAATTTTACTGTAAATTTTATCAGTGGTACATTAATTGTACACGAAACTGTTAATCTGGTAGTCACTATTGACCTAAAAGTCGAGGATCAAGTCAAATCAGAACAAATTCGCACAAGTTTCGATTGATATCGTTGGCGCTATGTTGTAATACAGCGAAAGGATTATGTAACAGAGATATGTCTCGTCAGTTGGCATTGACTGCCTCTTGACGTGTCCGAGAAGTTGTCCGGCACTGACCTTTCGCCAGAACTGGTCGTGCTTCGAACAAACCGGTACATCACGACGATCCATCAGGCATGCTAATCGATAGATCACGATACACACTTTATGGAAGTCAAAGTACGTCCGACTAACAAGATCCGCGTGTCGCATAAAGCTCATAATGGAAGAGATACATACGACTAAGACTAATGTCATGATATAGACATTAGCGATGAGTAAGAATGCTCGCGTGCATCTGACAAACAGGAAAATGTGGCGGAAAATCGGAACACTCGGCTTTGTCGACGACGAGCACACTTTTCAAGGCCCACAGAGAAATTAATGGTCATTAAAAACACGCTAATCTCGTACATAATGAATACAAGACCTACCCAAGCGGCGAGATATCAAATCGGAATTATTTACGGTCTTCCTACAATCCGATAAACTTGAAATTACGGGCATCTCCGGTACGACCTCTTACAGCATTACAAATCAGTAATTAACAATAAATCGTTGACATTTGAGGCAAACTTATTATAACTCAAATCAATCTACTTTGACGTCGACTAATGAAAAGTCGCAGGATTTGAAGAAGGTGCCGCCGAGCGTTGCCTCGTACACACATCAGGTCGATCTACAGAGAGCCAGATTAACGGAAAAATGCAAGATTTGAATAAGTGAAGTCGATATTGAGTCGTAACGATCGCCGATCGAATTGGTATCCGAAACACCGTAAAAAACGTCTATTCACTCACCGTAAACGATGGCGACACTTGCGAAGAAAACGATCTACCTTCCTCTCACTGAAGTCGATGCGACATTAACACGATCCTCTCTCGATGTCCGCGACGACTTCGTATACGTCCAGGATCCCTACTCTCCGGGCATTTATGAACACTCTCCCCCCACCTTCTTAGCAATTCGCCTCTTTTGCAACTACGACGAACGCGGCGACCAACGGCCGGTGTACCTTCTTCTTCCTCTTCTCGCTCGCCATACCGGTCGTCAACGCTTTATCGCCTTTGAGTGGACTTCGCGGGTGAGAGAGCGAGAGGGAACATCGGCATTTCCAGCTTCAGTCGTCGGCCCTGAAACTGATCTGGATTTCCGAGAATTTTACGGACGTCGTCGGATTCCCTTTTCATCAGACGTTATAGTCCTGCGAGAATGCTGCTTGCGAGCCATGTCTGTATATGTTCGACGTGCCTACGGCATGGCAAATGGTGGCGTTCTGCTGTAGTAGTGGAAACTGACACCGAATTACGACCATGCTCTGTTGGGGTGCAAAGGATTCTTTGCAAAGTCAACTCAACAACTCGCGGTGTCAGATACTTGTTGTTAGCACAGCGGGATCTTCATATTTATAGGTTTGAGGATGAGCAAGTGCTTCAAATTATCGTTTGTGTGGAATGCATGAAAGTAGTAGGGGTGTGGTCGCTTTTATAATGATGATAGTACTGTGTGCTATGAAGCTTCGTCATTTGCAGTTGTGTGCATAGAGTCCTTGCTGAGCAGCGGATATAAAAGTACTTTAAAAATTTATCTTTGCCGCAAGCATATTTATTGCTTGACTTTCATCATTTTCGAACGTGCTTTGCATTCCCTTCAACTCGCCGGGACTTCCCCACGTCCGATCGTGGAGGACAAGAACATCAAGTATCGTTTCTTGGAACGAAACTTTCATTGATGGGACCGATCAATCGACGAAGGAACCTTAATAATTCCATATTCTTTGTATCACTTTTGACATCCCCAAACTATTATCCATTATGTCAAACTGTTTTTTCCCCGCAATTTCCGTCGGTGATGAATCGGTAAAGCAATCTCGTTTGATCTGCTTGGACTTCCACGCGCAGTGGGAACAGGTCAACGGCATTTCCTAAATACCTTTTGACGTCATCGCTGAATGGTCAGCGTCACGAGTTGCTTTTACGGGCAGACCACATTATATCTCTTCAGTTCTTCGATAATCTTCCTCGTAACATCACAGATTTTTATACGTAACAAGGAAGCGTTTAATTATGTTCCGAAAAAAGACTTGCGTGCCAACTGAATCAATATAGGTCATTGCTGTAATGCAACAATGCATTGTCGGTTAATAATCATTAATGACTCATGTAAAGCGCACCGTTGTCTGTCCTACGTACATCATTGCAGAGCAGTATACAGGTTCGTAATTGGTCTACCGGTTGGGGACGCACAGGTGTTGCAATAGTGTGCGTCACTCTCGATCGTATCTCTGTACACGAATCAATGTTTGGTTCAATATTCAGTTGGTCAAGAAACGTACTATACGACTGAACGTTGAAAAATATAGATCTTCCAAAAGAGTACTCGATTTCGACTAACTTAAAATTATGCAAGCATTAAAAATTCATTATTTAATGATAAACGATTCGATTGACATGAACATTAGGCTTTACCAGGAAAAAATCCTGCTTACATGTAGACATATCCAATTAGTTGAGGAACGAAATTACTTCGGCGCCAGCGGCGTTATCATAAGTTGCGCGTGCCGCGTCTCTTGGCCAGATAAATGCCAAAACCTGCATTTGGCGGAGCATTGTGGATTTTAAAACACATAAGTAATCATTTGTTGAAAACAACTCTGTTCCTATAATATATAATGTACATAATAAGAAATCCCTGACATTCCGCTCGATTTATAAAAAAAGAACGTTTGCAACACATTTACTACCGCCTCAGCACAGCAAAAGTAAAGGATTGCATTTTCAACTCTGGATAGAATCATGACTACGGTAGTTATTTGTTCCGTATACTCAATCGTTACCAGATGTAGTCAACCACATTTTTAATACTACAAAATTCATCTCGAGTTATATGAATGCGTACTGCCCTAGAAATAGATCATACAATTCGCGTAGAGAAGTTTTATCGATACATTTGCTGTCTAGAACCTCTATATCTCTGGCCTTTGACCACGGTCGCATATGTTTTCACCAGAGATAAGATTCATTGCAGTATTATTGCAAACACGCAGATTTGGCTAAAACGTTATAGAATATATTTACTCGTCATATTAATCCGAATGTACTATTCTTAGTGGAGTCACTTTTCTCAGTACACCGTAACGCAGTTGAAGTCTAAGAAACCCATTTAATCAGACAGCTTAGTCTTATATATGTTTCCTTATAGGTACATTTTGAACTCCTGCATGGCCAAGGTATCTCGAATACTGATAACGCCGACTAGAGAGAAAACTCATTTCTCGTACGGGGTCTAATTCATCATAGACGTCATTTGCACACCGTCCATTCTTGATAGCTATCAAAGACACTAGTGCAAAGTGTTGAGGTTCAGACGTCTATTGGGCTCCGTAGCTCGCCAGCTGTTGATCAATCCATTGCCTGTGTAGAGAAACACTAGCATAGACCGCGGGCACGTTCGATTCGCCACAACCAATGCCCCATGACACTATACCAGCCTGCAAAAAAAGAACCATTTCAATCGTCCCATTTGTCATACGCACATTTGCGAGTAACGACTGGCATGCGACGAGATACCTGAACGTATTGACCAGCTGACTTCTGGCAAACAAGAGGGCCACCTCCGTCGCCGCTGCAGGTGTCTCTGTTCGCCTCACCGCCCGCGCAAATAAATGATCCGTGCAACTGAAAATACGCCCCCAATCTGGTCGTTCTCAGACGATTCTGACAGTCCGATCTTTCGACGATCGGCAGATCGACTTTTCGCAATTGCTTCTGATACTCTCCGCCCGGTCCTGACAATAGGGAAAAAAGAACGGATGAACAAAGTTATAAGCGAAGAAAATAAGGAAAGAAATTTGACAGGAAATCTTTACCAAAGGAATTGCGACCCCATCCGGTTCCATAGCATCTTGACCCGGCGATAAACGTCATGCCTTGTTCCGGGAGGCAAATTGGGCGGATATTAAAGTCGTATTTAACCGCCGTTTCCAGTATTAGTACAGCAACATCGTGATACAACGCGCCGCTATAAAAGTTCGGATGGGTGACGATAGTCTGCACTTTGGAGTCTTGAACGCCGACAGTATTATTCATATCCCACTGACCGAATCTGGCTATCAGAGTGCCGCCGAAGTTTTGCCTGAAAACGATCGATAAATCAGCCAAATTCGAGGACACCGTCCAATACGTAGATCCTGACTTACATACTTCGCAACGCAATGTGCGGCTGTTAACACGGCCTTCGTACTTATCATGGATCCTGCGCATTGAAACACGTATGGTCCACTGGCTGGTTTCACTAATAAGACCGCCATCCACGGAAATTCGCCATAGTACGTCTTTCCGGTGTCGAGCGGAAATGGGGTTGCTAAAAAAGAAATCAATTTCAAGACATACCATCATAACCCGAAAAGAATCAGCGACCTTGATAGCAAGTACCAACCTGGCGCTAAGCTGTTATTCGCCGTGCCGCACACAATCTTGCTAGGGTCTGGAGCGGGATTCTCATTGATGATGAACGCATCTACATCGTCCGGCGCAGCTCTCAGCACCTGAAGATCGATACCGGTTGGTCTGCAGCAAACCTCATCAGCGGCTGAGCAGAAGGTGAATCTTGGGTCGATGACGCCAGCGCCGTCGATGTTAACTGCATTCCCGGCCGTGCAGTACCAGGACTTGACGCAGTAACAGGCTTGTGGTGTTCCCGGATTCTTCAGCGCCCCGAAAACACCGGTCATGTCGACGTTCACGTTCATACCTTGACAGCAGCGTTGATTGAAGGACGGAGAACTACTCTGAACTAAAGTCAGACTCCTCGGATTTATAACGACCCCACTACCTGACGGAATTATATATCCACCGTTGGTACACTGAATCAGATTCGTGCATACTATACAGAACGGGGGCTGTCCTCCTGGCGTTGGGACGATCGGCAGACTGGTGGGAATGTTAATGATGGGTAGCCGACAACATACTTGACCTGGCCGGGGACATAAGTACAATTGCTGGCGGGGATCGATTACACCTTCACCGTAAATGTTAATTATCCCATTCGGGTCGCATTGGGAGGGATAGACGCAGATGCAGTTCAGATTTGGTAAGCCTGGCGGGAAAATTGTTGGGGGGGCGGTTGGTATCGGTGTCGGAAAGACGATTGGAGGCAGCGTGCTCATCGTAGTGGGTGGCTTCGTGGGGGTCGTGGGTGGTGTCGTGGGGGTCGTGGGTGGTTTCGTGGGTGTCGTGGGCGTCGTGGGTGTCGTGGGTGTCGTGGGGGTCGTTGGGGTTGTCGGGGTTGTCGGGGTTGTTGGGGTTGTCGGGGTTGTCGGCTTCATGGTTGGAGTCGGTGTCACTATAGGCGCCGGAGTTGCTTTTGGAAGGCGGCAGCAAACTTCAAGATCACCGGTGCATCTTCGATATCTGAGAAAACAAAGATGCCGTGGTTTCGTCGTTAATACAGGGTTACTAACGATTCAATTCCGCGAATTTTAAAAATGCAAATATGATAGTCACTGCTCTATGCAGTTTTGAACACAAGCGTATCAGATCGAATTTATGGAACACTCGCAACATAATATTCAACATAAATCTATTCATCTTGACGAACTGATAACATGACACACTCACCGAATATCAATAGTCCCGACACCGTCCGTAATAATCGTCATATTAGCGTCGCACAAGTAGTAAGGCACACAAATGCAATCAGCCGTCGGCGGGGTAGTCGGTACCTTCTCGATCTTCTGATAATGCGGTTTCAACTTAAGCAGGTGCAGCAAAAACAGCGGTGCAGGCGTCCTTGCCAATTCTGCTCTCCTCGATCTTAAGCCTTCGCTTCCACCCGCACCGATCGATCGGTCGAACGAACTTCCCTCCCTCGAATTGGCCATCAATATCGACTGCACGATCGTCACTATCGTCGCGGCGACGATCACGAAAAAGGGCAGAGCAACAAGCCGCGGCATGTCGAGTCGTTTCTATTCAACGACTAACCTTATACTGAACGATTTTTATGCCGGCATACGCTTATGTACGCAGGATGCGCACTAGTGTTTCCCAGTTTATGGGGAATGTCCAGATTCAGATATGAAGCTAATAGCTGATATGCTTTGTTGTCGCGCGCACAGTCTGGCGTACTCTCGAAGCTCGGAAAAAAGAGGATAATGACGATACGTTACGTGCTGGCACGTGTCCGAAACGCAGAGCAATGAATTTTTCTGTTACCACGGGGTTGTTGCCGAACAGAATAAAAGAACGGTCGCATATTTCAAATAATTCCTCGCTTATTCTATTTCTTCCGCGTTTCTCACCCTTAAAACTCGACACATTCGGGTAATTAGTAATTAGCTCAATCACACAAGATTCTGATCGCTAAGTAAACTCCCGGAGAATCGTCGCTGCCATGAGGATTTGAAGTTGACAAGATCTGACAATGTATTTCTTGCATGTTGGGGTTTCGTAATCGTCTCGCAACATCGCACCGCGATTTTTCGTTATAATGGAATCACAGATGGAAGATTAAGCGTGTATGGTCGTCGAAACCGTTGTCACCTTGGATTACCGCACAATTAATAGGGAAAAAATCCCACAGTGCTATGAATAACGAACGAATTGTGTCGGGGCGTCACGACGAATACACCCGAATGAAGTGACCTACTTTGCCAGATATAGAACGGCGTGGACAGGTAACGCGTCCATTGTTAGATAATTTATTACGTAGAAAGTGAGATGAGAGCCCGTAAGGCAGTTCCATATTTTAACATAACACCGACGCGAACTCTCAACTCTGCAACATCGTATTCAGCAGTTTTTAATTTGTCGATGCAGTTTCACGCAACTATCTTAACGGAACGAATGGAACGGCGTCTACTGCAAATAAATTTCATCAACGTTTTTTCCGATGCAGGAATTGAACATATCAACAATATTGTATGTAGGTCAGCACGACAAACGATTCGCATCTTTTCTGTGTAAATACGAGAGAATCCGCGACGCATTCTGCTAGAGCACACATACTGCAAATTGCATGTGTCTCTTTGTTCGCGGAACACTGTTACCTTCGTGTATCCAGAGTCACGCGAAGTTTAATGATTTATTTCGAAGCCACCCTTCCGCGTTAGGTGAGAAGCGCGAAGTACCCCGACAGAATGAAGGAAAGGTCAGGGTGGGGAACAAAGAGACGGCATCCTTATGCAAACATACTCTCTTAAACAGCAATAAAAAATGATACAAAATTTACACATAGCAATAACGTACGCTTAAACACCGTATCAAATAACTTTGTAATAACGTTAATGATAATAACTGCCAACGTTACCTAAATCTAAGAACTAAATCACGACGATACTACCGTGTGGTATCTGAAATAACGATTAGCACAATGGAAATAATTATTAAACGAAAATTTCGAGATACTCGTAACATTGTAAAGTAAATTGCGACGGTGGGGTGAGACGGAGGGTAAAGAGAACGTATCCGTTCTCTCGATCTCTCCCTATCGGCGCACGTCGCATGCGAAACTAATTAAGACGTTTCGAGTGTAATCGTTAATCTGAAACAGTGTCTTAAAAAAAGGCGTAGTGAGCAGCTTGTTGTAAAAATGAATATTGGCCGTGGCCGAATTTTTTGTTTCAAACGCAACGTTGCTAAACGTATTCTCCATCAATCTCTCGGCGGCAAAGGAGGCTGCGGGGAAATTAATATTTGTACAATTTCTCGAAGACGTGCATGATATTCGATGATATTATAGTCGTTAGGGTTATCAAGAAACCGAAATCGGGATTAAAGTCTTTTCCAACTCCCACTTCGTGCGTGAGCTAATTTATGTTCCGCGTAATACGTGCACTACGCATTGCTTAATCACCTGCCGTTTCTGAGTCGTATATATCGTGCCGGTTTAGGATTACAAAAGCCTTATCTTGATACATTATCATCAGCGATTACATCACGCTAGGGTCGTAATAATTGTTGTGACTTCATAGACATACTTTACTTAAGTTTGAAGGCGTCCAATATGAGAACACGATTTGCGTATCGAATCTTGTGAAAAAGAACAGATGACTTTTAATCGTGGCTCGAAAGCTTCCGACCGGTTGTAAATATAATTTTGTGCGACAACCTAACGAACTACAATAATTAATAATATAGGAACGATACAAAACATCTTAAGTTACTGTAAAGACATTAATACAAATTAAGCTATTGACAGAATAGTTTACCAACGTCTATTATACTGAGACAATCTATTCCTTGCTTGTAATAAATAATTCTTTTATTCAAGACACATTATTACGCGTTCGGGGACACCCTGCATAATGTGTGCTTTAATCGCACAAGAATAAGCACCCTCAGTACGCATATTTTTAACGTTCGGACGTTGATACCGAATAATACAAAACTCTCGACTGTCTCATTTGTAGAACAGCGAACATCTTAGTACAATTGCAATATATGTTCAAATCATCACTTCATATCCTTACACACTAGAAATACTTAACACATATCAATAAAAGAAAGATACTCTTATATTCTTTACGGACACCCTATACATCCGCACGTATGCTGATGCAATATACCCAGTAGCGGATTAAGATAGGTGACACACCCGGGGCGTAAATTGATGTGATTCAGCCCCACCCCATTTTTTCTAGCTGATAATTAAGTCCAATTA
This sequence comes from Priocnemis perturbator, assembly GCA_963942575.1. Lineage (NCBI taxonomy): Eukaryota > Metazoa > Arthropoda > Insecta > Hymenoptera > Pompilidae > Priocnemis > Priocnemis perturbator. Next base: position 6,248,458 of record OZ012652.1, read on the forward strand.
AAAATAAATTAAACCACAGAATGATTCATTTACGCGAGGTTTCGCGTAACAATAACTTTCCATGACACCCCTAGCTACCTTGACCAGACCACCCCCCCCCCCCTTCTTTAATCCACCACTGTATACGCTTACTGTCATACGAGTGTAAGATCAGTCAAACTGAGATCCAGAATCGTTTTAAAGCACCAACGCGAACTTTCCATTGTCCCAATGAAAACAGGAAGCACTTACGTCACACAACATATGGCACCGATCGATCTTACCCCATCCCCCTAATTCTTAATCATTATTCGTAAGGAAAAATTTGACCAGAGCAAAGTTTAGCGTCACACAATATCTATCGACACGTAAAAGCTCTCGTCACTACGCTGAGTTACACGAGCAACGATCAACGCATACGCTTTCGTCGACATTGTATGAAGGAATACAATGTTTCGATATTATGACTGTATGATCTGTAAACCGAAAACGTCCCATTTAAGATCCCGGTTTCCTCCCGTTCTCCTTACACGTTTTGTACTCTTATTTATCTTGCACCTGAGATATCGTATAATCCATACGAAAGAAAAGTGAAGGCGCGCCGTCCTTTCTCGCGATTTTCGAGCGGCGAGCGCTAAAAGCGCGCCGCCGAAAAGAAGCCGACAACGACGGCTGCGCCACAAAGAAAAGGAAACACACACCGATAAACACTGAATGTCTCTTGATCCTCACGTGTCCGTGCATGCATGTGTGCATATGTGTGTGTATTACGAAAAGACGTCGGTTGGGCTTTGTTTCCTCCGACAGTCCTCGAAGAGATTTATGGCTCAATTCCAGAGCATGAATCTTTAGATTTTCGCCGCGCCAAAAGAAATTGTCAGTTTTCAGCGTGGAACGAAATATGTCAGACGCATGATTACGATGATTGCGGATTTGTATTGATTTCGATCGGAATCTAGCTTTGATAATGCGAACGTTGATGTTGTTGAAATAATATTTTCTTTTTAACACAATTTTTCTCTTCGCTCAGAGTGCACGCGTGGATAAAACTTGAATATTCATCTTATGACCGCGATTATAAGATATCTCAAATAGATCGTGGAAACAGCTTGTAAATCGTAAACTCACCGGATATCTGCCGGCGTTACGTTATAGCAACTACAGCGGTGTATAATCGCATAATACTTTTTCATGTCAGGTAAAGACGTGTTAAAACGCAGCACGTCAGACATTGAGAGGGAACGCGTTTAAATTGCCGCTAGTCCCATTAAATGCGTACCGCTTAATGACGTTACCGTTTAAATACATAATGCCACCGCTTAATAGACGTTTAAGACTTTGGAATCTGTAGCTGATCGAATTTGTCCAGCGATTCTGACGGGATACAGCGCAAAGTCTATGTTTGCGAAACGACGAGGCGGCCGTATAAATATAAATAAATTAAAAGTAGGCTGCACAGCGCGTAAAAAAATAGTCAGGAACGCTCGACCCTTAGGTAACGCGCATCACACTTCGATTAAGAGGAATAAATTTCACGTAATTAAGTCACAGATGTCTTTTAAAAGAATGTTAGAAATATGGGATTCATGAAAATATTAGGGTTGCGGGCACGATATGCGTTTGCTGTGTCGAGTGCAACTTATTGATTAACTTAATCTTTGTCTTGAGGAATGTCTGTATGTTTGCACGATGTTTCGAAAGCGGTATAAATGAAACATCGACGCAGTATACTTAACTCTAATAGCTAGACCGAAGTACTTTTGGACGAAGCCTCTTCGTTCTCTATCTCTACGGTAACTTTTGGCAAAAGTCTACGTGAGAAGTGTCGAGTCTTGTGACAGTCGTCAAACCTTTTCGTTTCAACCCTTTCGCGAATAGGTGTACCCTCCCTGTTATACACACAGTCTGAAGTTGCGATAATATATCTCAATATAGTGCGTAAGAAGCTACGCACTTTTCGACATAATCCTACACATACAATGCTCATGAAGTTCTAAAAAAAAACTGCGAAAAGCGAAAGGGCGAACTACGTCAAATCCTGAGCGCAACACATCCCGCGTAAACCTTTTTCCCTAACTAAAATAGAACATTGCACCTACGCAATTGCAGTCGCTCGTTCCGATCGTCGTTCGTAAGAGTAGTGTAGCTAGAGTAGCGGACGATTCGTCCTTTACGTCACTACCCTACAGTTACAAATACCATTGCCGGCCAGCAGAGTTCGTTAAATCGGAACGAGTATTAAGGCACATTGAGATTATTATTCGCACGGTCCAGTTTTTTGTGGTCGATTACCTTCTTTGACACAGCGACGAACGCTGGTTCGTCAAAATGTGTCGTCCGCTGATTTACTTGTTGCGACGCTTTCCTGTGGAATTCCTCGTGTACTTGAAGGCGTTCGCTGCCGATAAAGTGCGGACATTCTTCGGACTCTGAGGACAATACTTGACGGTGTGTGCATCATCCCCGCACGCCCCGCAAATCGGACACGTGTAGGCTCTGTATCGAGAAGAGAAGCTCTTCAAAACTCGGCTGGCGTCACTTTCGCCCGTGTCAAATTTCCACGAAGCGCACGCGGAACGCGGGCAAGTTAAATGTGATAAATGAAGGGTCCTTTCAGAGAGTGCCTTAGAAAAGAGTTTGTCTGCACTACGTTCTTTCTGTTATTGACGCGTTGAAGGATATACTTCTACTTGCGAACCGCAATCGGAATGAAATTTTCACGCATACTGCCGAGACGTAGGATCAATATTTTTCTTCGAAACTGTTGCTAATTTCGGGGTGTATTTGACATACATAACTTCTAAACTGACGTACGTATGTTGCAAGAGTAAATGATGATAATCGAGACTCGAGAAGGAATCGTTCGGGAATTGAATGTCAATTGTGTGAGTAATGTTCACCTAAGCACGGGGCAGAGAACTCGACCGTCGACGTCTTTTAACAAATGCTTTCGATAGTAAGCCTCCTCCTCGCCGTTATTCCTGCAGAACACACACTCTGTCGGCAAGGGCTTTTTGTTCTTCTTGCGTCGCGGCGTCGGCGCAGGAAAGGTGTCGACGTCCAAATCCGGACAGTATTCGAAATCCCGTCCGTTATGACGGAACTCTTCCATCACGTCCTCAACTACAATAAATACGCGATATGCGGTGATTATCCTTAAGCGATTTACGATATGCAAAAGAGATTATCCGCGCGACGTCTATTCTTACGCTTTATCACCCAGATAGCGCAAGTACGTCTCACTTGGCCAGCAGAGTGCGAATAAAGCGTTCGTTTCGGCACCAGTCGAATTTACGGTGTCGAATTATTTCAGCATTTCAGAACTATGTTTTTAACTCAAATATTGATATGAGCCCATGATGACGGATCATAATAAACAGCAGACGGAAAGCGTCAAGTGTACTGGAACTGGCGTCGCATTCCAGGGTTTGTAAACATTACACGAGGCCTCGTCTAAGAGCCGATGCCGGGTAATTGCGTGCCAGTCTCTCGAAACGCGTTAAGTGTTTTCTCGAAAATATCCGTTGACCCTATTGCGTTCTATGATGTTGTCTCGAAGATGCTTTGTTTACGACCCCTCCCTTCTCCAATATTCTCGCCTCGCGCTGTCAACTCTCAGAGAATTCCAGGAAATCGTCGCGGTTATTGTGCAGAGCGTAGCAGGTTAAGATCTATTGCAAGCGAGTAAGTACGGCCGACGGCAGCGGAATATTCGCGTTCGCGCGGCAAGTTACGACTGATTACGACTTCAGCTGGTTTCGCGCCGATAACGATCTGAGAACTGTTTGATAACAATCGGCGCGTTGCACGCGGGCTTTCGTTATAGATGTAACTGTTTACAAACGATCGAAGAGAATTGCCCCGTTGACGAAGATAGGGCACGGTCTCTTGCCCAGCGGCCGGACGCAGTTCTACATAAAGCTGTCAGTAGAGTTTGGATGGTTTATAAAACGTGGCCAATTCCGACTGCTCGCCGTCGGAAGTTCAGAAATTTCTGTGCGCGATCGTGACAACTTATAGTGGCTCTATATGCTATCGGAGTCTTGAAATGCCAGCGGTTAATCGTAAGAATGAATGCTATTAATAGCTGCCTCGAGATGCTCGTCATGATTCAACATGAGTTTCAACAGCATCGAATTCGCACCTTGCCACAGTGTCTCTATTGAACGTGCCTTACGCTTTGCGGTGTAAAACGTTACGCGAAGCGCTTGTTTCTGCGTGCCCAGTGATATATACACATGACATGCGCGTAGAATACCCGTGTATCGTGGTATGACTGAGTCATCTGCCGACAAAGACACATTTTCTACCCAAACGCGCGGGCGAGCGTTCGCAAATTTCGCGAGTAGCGGACGTATGAGAAGCCGACATTGTAACGGGAAACGAGATAAAATTTATCTGCCGTCTCGATTTTCGCGCACGGACGACGCGTGCATTCCTTGCCATTGATCAAAATGTCATCCAACTTCCCAATGATGCATAAGACGTTCGTACTCTCTACTTAACTAACGTACGACAAAGTATCAGATTTACCGGTTCACATCTGACACGTTCCGTGCTCAGCGATTTTCGCGCGAATTTTCACTCAAGCCACGTGTGATTGACGGTCCACACAGCGTCGCGTATAAATGTTCGTATTGTACACCATATCACATAGAAAGTCAACAAACCGGTAATCATCAGAGTGAAAAGTTCTACGTGCACGAAACGTTTTAGCAAAAGCTCGTCTAAAATAACACCGATGAAGTTAGTCGCGCGTCTCATTAGACACATTCTTCTAAACGACAAGATAGCTTTCGTTGAACTCACCGTTGGGCAGCGTTCGCGGTTCATTGCCAATGCCAAAATTGACGAACAATCGCTTGAGCTCTTCCTCCAGGCTGGGATTGAAGGGGAAGTACGAGTTCGACACCTGTGGCATCGGAAGCTGTTGTTGCACGATCGGTATGTGCATCGCGAGATCAAACTGAACTGATTGCGAGAAATGGAAGACGAACTGTATAATTCGCGAGATCGATACAATGTGCGGGATCGACGAGACCGGCGCGCAAGATCAAAGAAGAATCGTCCCTTTGCGCGACCGACAGAAATTAAGGCAAGCGAAGTTGACCACTTTCCAAATGCGACTGCTCGGCTCGGATGTCACCGGCGATTGCTAAGAAAGAGTTCGCTTTGGTGGGGGTAATCTTCTGCCAGTTGGGCCCCGAAGAAGGAATAGCGGGAAATGAAAAAGCGGTTCATTTGAATCAACCCTCGACTGTTCAGTTTCAGCTCGCCAAGTCGGCGATTGTTTCGTTTTATTCGGCCAGCATTATTTCGTATTATCGGTACCTGTAATCATGGCGCGAGACGGCGGTCGTCGCTGACGGGACATACGTATATGTACTTAGGTTAGTGGGCGGCCGTCGGACGTTTCTTACTGGTCCCTTCATCTTTGAATCCATCGAATGTCGTGGCGATTTTCGGGAACGGCATCGTAAATCGCGATAACCCGACACGCGGATGGGGGAGCGTAAACAAACGAAATAGAAAGTGTTTCGTAATTGGATGTCACTACTCAAGGATGTGATTCTGCGTGCAAAAATAAAGCGGATGGAAGAAAATATTCGCGCGCGAGGGCGGGGGGAAGTTTGTATTCGAGAAAAAATAAGTCTCTGACGCGTAGGCAGGGATCTCTCTTCCATACCCAACCCAGGTTCGCAATGAATTTTTTGAAGCCTCCTGCATATCGAGCCACGTCTCGTTAAGATCAAAGAATGATCACGTAGTCGGCGAGTAACAATTCCGGCGGCCGCCGGAACGTGTGCGAAAGCTATTTGGTGGCGACGGTAAATGAATAAAAGCCAAGGCATTTCGAAAGTTTTCACTAATCTTCATCTTTATTGTTACTGTGTAAATATGTAGGCACTGAACAAATAATGTTTCATAATTTGTTTACAAACATTTACACTTACTGATCTTTTTTTGTTCAATCAATGAATATTCTCTGCCAGCAGCCCGACTGTCGGTCAAGTCTACTTTGTTGCCCTCCCGTTATCATATATCCTCGCGCTTTAATTAGCAATTATCGTCTTTAGCATTGTATGCACTCGACCCCCAATTTCTAATTGCGACCTCAATAATATTTTATCAATATATATATATATAATATATATATATATTTATATATATATACTTTATTTCATTATGTATACTTTAATCTCTATATACTCTATTATATTGTTCTTTCTAGACTAAAAATTACCACGATTATTAATGATAATATATACTTCAGACAAATTATAATTAAAAATAATTATAATTATAATAATGTGTCAAAAAACGTAATAATGTACGGTGGAGTGAATAGGAAGGAGAGGAAATAGAGAGATAGATAGAGAGAGAAAGAGAGAAACAACTAAAAGGTAAACGCAAATGCTAACTTTGGCTAAGAGATT